>CM032483.1:18306907-18906907 GCA_019059595.1 Marasmia exigua | reverse complement strand
AGTGGCACTTAGTGTTTTTTTTGGGATTTATTTAAATATGTATCAATTGGGATGTAACAAATTTCAATAGATATTTTGAAAATAAAAACCCCAAATTATGAAATGCTTTTTAATTTATAATTTTACCTGATTTCCCTGCAACGCTACAGCCAATTAAGCTATCTTATGTTTTTTCCATTACAAGAATTAAGTGATGATTTGTATGCGCTATAAGTACACGGATGTTGATATGAATATAACTCAATATAGATTAAAGACTACAAAATAAATCTTGTTGATATATATAATTGAGAAAATGAGCTTTACTGATATGCCGAAAACATTTTTTTAAAGTGCTTGTACTTGTTTTGAAATTGCCAATGAAAAAGAACCTAAAACCAAATTTTGAGATATTTGACTGTCTATAAATCAAATACTAGACGAGGTATCAAAATTTTGAAAACAGATTCATAATCAGGGAGTGCAATTTAGTAAAATTATGGATCTCTGTTATTTGTTGCGAAAAAAAGTTAAAAATTTGTTGACTAGTGATATTAATTTAATTGTTCTACTTGTAGTTTTTTTTCTTTCTTCTTTGTGTTCTTACCATCTTCCTATTTTTTTATTTACAATACCGTAACAGACACACTACACACGGGTAACCCGCTGAAAACCAGCGTCGTGGCGCGACATTTATGTCACGTCACGACAGTGTGCTGAGCGGGCGTCTGTTTCGGCACACGCATTTCCATGCATGTACTTATTGTTACTGTTTTGTTTTTAACTCCCGACGCAAAAACGACAGGGTGTTATAAGTTTGACGTGTCTGACGTGTCTGTGTGTGTGTGTGTGTGTGTGTGTGTGTGTGTGTGTGTGTGTGTGTCTGTGTGTCTGTGTGTCTGTCTATGGCATCGTAGCTTCCGAATTCATTCATTCATATCTCAATTGATATTGAAGAATGTCAAACACGGCCAATAAAGTAATGATTGATTATATAAATTTGACAGATTTGTGTCGCTTAGATCCGCCCTCGAAGCTGTTTGAAAGTTGTCGATGAGTTTTCAGGTGGGAATCGAACCAACCAGCGTTTCTGACAAACATATATCATAATGGGAGGAAATCATCGTCCAGTGGTGAATAATGGGAGGAGATATCCAGGTGTATGTTACTGGAATGTAACTTGAGCGATGTGGTACAAGACGTCGGATCGTCGCCGGCGAGCCACTCATGGCTGAGCATGTGTGTGTTGATGCGTGTGTAAAATAAAGGAATAAAAAAATCAGCTGTTCAAAACAAAATGGAATATTTTTTTGATCTAACATGCTAAATGGACTTCATTCACGATTCCCATTATGATGTTTACGGGATTCAAATGATAAAAAAATAACGGTATGTATGTGTGGCACCCAGAGTGAGTAAAGCATTCGGGTATTGAGGTCTGCTGAGTAGTGGGAAGGCGAACCATAAGCGACATGGTACATCCCATGCCTCGTCGCTGCGCATGTGTGTGTGTATGGATGTGGGAACCATGAGCGACGTAGCGCAACTTCACTACTAGACGCTTCAGTTATGGAGGCCTGGTGAGTAGCCGGAAGGCAAACCTTAAGCAACAGGTACAAGGCTCGGGGTCCTCCCCGGCCAGTTACTCGTCGGCGCTGAGGGAAGCCTCGTCGGTGAGCCTGTGTGTGTATATGGATGTATAGGTTTGTGGGTATGTGTGTGTGTGTAAGTGGAACACTGAGCGACATAGTTCAGCTTTACTGCTAGACGCTTCAGGTATGGAGGTCTGGTTAGTAGCGAGAAGGCAATCCTTGAGCGACATGGTACAAGGCTCAGTGTCCTCCCCGACCAGCCAATCGTCGGCGGTAAGGGGGGGGACTCGCCCCTAAGCGTGTGTCTATGTGTGTGTTAGGTGTGCATGTGTGTCTTTTTGTGTGTGTTGTGTATGTATGTAGTACCCTGAGCGACAGAATAAAGAGTCGTGGGGCACTCTCGAGGCCTGGTGAGTAGTAGCAAGGCAAACCTTGAGCGACATGGTACAAGGCTCAGCGTCCTCCCCGGCCAGCCACTCGTCGGCGGTGAGCGAGGCCTCGTCGCTGAGCGTGTCGGGGTACAGGTCCTCCTGGAACAGCTCCGACTTGCGCGGCACCGTCATCGACACCACCTGCCATGCAGACGTTCAGGTCATAAGATAAACAAATAAATTCATGCAAAATCTCATAATATATACTTTATACAACAATTGACAAGATGCTAACCACCTACTATTGTACACCTCGTCCTGCAGTTTATTAGTATTGGATTAAGTAACTACTAATCTGTGACCTATGAGGGGAACCTAAGTAGTCATGCTCACTCAAATGTCTCTGAGGTGGTGGCGCTATGTGGCGGGTTATTACATTCCCTCTAATATGTTTGAGTGAAATGATGGCTGACACATACCTCTTACTTATGAACAGTTGCCACCTTTGAGGACTGGTCCGCTCCGGTTTACCTCATATTTCGCTTTTAATTTGCTACATTCTATTTTGTGTTGCATTAGACTGTATGACTTGGTATGAGAAAAATAAACCATTGTATAAAAAGTTGGCGATTAAAAAGAGTAACTGGCGAGTTTCTTGCCGGATCTTCTCGACCAGAAACAACTTTCCGCGCCGGTGGTAGAATCGCATTATGTTTATTTACTTTTTTAGTATATTTTATGTATCAAATCCATTTCTTTCCAAACTGTGCCCCATTTCTCCTCGACCTCGTGATTGTCTCTTCCGCTGACCACGTGGCTCAGCACGGCCAATGCCACGCAGATGCTTTCTCTTATCATGACCTTCTCTTCCTGTCGTATAAAATCCGACCTCCAAAATCTAAGGCGAAAATTCTCCTTCAACGCAATTTTGGTGGCATGAACATTGAGGACCTTAAACACAACGCTATTCATATTGACTGGTCCATGGTTGCTGATGCTGAAAGTGTGGATGACAAAATCACCCTCTTTAACTCACTCCTGTTACAACTGTATGATAAGCACACTCCTGTTCGACCAGTCAAGATGAAGCACGCTCCTGCACCCTGGCTGACTGAGGACCTAAAATCACACATCGATAAGAAAAACGCTGCTAAGACAAAGTATAAAATGGACCCGTCCGAAAAAACCGCGACATATATAAATTACTTCGGAATCGCTGCAATATGTTGTGTAGAGACGCTCAACGACGCCATATTCACAAATCCGTGGAAAACGGTGACCCTGCTAAAGTCTGGAAATTCCTTAAGTCACTTGGAATTGGAAGAACTCGTCATATCTTCTCTACTAAAAATATTGACATCGAATCTTTAAATAAGCATTTCTCAACGTCTTCGTCCATCGGTGACGCAACAAAAGCAAATACTTTACATCAGCTTTCTAGTCTTCCAATCCCTAACAATGGACAACATTTCATATTTTTAACACGTCCATATTGTTTTTTTATATGAAAATAGACATAAAATGAACAGACCCATATTTTTTCTTTTTTTCAAAATTTGTCCATTTTCATGCATAAAATAATTATTGAAATTCTTTTCATTCTAAATAGACGCAAGCGCCAAATGACGTCATCGGACGGCTGAATACAGCGATATTCCTTTGCTTATCATTGTTTTAATAAAAAAAGGTACTACTGTCAAAGGTAAATAATACTAGTGTCAACATTGTCAACGTCATTCATTCATTCAACGTTGACAAGTTGTCTTTTTTTTTGACAGTTGCATGTCATGGGTTTGGCATTTCGTAAATTTAAAACTATAATGTGCTAAGCAAAGAAATATTTTACATTCTGCCGTCCGATGACGTCATCTTACGTTTTTTAGTTTTTAATTTTTTTCTCAGTAAATAAGCAATATAAAAAATGAATAAATATATATTCGAGCAGCGGAAAAGTAAACAAAGAATTGGTATTTTTTGTTTCAGAGCTTAGCAATTTTGAAATGTTGTCCATTCTAGTCTCATTTTTAGTCAAGTAACCGGATGTGATGTTAAGAAGACCATACTCTCCATCGCTTCCAACGCCATCGGTAGTGATGGCGTCAGCCGTAATATGATCATTCCTCTCCTCGACTTCCTTACTCCTATTATTAGGTACTCACATCCTCAACCACTCTTTATCCACGAATACATTTCCCGCTGCCTGGAAGGACGCACAGGTTACTCCCCTCCCTAAAAAGTCGAATCCCTCCGCATACTCTGATTATTATCGACCTATATCCATCCTGCCTTTCCTTTCCAAAGTCCTGGAGCGGGTCGTACATCAGCAGCTCACCACTTTCTTGTCCGATAACCAACTTTTAAATCCACTCCAATCCGGTTTCCGTCCAGGTCATAGCACGGCCACAGCTTTAGTCAAAATCACCGACGACATCAGACAGGGCATGGATAATAAGCATCTTACCGTCTTAGCGCTACTTGATTTCAGTAACGCCTTCAACACAGTAGATTTTGATATCTTGCTTGGTTTGCTTCATTCTCTTAACATATCTCCAACGGTTACTGCCTGGTTTCGTAGTTACTTGTATGGCCGCCGGCAACGCATTTGCGCAGAAGACTCTGTCTTCTCAAGGTGTGATATCCGTGCTGGCGTGCCGCAAGGTGGCGTACTGTCTCCTCTCCTTTTTGCTATTTTCATCAATTCAATTACGACGACGATCTCCAAATTTATAGTCAGGGTAGCCTTGATAACCTTTCCAGCACTATACAAATGATTAACTCTGACCTAAGCCAGATTTCAACCTGGAGTCGGTCGTTTGGTCTCATGGTCAACCCTGACAAAACGCAGGTAATCACCGTTGGAAGTGCTAGGCTATTTCCCAGGATCAACTGGAGTGCCTTGCCACCTATAATTTTTGATGGTGTCCAAATTCCCTTTAGTAATTCTGTTAAAAACTTAGGTATACACATCGATAGCACATTATCCTGGACAACACAGGTTACCCAGGTTAGTAAAAAAATGTTCGCTGCAGCTGGAGCTCTTAATCGACTACGTAACTTTATACCCATACCCACCAAAATTTCACTTGTACAAGCTCTTCTTTTCCCCATTCTTGATTACGCAGATTGCTGTTACTCGGACCTAAATGAAAACCTTCTCAATAAGCTCGAACGTCACCAAAATGTTTGCATCCGGATCATTTACGGTCTGCGTGAATATGACCACGTCTCCGAGTATCGATCTCGACTCCAATGGCTGCCTATACGTCTTCGTCGTGACTCCCACATTCTCTCCCTTTTATATACAATACTATTTAGCCCAAAATCACCACCCTACCTTCGGCAGCGCTTCCGGCTTTTGCAGCCCATTCAGGGCCATATGCGGTCGTCCAAACATTTTCGCCTGAAGACTCCCCCTCACTCCTCTCATTTCTATACCCACTCCTTTACCGTCCAGTCCATCCGCTTATGGAACTCCTTACCCTTATCCATAAGATAGTCTCAATCATTGCCCATTTTTAAAGCCCGAGTCAATACTCCCTTTTTGCAACTTCAACACCCTCTTCTTCACTCTTCCTCATCCCATTAATTTGTCTACAATCGTCCTGTTATCGGCAGCCTGTAGTCGATGGTCCATCTTAGATCCATTTGATTATCATTTTTGTCTTTTTCTGATATCAATCTCATAATATTATGAGTATGTATATATATAGTCTATTTTATTTGAGCATAACTTATTTATTAGTTTATAATATTGTATTTTATTTATGTATTAGGGTTATAAGTTATATTTTAACATTTACTTACAGTTTTTTTTCCTTATTTAATATTGCACCACCTACCTCTTCTCTACTATTAAATGTCCTTTACATGAAGGTTGTCTGGTGGAAATCGCTTTCAACGATAAGACCGCCGAAATTGTAGACAAAATTTCTGTAATGCCTAGTACTTAAGTTGTGTATTTTGTGCAATAAAGTATATCTATCTATCTACCTATATGTATTAACATGCAAATTATTACATAAGTACTATAAATAGTCTTAAATCATTCAAATGTATGACGATTTGTAAGTGCTGTGTACAAGCCTATGCAAATAAAGAATTATTTGATTAGATACTGTACTAAGAAGCTTACACTTTTGTTACAGATGTGTGATAAAAGGCAAGTTGCCTCATGTCACCATTTATAAAAATAACTTTTAATTCAAATATTATTCCGTACAAGGGTCCGAAATTTATAAACTTCAATAAATATAAATAATTGATTTCTGAAAAAATTCTACTTAAACCCGTTATATCCACGGTTCATCGTCACCATTATTGTAAACAACAAAACGTCAAACGCCAGTTTCAAGTTATCGTAGTCTTTCATGTCAGTCAGTCAATCGCTTATAATAACAGTGACGTCACGGCACAGATAATAATTAATAGACCATCATGGCGGACGGCGTTTATGGCTGTATAGCGAAAATATAAATTAAAATATATTAGGAAAGGTGCTTCAAAAAAATTCATATTTTTTTATGGCGTAATATAATCGGAATGAACCGTTTTATCAAATAATAAAAATAGTGGCAACTAGCCTATTGTGACATCATGAGATGATTACCATTTACAAACAGATTGTCTCGAATTGAATTTGAACTGACCTCCACCGGCCTCTTGAAACGTGTCCTTACCTGGCAAAGGCCGGAGTTATTGAGGCGGTAGAACTTGGAGATCTCGCACGTGGCCACGTCGCAGCCTCGCTTCGGCATCATGCCGATACCTGGAACCAATATCGCATATTTTCATATTACCTCTTCGTATGGATTTATGAAATTACATAAATTCACAAATAATTTACCTCTTTGAGGATCCGGCGTTTGGAAGGTGTTGATGTAGTGAACGAATGGCGGCTCGGGCGTCACCTGCCATCAAATAAATAAACTAATTAATATCACGGTTTGAAATTATCAAGATAAATATATCCTCTGATAATTATCGAGATAATTATCAAGATAATTATCAGATAATTATCCGATAATTACCAAACAGATATAAGCCTAGTAATCCTTTTTTAACTGATATTACAATATCAATATTTTACGTTAGAATCAAGTGATTTAAATAAGTTAGAGACATTTTACAATCAAGATCAACTTTTATTTTTTTATTTTTATAATTTCGTGTATAATAACTTGCAAACCAAAATACGAGCAGTTAATCAACTAATTATATAATACTTTTACAACGATAATACTTGTACTTATTTAATTAAAATAAATTGATGAGTGGAATATCATCTTCATCAACCTCAACTGCGTTAACTGGACGGGGGTTTTCTGTATCTGAATAACAAATGGCAAATATTTTCGATTATACTTATCAAGATATTTATCAACCAATATTTATCTTGATAATTATCAAAGATAATTATCAATGATAATTATCACTTCAAACCCTTAATATACTAAGGACGACCCGTTTGGAACAGTGGTAGTGAACGCCGCCTTTGGTCCAAGGGTTGCGTGTTCGATCCCAGCACAGTACGAATACGTATTATGTAAACTTGCGACGTTGTCAAACTTAGATTAGCAAATAGAACACGGGGGCGCGATGTTGCCAAATTTCAATGTTTGCCGCACTTGTGCGACGCACAATACGGCTTTTCGAAACAAAAGAAAACAATGCTGGGTCGGTCTCTGCGGCAGCGACGGTACCGTACCTCGAAGTATCTGATAACGGAGTCCCCCTTGCCGCAGAGGAAGATGAGGTTGGTGTCGGGGTCGTACAGCGGGAACATGACGCCGTTGCTGGTGTCGATCTCGACGGTGACGATGGGCTCGTTGAGCGCGTCGGGGGTCCGCAGCGTGTACTGACGTTCCGACATTCTGCTGAACCTGGTTAAAAATAATTTAAAATTGAGTTTATGAACTTTTTTAAGATTTTTTTGCAGCAAAATAGTGTTTTCAATGTTGCTAAATCACGGAAGATGTCATATGAGCATTTTAAGAGTTTTCATATTTGATATTTGTCACACTAGTACTTGACTGCCTCGGTGGCACAGTGGGTAGTGGGTCACACTTTAAAGCTACGGCTGCGCAAGAGGTCCCGGGTTCAATTCCCGGATCGGACCAAAAATTTGTTCCTAAGTTCGCGGTAAGAAATTCTTAGTGTCAGCCAGAGTTGCCACCCGTCCCGATTTTTCCGGTACTGTCCCGATTTCGACGACATTGTCCCCAGTCCCGACGGCCTATCGATTTGTCCCGATTTTTGACACTATGCGATAGGTTCAATCAATTCATTCGCGGGTACCCAACCCAGTCACGCGCCACGGCGCCATCTACCGCGCGCCGCATGTACCGCGTTCGTCTTCGCCTTCTCCCGCGCGCGCAGTCTATCATGTAATCTGTGGCGCAGCACAAATACGAGTATGTGCTAGTTGTGCTTTGCGGCGAGTTTAATTCTTTTCGTTAAGTTGAATGAAAAAATTACATTCGTTGAGTTTAAACTAAACTAAATTATTAAAAGCGGCTCGTAACAATGGAGAAAATTAATTATATAAAATTAAAAAACAATGATAACACAAATTTTGTGCAATAATGTTTTTTTTTAAAGTTTCATTTTCCTTACACTGTCTCACATGGGTCATATTTTGATTGGACCAAACTCCGAACGTCTCTGATGCAGGCCCGCTCGTCCCGATTTTTTTTGCTCTAAAGGTGGCAACCCCTGGTGTCAGCAGTATTTCAATAACTTTGTCGATAACTTGTTCGATATCAAACATCGCTTTGACGCTATAGCTCTACTGCCACAAAGTCGACCTTCCAATGGTGCGCGGGACGCGGAGGTGCGGAGTGCGCTCGAACACTCGAAAAAGTTAATATTAATTAAGCAGTTGGATATTTTTTTTTACTTTGACTGACCGGATGGCGCAATTGGTAGTGACCCTGCCTCTTACGCCAAAGGTCGTGGGTTCGATCCCCACCCTGGACAAACATTCGTGCGATGAACACTTGTGTTTGTTCAGTGTCTGGGTGTAATATATGTATTTAAGTATATATTTGTGTTCCTCTGTTGTCTGATATCTGTAACACAAGTGCTCAAGCTACTTAGTACGGAATCAGGTCAACCTATGAGATGTTGTAAGAATTATTATTATTATACATATAATCTGTCGCCATCAGAGATCAATAAGAATAACGTTCGCTTTAAGCTAGCACCGTGCGGCTGCGCGGGCTCCAAAGTGAATTTTTTCGATTGGTCAAGCACACTCCGCCCCCCGCTGATTGTCCTTAAGAGAAAATAAGCATTTTCGAATGGTAAACTTGCCTCCCCCTACAAAAGCTATAATTTGACTGTTCCTTAAATTCAATATCACGAAAGCCAAGTTCCCACTTAAAATTATAAACCCCGAGCGTATACCCGACTCGATGAAAGACCATCCCTCTTCATGGAAAATATTTTCATTTTGATTTAAACCGTGGGAGAACCACGCTTTGGCATGACTCGACCACCACCACGCTTTGGAATGATACCACCGGCCTCAAACAAAACCGGCATAAAGCAACACTGTGCTGTGTTTCGCTGCGTGAGTGGGGGTACCGGAGGCCCAATTCACAATTGCACTGCCAACCCCCCTTTCGCTCGGGTTTAAAGGATTTACTGCATTTGTGACTCCACTGATGCCGCGGGTGTCCATAGGCGGAGGTAACCGCTTACCATCAGGTGATCCGTCTGCTCGTCGGAAACCTATCACATAAAAAAAAATCGTTTGGAAAAAAGTTTTTTTTGAAATGAAAAAACTTACTTAACTTCGATAAATATGATATTTTATGATAAACGGCACTAATATAATTATTATTTATCATTTACCCGGTGGTGAAGACCAGTCCGTGCTTTAGGAAGATAGCTCGAGACGCCTTGCTGCCCTCGTGCGCGATCGCCTCCGACTCCACCTCGCCCTTACGCGGGTCGATGATCCTGCAACGCAAGAGATCTATTAAATAAACTGACCTTTATTACCTCACCAGTATGATTCTCAATCGCTTGGATCCAACTGACAAGTCGATTCGGAGTTCGAAATACGCATGCACCATGGTCTATGGATCCCCGATTTAAGTCTGGTAATAAAATTTAACAATAGAAAAATCCTTTGTAATGCAAATTAAGAAAATACTCAATAACAAAAATTACTACTCTGTGCAAGAATATTTAGAAGATAAGCTTAAGTAACAAGAAAGATGTTAAATAATACTTACAAAACCGTGCAATATTTGAAACCTAGTTAAAATAAACATAATGATACTACACATATTATAAGATATGAATACAGCATAATATTATAGATTTACATTACATACATACAGTATAAGAGTTTAATATAATTTATATATTTAAATACAATTAACTGTCTAATAAAAAACTCTCTCCTACCCACTCTTATCTATGGCGTGCCCGACAGGGTCCATAATTGTACTGTACTATGTTATTACCACCTTTTGTAACATTATGGAGAGCAATAAAGAATATGAATATGAATAATAATAATATCCTCCAACCGATTTCGGCTAAGGCAGCTAATCTCAATATACGATCATCCACTTACGCAAGGGCACTCTCTATTTCCTTGCCTTCATATTCCGATGGGGACCAGCGTAACACAACCGAAGAGGAATCGCATGCAGGACCAACGGCTTAACGTGCTTTCCGAGACACGACCGTCACCTTCCAGACTCCGGGCTGACACTAAGAATTTATTACCAAAAACATAGGTACAAATTTTTGGCCCGACCCGGGGATCGAACCCAGGACCTCTTGCGCAGTCGTCGCTTTAAAGTGTGACCTACTACTATATTTTTTTTTGTTTTGTTTTTTCTCTTTTGTGTACATACTGTGGCACAGATAATAATGCGCGCAGTTATTTGATGGCGCCACTGTCGCTTCTGATAATATTGGTTTGGCACCCGGGAATGCCATTTTTTATTGTTGTTTTTGTGTCTTGTTTTTTTTTAAATATAATTTTAATGTTTTAAAATTGATTATGTATCTCTGTGTTATTATTTCTTACTTTTTACTTGTATTTATTGCATGTCAATCTTTATTTTTTTTCAATGCAAAGGCGTCACCCAAGGTCCAGACTGAACACCAGCGCTGCAGCTGCTGCGTGTGGCAGTTGCAGCATATGCTGAGGCTGAGCCTTGTTGGCCGCATCTCTTTGTCTCTGTACCTTGTTTTCTCTGTTTTGTCCTATGTGTAATGTGGTATGATCAATAAATTGTTTCTTATCTTATCACTAACCATTGCGCCACCGAGATAGTCAATTTATTTAATTTAATAATGTATTAATTAATTTAGCTATGTATTTCGTATGCAAAGGCACCGACCTGATCTTCTTGTCCCTGCAGGTGGTGAGCAGCTTGGAGCCGGTCCAGTTCCAGCACGCGGAGTAGATGAGGTCGGGGTGGCAGTCCAGCGTCAGCAGCACCTCACCCGTGCCGACGTTCCATATCGCTATCTAAGAGACAGAAGGATACTTGGTCAGTTTTTTCGTGATAACGAGAAAACGTTAAACATGATAATCTTATTTTTATTAACCCCCGACGCAAAAACGACGGGGTGTTATAAGTTTGACGCGTCTGTGTGTGTGTGTCTGTGTGTCTGTCTATGGCATCGTAGCTCCCGAATAAATGAACCTATTTTGACTTTGTTTTTTTTTGTTTGAAAGATGAATAAGGAGGGAGTGTTCTTAGCTATGTTGGATAAAAACAGATCCAAGATGACCGCCGTCACAAAGATTTGGATTTCATGTTTTATCACAACTCGCACAATATGGGTATCATATAAAAGGGCTTGAGTAGCAGAATATATTAATTGTGAAACATTTCAAATCCAAGATGGCCGCCCTCAGAAAATGACGAATAACCTATTTGTTGTTCCAACTGCCTCAATATAGGTATCAAATAAAAGAGTTTTAGTTGTGTCGGGGGTTTTTAAATTTTCAATTAAATTTTTTAGTTATGTTATTTCGATGTCAAATCAGTAGTTTTGGGCCCATGTACAATACTAATAAGTATATAGCCTCATTCAAATATGAAACATATTATGCCGTCTCAAGAGCCAATGTGTTTACATATTATAACAGGCAACTGTACTACGCTGACTGTAAACGGCCAAAACATTCGGACATAAGGACTCGGAGGGTAGACTAAGAAGGTTCAGGTCCACCACCAGCTCGGTGAGCGGACGCGACATTCCGCCTGACTGTCACACTTGGCGCAGTAGCTGATGTTCACCTGGTTGTCGGAGCCAGAGGTGCACAGCACCTAGGGACGGCTCAGTTTCCCCGGCTGCCCCTACCCCCTCTCCCGGCCAAGCCGGGGGAGGAACCGCCTGGCCCATCGTGTAAGTATATGGTGCCAGTGTTCGCCCTTTTTGAACCCATGACTCCTCCCCACTTAAGAGCGATGAGGGAAAACCGCTAGCGTTTAGTCGGTATGCCTCTGGCTGGCTTCTCGTTAGGAGAAGCCCCCACCAGAGGAGAACCCGACATAACCCTCCTACTTTCCAGCAGGAGGGCATGCATAAGGAGGCATTAGGTACCCAGCGACAAAAAAAATGGGGTGCACAGCACCAGCCCCACGCGGCGCTGGTGGTACACCGGACCTAGAACCGGCTCGGTGAGCGTACGCGACATTCCGCCTGACTGTCACACCTGGCGCAGTATCTGAAGGTCACCTGGTTGTCGGAGCCAGGGGTGCACAGTACAAATACGCGGCGCTGGTGTTACTCCAGGTCCACAACCGGCTCGGTGGGCGTGTGCGACAGTCCGTCCGTCTCTCACACCTGGCACAGTAGCTACACCTCACCTGGTTGTCGGAGCCGGCGGTGAGGAGCACGTTCTGCGCGGTGGGATGCCACAGCACCAGCCCGACTCGGCGCTGGTGGAACACCAGGTCCACCACTGGCTCGGTGAGCGTGCGCGACAGACCACCGTCCGGGATCTGCCACACCTGGAACAATTATGGTGGCAAATTAAGATTGTGCTGATAATGACAATGTTTAACTTTCAATAAATAAATGTAAGGTGATTGGGTATTTTTAGACGTGATAATCATTTTTTTTTAATAAATATTTCACATCACATTGATCTGACTCCGAGATAGGTAGCTCAAGCACCTGTGTTACGGATATCAGAATCAACAGTGGGATTACAAATATATACATATAATACTTTCCTTTTGTAAATACATACTTATAATACATAGATAACGCCCAGACCAATACAAACAGATATGTTCATGCACACGAATGTTTGTACTGGTCGGGGATCGAACCCGCAACCCTTGAACCAGAGGCAGCGTTCACTACCACTGTACCAAACGGGTCGTCAAATGTGGTGATGAAACATTAAAAAATAATAAAAATGGTTATTTTTGGGACAACAATATCCATTACGGTTATCCACTAAGCAATATTTGCTGGGCCAATGTAAAACTTAATTGAAAAACTTTCTTTGTCTACCTTTAATACCTACATACTGGCATCATGTTTGGCTGCCTCGTTGGCGCAATAGTGTCGCACGTGAAACCGACGGCTACGCTTGGAGTCCCGGATTCGATCCCAGGGTCAGGCCAAAATTTGTATCTGAATACAAATTTTTGGCCCGACAACCCCGGGATCGAATCCGGGAGATTTTGTGTTAAGAAACCCGGAGTCTGGAAGTTATAATAATAATAATTCTTACAACATCTCATACGTTGTTCTGATCCCGTACTAAGTAGCTTAAGCACTTGTGTTACAGATATCAGACAACAGAGGAACACAAATATATACTTAAATACATATATTACACCCAGACACTGAACAATCACAAGTGTTCATCGCACGAATGTTTGTCCAGGGTGGGGATCGAACCCACGACCTTTGGCGTAAGAGGCAGGGTCACTACCAATTGCGCCATCCGGTCAGTCAAAAGTTGAAGGTTTTGTACCCCCGTGCCTAGGAGAAGCACGTTAAGCCGTTGGTCCTGCGCCCGATCCCTCTCCGGTCATGACACACTGGTGTCCCATTGGAATATGAGGGCAAGGGAATAGAGAGGGCACTTGTGATTGCGCACACACTTGAGCACTATAATGTCAATGTAGAAATTTATTTAATAACTTTCTTTGTCAACCTTCAATACCTACATACTGGCGTCATGTTGGCAACGCCGCTTGACACAAAACACCAGCTGCAGTACATCGCATGTTAAACAGGCTATGCACACATACATGCACCAGTGACCTCGGCGTGGTTGGGCCTGACACTGAGACTATGCAGAACGTGTGCAGGTAAGACACGATACGATATACTGCTTAGCGCGTATGTCCCATGTGGCCGGCGCTGACGTACCTTGACGACGCAGTCCTCAGAGCCGCTAGCGATGACATTGTCGTTGTGGGGGCACCACGCGATGTCGAGCACGGGGCCCTTGTGTCCGCCCACCAGGGGGTGGTCCGCGGGGATACGTCCCACCTGTAAACAAAATACAAGGAAAGGTTATTTCTCAGACAATTATACATCATTTTCAAATAACTCAATTAAGGTACTGAATTAGACACGCTTTTACGGTTCCGTAGCCAAATGGCAAAAACGGAACCCTTATGGATTCGTCAAGTCTGTCTGACACAGCTACTTTTTCCGAAACTATAAGATCTATACTATTGAAACTTGGTAAATAAATGTATTTTGTTAACCGTATTACATTCTTTAAAGAAAAATATTAAAAACATTTTCGGAGGAGTTCCCATACTTAGAACTGAAACTTTAATTTAACTTTTATTATTTTTTTCTTATTCTTCATCTTCCGTACATCTTACTTGCTCCTACGGAACCCTTCATGGGCGAGTCCAACTCGCACTTGGCCCGGTTTTTAAATTGTACGCTTTTATTTTCAATCTGCATGCTTTTTATATTACCCACTGTTGGTTCTGATATCCGTAACACAGGTGCTTGAGCTACCTATTTCTTATTATTTATTATTTACCAGTTTAACTATTATATAATCTATGACATTCGTAACGATATCCTATTAAATTTTTCCACTTGAACGTTATAGAATGCTTAACACAGTCATAAACCGAAGAAAAAATATTTATCTATGTGCGCAAACATTTTATTTGTGATAATTAAGTTTATAATTGCTCATTAACATTCTAATCGCCCGAAAGCACTATAGAACGGTTAAAACTGTACATAATGTATTAATCCTAACTTCTAGCGCCTTTATATAGCTAGTTTTTAAGATATAACATTTCGATTTACTATTACTCCACCTAACGTTTATCAACTTCCAACAGGGATAGGATTTGACCGTGCGAAAGCCACGCTTCAGCATGAATGGGCCGACTCGACCGGTGGGATACCATGGCCTCACAGAAAACCGGCATGAAGCAGCACTGTGCTGTGATTCGCTGCGTGAGTAAGGGAACCGGGGCCCAACCCGGGTTCACAGGTTGGCTGCGATTTGTGACTCCATTGGTGTCGGGTCCAAGTATGGCGCCAATCGCTTACCATCAGGTGATCCATCTGCTCGTCTGCCAGCTATCACTTAAAAAAAAAGGAGGCTAACTTCTACCAATTTCCAATATGGAGGAGTCCCAAATGGGCGTATAAAGGTTAGCAGTAAACGACAGGTATGTTCCCTTTGAGCGGTCGCAGGAATTCCTTGGATGTGGACAGCACAGGTGGCTTAATTTGAAAGAAAGAAAGAAACATTTTATTGACCATCACAATAAATAATTGATGCCGTCACGTAACGAACGCGACCTGTCACATCCAAACAAAGGAGACACACAGAGCGTGTGAAAGACATGGAAACTCCGATTCGGTTGTAACGTCTGCTTTAAATTAGACCCCCTGGACTGTTTTTTTTTTGTCAATAGGCTAACGCTTGACCACAATCGCACCTGATGAAAAGCGACGATGAGGTCTAGGATGATACGGGTTTGCCTAAAAGTTGCCTGTTCACTCTTGCCTTAAAGATGTCCAGGTTATAGTGGTCAGGAAAAACAGACCTCGGCAGGGAGTTCCATTCTATAAATGTGGAAGCGAATCGCTTCGTGCGGATGAGGGGTAGAGAATCTTGGGTGATGTCTATGGCTTAGAAGACACATTAAGGTGGCAGACGTAGTCAAAACGGTGGCGCAACTCAAGTGGAAATGGGCGGGACATATAGCCCGAAAGACAGACTCGTGGTGTAGGGAAATGCTGCAGTGGAGGCCATGGGATCAGAAAAGACCTATCGGAAGACCACAAATGAGATGGAGAGACGATATAGCAAAAATTGGCGGGCACAACTAGACTTCAACTGCCCAAAATAGAATAGAATGGAGAAGATTGATGGAGGCCTACACTAAATTGCCACCAATACTCTGCTCTACTCTGCTCTACTCGGCAGAGTAGAATAGGCCACCCTCACTCTTACCGAGGTGTCGTAAAAGCCGACTAAGGTAAAGCTGCTGGCATGATCATCAGCACCCAGAGAAGGAAAACTCTGCATTTATATCAAAACCCTCGCCAACCCGTCTGCCAAGCGTGGTGAGTATGGCAATTACCCCTCATGTGATTGAGGGAGGCCCGTGCCCCAGCAGTGGGGACTTAAATGGGCTGACGATGACACCAAATTGGTTGAAAACGTCTTAAGATGATGATGATGATGTCCATGTCCAGCAGTGGGCGTCTATTCCTAAGCAGATAGTAGATCGGGTTTTAAAAGAAATAAATACAATCAGAATATTTTTCCAACCAATTTAAAATGAGTTTCGAAAACCTGAAAACATGCATATTTTTACACTGTGTTAAAAATATTCATCGCGACAACTCGATGACTCTACAGGTCGACGCGATATCTAAAAGCGTAAAGATAACGCTGTGAGAACTGATTTTATCAGAAACAGCGCGATAAGATAGTGTTGTCATTCGCAATGTATTGACACGTAATCTGCGTAACTGAACATGCGGTAGTGTTGTATAATATCGATACGGTTTGTTGCTTTAATCTTTATTGTAATAAAAATGTATTTATATTTTTATTTGGATTTTATAGGGCATTCTAATATTGATATGAGATACTGAGGTCTAACAAGGAAACTTAGTAGCATAGTAGAGTAACTTATACATATATACTGAGAGTCAGTAGTAGCTTATTATATATACATACATATGCACACCGGTTGATTTTTTATCATGGGCCAAATTTTAACATAGCGTTCTCTCTACTCGTGCTTTTGAATGACTAAGTACTAATATAATTTCCTACTGACCCAATCGTGAAATCGAAAAATAAATCTACTACTTCATTCTCTAAATAAATATTTATTCTCAACATCACATAATATTGATCTGACTCCGAGATAGGTAGCTCAAGCATCTGTGTTACGGATATCAGAAACCAACAGCGGAATTACAAATATTTACATAATACTCTTCTTTTGTAAATGCATACTTATAATACATAGAAAACACCCAGACCAATACAAACAGACATGTTCATGCACACAAATGTTTGTACTGTGCGCGGATCTATCCCGCAACCCCTGCACTAGAATTCACCACCTCTGATCCAAACAGAGGACAAACGAGGGAAATGAAATCATTGAAACAAGAGCATGCGATTTTTTCGAACGCCTGCAACCAGGTCGGGACTTGCATACACATTGCGGACACATTAAGAATCTTAGAAGTTCTCCTTATTTAAAGAACCTCATATTGCACTCCCTCGGGAAACCCTCTAGGCAGCTCATTCCACAGCGGAGCGTTCGTGGGAGGGCATTCCTTTGCAATTATTTCGGCAAACAACAAAGAACAATAACCGAAATGTACCCAAGCGCACTGACCCACATATGCGGCTAGGGTTGCCACTGTTGCCAGATGTCCTGATAAAACTGGAGTCTCCTTGATATCACAGGTAGTGATGTCGCAACTCCAGTGGAGAATGAGCATAAGTGGTCATACTTCGAACCATCTATTTTATCATATTTGAAAAGTACGTTTTAAGATACATATGTTGAATTTCTTCCATTAATTCGTAAAATAAAAGAAGAAAAATATGAAAAACATTCAACATATGGATCTTCAACGTTCTTTTCAAATATGATAAAATCGATGGTCAGAAGTAAGATCACTTATGCTTATTTTCCACTGGGGGTGCGATGTTAGCTCGGCAGATAAAAGCATGTGTTCTACAAACGGGAGGTAGTAAGTTCGAATCCGAGCACACCTATGGATTTTTAAAACTATGGGCATATTTCTACCATCACTCTGCGGTGAAGGAAAAAATCGTGATTAAACCTAATCTTTTCGGAATGTTCAATTAAATGTACGGTACAGCGGTTATCGGTTATATCGATGTAATTTGTGAAAGTACCCGGTTGTTAGCTGTTTGGATCCATGTACCGTGGGAGGGCCACGCTTCGGCACGACTGGCTGGCTCGACAGGAGTGATACCACGGCCTCACCGAAAACAGGCGTAAAGCAGCAATGTGCTACGTTTCACTCCGTGAGTGCGGATACCGGAGGCCCAATCCGGGGAAAGGGAGGTGTAAAGGTTAACAGCGCATCTGTGACTCCACTGGTGTTGCGGGTGTCCATGGGCGGCGGCAGTCACTTACCATCAAGTGATCCGTCTGCACATAAAAGAAAACCTTCGATGTTAGTAATATACATACACATCATTTAACTGGACGACCAGAATGTCGTTTGCCAGTTCTAAGGCAACACTCAGTCAATAGTTTACCTACTCTAAATTAATCGATTTAGTCCCTCCATTTTAATTAGCCATCATCGTCATTTCAGCCAATAAACATCCACTGATGGACATAGGCCTCTCCAAATGTTCGGTCCCTGCCACACAGATCGGTCCTATGCCGCCCGCGTCTAATGGATTCCCGCGACCTTAACCAGATCGTCGGTTCATATTGTCGGGGGCCTGTCTCGGCTGCGACTCCCTGTACGTGGCTTCCACTCGAGGACCTTTCCGCTAAAACGTTCTCCTCGCTATGTGCCTTGCCCATTGCCACTTGAGGCATGCAATCGTTTGGGCTATGTCTGTGACCTTAGTTCTTCTGCGGATCTCATCATTTCTGATACGATCACGCAAGGAGTCTCCAAGCATATCCCCCTCCATTGCAATTATAATTTACTTGACAATTTGACAACCCTAACCGGCGCATACGTCGTCCTCGGCGCCAAAACGCGAAATCCCGCTAATTGCCTGTCTCGTATAATTACCACCTAATTATTACTTTCACTCCATTGTTTGGACACGTGAAAGTTCCATCCAACTAAAATTACGTATGATAAATGTATTTAAATGCGTTCAAATGTAAATAGGTCACGTGATGTGGAGTGAAAGTGTCGGATGATTGTCGCGTCATTCCGGGAACGCGGAATGAGGTCAAAGTATTTAGATTTTACTGAGAAAATAAAGTTGTAAACAACATGAGTTGCATACTGACAAAATAAACATGTCACCGTGTTGGCAGTTGATAAGAACGCGCCTTCTATGCGGGGGATCGTGGTTCGAATCCGGGCATGCAGCGCTGAATTTTTCAAATCTACGTGTGTATTTCTACCATTAGCTCAGCGGCGAGGGAAAACATCGAGATGATAACTGCACGTTTCGGATAGTTTCTGAAACCTGTGTACCCATGATTCTGTTGGTCTGGTTCCACTTTTTTTTATGCTAGAGGCGACAAACGTGCAAGTCATCTAATGGAAAGTAATCAACGCCAATCCACTGTTAAAGGATTGCGAAGGTCAGCGGCAGGTGCTTCATTGTAATTAGCAGACTACCCAAATCCTGAATTTTTGTCAACCCGGAGTCTGGGAGTTAGTCAAACCATTAAGAGGGATCCGCCCTCTATGGTCGTGTCATACTAATATCCTATCGATATATGCGAGTTAAAGAATTGAGTGCACTTGTGTTTAAGCACACGATTGTGTATGTCCTGCGTTCTTGGTTGATCAGATCATTGACCGTCTGTCATGAGCAGAAACATTTTGGGACGACCAAGTCGACTGTTAGACCCAAAACTAGTCCGGTCGAGCTCAATCCTGTGCCACTGGATGGACTCTCGCCAAATCGCTACTGTTATTGCCGCTATAGCTTCACAATGCGCACAATAACAGTAAAGCAACCTGTTGAACCAATGCGCCGAATCTAAGGTCCAATAACGCCTACCATCTACTATACTCTTAGATTAAATCAAAATAGCGGAAGATACGGCACGTCCCTTCAATTAGACAACTGAAAACGGGCTTGATGCACAACTACATGCACACATACTCACAGCTCTATAACACAATGTTTTACGTGCTACGATATTGGAAGACAGAGACAAACCTAATTGTTTGACATATACGCTTCAGAGTTGAGTCCTGTCAAAAGGACTTAACTCATCACACATTAATATATCGTATATTTCTATCTCGCTCTGCAAAATGACAACTCAAACATAAATGAATTTAAAAATATCATGAGAAATTAAAACTTTTTTTCTACTTATTAGTGGAATGTGATTCCATGAGCTTTGTTCATCAGATCCTTCAACCGATTACGGCTACGGCGACTAATCTCAACGATCAGCCTCGTAAGCAAGAGCACTTTCTATACTCTTACACTCATACTTCGATGGGACTCCAGCGTGACACGACCTGAGATGGATTGGGCGCAGGACCAACGGCTTAACAGATCGGTGTCACGTAACGGAGGGTTACGGAGCTAAAAGATAGGGGGAAGAAGAAAAGATAAGAATAGAGGGAAGAGGGCTATAATTATAAGCGATATGTACAATGATGGCTCGTCCTAAAGTCTTAAATCTAACTTAAAACTAACTTAAAACTAGCTATTTACACCGGTACACTACACTAAATATATATACAAGGTAAAAGTTCAAAATGGGCAACCGTGGTAGGGACGGTAATCACAGGGTGAGCACAGGCAGCGCGCCGGTAGGATCCAGCGTCGCAAGAGGCGGGCGGTAGGGCTCCGCCGAGCGCAGGAGGCAGCAAATGGGGCGCGAGACGCAGATACGCGCACGCCGCAAGCCGGCCGCGGGTAGGCGCGACGCGGATACGCGCACGAGTGAAGGTAGACGCGCGTAGGTGCAGGGAGGCAACACCTTTCGTGCCCCGGCACCGTTACTCTACGGGTAAACGTATACTGGCACTGTTATAGCTTGAGGTTCTGAGCTTCTTCAGAGCTGGTGGTAGACTGGTGGTCCTGCCCATGTGCGTCCTTTTATATTGCCCATGCGCATTCTATTCTACAACATTTAAATTTTAAAATTCATACAATATAGAATATTCTCGAAACATAGCTAAACTCCATAGTTAAATTTGAATAGACAATTCGATAGAAAAATAAAAACAGTTAGACAACGTCAGCTGTCGGACAATGTCAGATAGACAATCTAAATATTTACAACAATAACTTTAAATTTATTTACAGATAAAAATGTACAAGGAACATTAAACACATATAAGAGTAATGCTAATACAAGACATAATCATAAAATGATATACAAGCTCTATAGCAAACGGAAAACGAAGCTCTATAGTTAACACCAAAGGTAACTTTCTTTATGAGTAGTTATGTAGTATAACGAAGCCCCTGCAGGCTGCGTTACATTTCTCCCACGACCCCAGAAAAATTTTCGACTCAGAGAAAATTTTGATTATAAGGTTAAGAGAATACTATCCTTACTATCAGTCTAACCAGTCAACCTTCACTTAAACATACCATTCCACAATCCAAAAACAATTCAAATCCAGTCACTCTAACAATCACTCTAACATACGAACCAATCACAAAGAGGAGTAGGGTTCACTATCAATGACGCAAACTCCATAGGAAGTACCCTATAAGAATGACTTTAGGCTTATTTAGGGAGTTGTCAGCCGCTCCGTTTCTTAAAACCCATTAGTGTCGATGACCATAGCCGACAATCTAGTCTCTCTCAGGTATTCCCTATCAAAGGACACAAATTTTAAAGGTTGAATTTACCTTTAAAAGAAACGCCTCTGTAGTCAAAGAAGCGCTAAGTAGTAAGTAGATAAGGCAAAAGAGAGCCCTAAAGTTTAGAATTAAAAGGTCAAGAAGCGCCTTTTAAAAGAAAACGTTAAGCAAGTAAGTAGGTACTATAAGAGAGAATCCTATAAGTAAAGAGAGACGAGATTAGTCGCTAAGTATATATAAAAAATATCAGACTGAAGTAGCCAAAAATCAGTCCAATGTGTGTGCAAATAAATACATATAATACTAGTAAAGTCAAACAGTAAGGTAGTCATTTCTTAAAGTCTTTTACATGCCATTTACCGCGGCAACCGTTGCAGTCCTCAAGAATGTATACAAGAGGTGACAATTTCTCAACGACTTTGCATTTAACATATTTAGGTGCTAATTTTGCGCTAAAATATGCACCAGCATTGCTTAAAGAGTAGTCTTTACGCCACACTATATCTCCAACATTGAATTCTTTAAAAGAGTGCCTTAAATTGTAACGGTTAGAATTCTTTACATGAGATATGTGCAGTGCAACCTGAACTCTATCAAAAATTGACGATAGAAGGCCAATATTTCTAGCATATAAATCACGAGGTAAAAAGGTAATTTCTTCTAAGTCGTAACCCTGAGAATAAATAGAACCACAAGTAATGAGTTCACGACCAAATACTAAAAATGCAGGAGTAAATCCAGTTACTTCATTTACAGAGTTATTCATTGCAAACTGAATCTTAGATAGGTGAAGGTCCCAAGACCTATGGTCTTCACCGACCAGTGAAGCTAGTGCGGTAATAATTGTTTTATTGTAGCGTTCTGTAGTATTGACCTGAGGACAATAGTGAGGAGTGTAAGATATATGCGGAATTCTATAACGTCCAAGGAAATTATGGAATTCATGCGATTGAAATTGTGGACCGTTATCCATAATAATTGTTTGAGGTACTCCATGAACTAAGAACACGGAATTCTCTAAGTAATGTATAATACTAGTAGTTATAGCTCGTTTCAAAGGAAAAATAAGTGTATATTTGGTGAATAGACAATTTACAACGAGAATGTACTGGTTACGTCGCCTAGTCATTGGCAATGGACCTATTAAGTCCAAAGAAATGCATTGAAAAGGTCTAGAACAAATTTTGGGTTTTCCCATAGGACCGTAAGGCGAGTGGTTAGAGTGTTTATAAGCCAAACAAGTTTCGCAATTGGAAATAAATTTAGCTATATCTTTAAACATGCCAGACCAGTAATATAACAATGATATTTTTTTGTATGTTTTAAATACGCCCAAATGCGGATCTGTAGCGGAACCATGAGCATTTCTTATCAAAGATTCTCTTTCAGAAGGGATAGGGACTTCTTTCCAGATGAAATCGTCTGTTAAAGAATAAGGAGTATTAGTGCAACGAAATAGTTTATTATCCTTAATCGTATAGTTAGGATGACTTTGAGGATCAGTTAAACAATTACGAAAGATTTTATTATAGCGCTCTAAGTCTAAAGACGTGGCTTCATTCGAAGATAAAGGAGCGATAATATGACTGTCCTCGCTTTTAGAACGAGAAAGTAGATCAGGGACAATATTATCCTTTCCTCTTTTATGTTTCAGCGTGAAATTAAAGCAAGAAAGGCGAAGTGACCAACGAGCGAGTCTACCAGAAGGATTTGTTAAATTCAAAAACCACTTTAATGCGGCATGATCAGTGTATACAGTAAACGGTTTGCCATTGTCAAGATAGCACCGCCAATGTTCTAAGGCAATGATAACAGCTAGAGTTTCTCTTTCAGTAGTAGAGTAGTTTCTTTCATTTTTGTTAAGTGATTTGCTCATGTAGGCTATAACAACTTCTTTGTCGTTAACCGTTTGAGTAAGCATGGCTCCAATGCCAGTGTTAGATGCATCACAATGCACAGAAAACGGTTGATCAAAATCAGGGCAAGCAAGAATTGGGGTAGTTACAAGATATTCTTTTAGTTTCAGAAAGGAAGAGTTAGCCTCAGAACTCCAAGAAAATTTCGGAGAAGTTTTAGCAGATGATGTTAATTTATTAAGAGGTGCAGCTATAGTACTGAAATTAGGAATGAACCTACGAAACCAACTACACGTACCCAGAAATTTACGCACTTCTTTGCGTGAAGTAGGTACAGGAAAGTCCATAATAGCTTGAATTTTGCTAGGATCAGCTCGTAAACCATTATCGTCAACAACATATCCAAGGTACTTTAATTCTTTCTTAAAAAAATGACTTTTTTCAAAGTTAATGGTAAGTTTAGCGTAAGTTAATTTTTCAAGCACTTTAATTAGAAGTCCTATGTGTTCTTGGAACGAGGAGCCTATGATAATAATGTCATCAAGATAACAGAACACTTTGTTGTCAAATTCAGGAGTGAATAAGATATCCATTAACCTCTGCTGTGTAGCAGGTGCATTAGTTAAACCAAAGGGCATAACAGTGAATCTGTACATTCCTCTACCGGGGACATAAAAGGCGGTCTTATCCCGATCGTCTACATGTAAAGGAATCTCCCAGAAAGCTTTAGCGATATCGATACTCGATAAAAATTTAGCGTTTTTGAGATGGTCAAGTATTTCATTGATAAAAGGAAGACTATAGGCATCCCTACGAGTAACTGAGTTGAGTTTTCTACTATCGACACAAAATCGCCATTCGCCATTCTTTTTAGGCGTAATAAGAACCGGAGACAACCAAGGGCTTTCACATTTCTCAATGACCTTCCACTCAATCATTTTATCCACCTCAGCAATTAGAGCTTTTTGTTTCTCGGGAGAGAGTCTATAACAACGTTGTTTAATAGGCAGCGTATCTCCAGTATCGATACGATGGCTAACCAGATCAGTACGACCAAGTTCACCCTTAGCTTCAAAGGAAATTTGCTTAAAACGCGAAATAATATCATCAGCGATAACCTTTTCTTCAGAAGTAAGATTTTCGTAAGGTAGGATTTGTTTCTCCACAGAGTTGTTAAAGTGGGATGGTTTATTAAGAGAAAAGGCACACGATAAAAGTTTGGGAACCAAATTAAATTCCCTCCAAAAGTCAACACCAAGTATCAAAGACGGGTATATTTCAGGAATAACATATGTTTTAATAAGTCTAGTTTGGTCGTTAAAGGTAAAAGGAAGAATAAAAAATCCTAAAGATTTAACACGATGCTTACTAGCAGTGCTAACCGTAATATAATCAGACTTGGATAACGAAAAGCCCAGTTCCAAAATTTTAAAGTGCGAGTTATTACCTAAAATAGTCATTGAACTACCGCTATCAAGTAACGCCGTAAACTCAACATTTGAAATAGAAACGTTAATAAAAGGACGGTTAAAATCTCTTTCGTTGTCGTAATAAACCGAAGAAGTTCCATAACTTGCGAAAAAGTTCTTAATTATTTTTAACCAATTATGCCAGTCATCAACATCAAAATTTTCTTTTCGTTTAACCAAGTCATATGTTAGTTTTTTGAGTTAGAGGATGAAGAAGGTTGAGGCTTGTCAGCTTTACATTTCGGGCAATCCGAAGCTCTAAAGTCTTTCAAACCACATTTAAAACAGACTAAGAATCTTGGTTTAGTGCAAGAATTCAAAGAATGACCATTTATTCGACATCGAACGCAAAACAAATGCGCCTGAAACTTGGGAGCATTTTCAGATATCGCATGTGCAGAATTTTTATTCTGCGAAGAAAAGTTCGTACGAAAAGGCTTAAAGTTATTAGATTTATGAGAATCATAATTAGGAGTGAAAGAATGTTTAGAGTGAAAAGTATGTGTAACATTAGGTTTAGTGTTCGGTAAAGGTGTAGAATCGTGTTTAGGTTTATAGGATAATTCAGGAATAAGAGTATTCATTTCAGGTTCTTTAAAATTATTGTCGCGGTCAATACAGCGCTCAAATTGTTGACATACAGAAATTAAAGAGCCAATAGAATCAACTTTATTAAGAGCAACAAAAGAAGTATAACAAGGACGGATGTTACGTAGAAGTATTTGCAGTTTCTCCTGCTCAGGTAATTTCTCGCTTAGTCTCGAAAACATTTCAAACATTTTCGGAATATAAACCATAATAGACTCAGATTTACCCTGAGTACGAGATTTTATTGCCTGCAGTAGTTTATGGTCATAATCAGAATGGCCAAAGTCCTTAATTAACAACTCGGAAACGCGATCCCAAGTTAACGAAGGGTCACGACTTAGTTGGAATTTAAACCAATAAGAAGCATCGTCCTCAAAAATGTTGAAGGCCGAGCTTATAAGTATTTGCTTATCAAGTTTGTTCGTAAGTAAAAATTCATCAATTTTCGATAGAAAAGCTCTAGGACAAGTTGTCCCATCAAAAGTAATTTTTTTTAGCTCATTTAGATAATTTGGTAAGAGAAAATTATGAAAAGGTGGCATACAGTTAGGTTGAGAAATCGGCAAGGGTGAGTCCAAAGAGGTTTGTACCTGTGAAGTCTCAGCTGGTTTTGAAAAAGCGTCAAAACGTTCAGTCAAAAGAGTAAACTTCTTTTTTAAGTCGTCATAGAGTTCTATAAGGTTTGAGTCGCTGTCACTTACATCAGTGTCAATTCTGTCAAGTCGATAAAATAAGTGATTTATATAAGTTTCAATTTTCTTAAATAATTTCAGATTACCCGATTCGTATCGGTCCAACATCGAAGATAAATATAAGATTGTAGAAGAAGCTTGTGACAAATCGTCACTCAGAGGAACGGGAGAATCAATAATGTCCTCCGTAGGAAAATTACGAAGCAATAAAACAATTTGTTTTCTAAGCGATACAAGATTATCCGCAGGAGTTTCGTTCCTAATTATAAGTTCGTATTCAAGTTCCGCCTTATTAAGTAAATTAAAGTTTATAAGACGAGCCATTTCTAAGATATTTGTAATTTTAAAGCAATAAAATATTTACAATAGTTTTTATTTTATTTACTTTATTTTAGTGAGAAAAATAGAGGAAGAATAGGGAAAGAAATATCTAAGAAGTAAGAGACGTCTAATAGGGAGCCAAAAGGTATGTTATATACAGAAACTTGTGCAAGTTTATTTTAGAATTTTGAGAACAGGGAGGGATTCTATAGAGTTGGGGCGCCAAACTGTCACGTAACGGAGGGTTACGGAGCTAAAAGATAGGGGGAAGAAGAAAAGATAAGAATAGAGGGAAGAGGGCTATAATTATAAACGATATGTACAATGATGGCTCGTCCTAAAGTCTTAAATCTAACTTAAAACTAACTTAAAACTAGCTATTTACACCGGTACACTACACTAAATATATACATAAGGTAAAAGTCCAAAATGGGCAACCGTGGTAGGACGATATCACAGGGTGAGCACAGGCAGCGCGCCGGCAGGATCCAGCGTCGCAAGAGGCGGGCGGTAGGGCTCCGCCGAGCGCAGGAGGCAGCAAACGGGGCGCGAGACTGCAGATACGCGCACGCCTGCAAGCCGGCCGCGGGTAGGCGCGACGCGGAATACGCGCACGAGTGAAGGTAGACGCGCGTAGGTGCAGGGAGGCAACACCTTTCGTGCCCCGGCACCGTTACTCTACGGGTAAACGTATACTGGCACTGTTATAGCTTGAGGTTCTGAGCTTCTTCAGAGCTGGTGGTAGACTGGTGGTCCTGCCCATGTGCGTCCTTTTATATTGCCCATGCGCATTCTATTCTACAACATTTAAATTTTAAAATTCATACAATATAGAATATTCTCGAAACATAGCTAAACTCCATAGTTAAATTTGAATAGACAATTCGATAGAAAAATAAAAACAGTTAGACAACGTCAGCTGTCAGACAATGTCAGATAGACAATCTAAATATTTACAACAATAACTTTAAATTTATTTACAGATAAAAATGTACAAGGAACATTAAATGCTAATACAAGACATAATCATAAAATGATATACAAGCTCTATAGCAAACGGAAAACGAAGCTCTATAGTTAACACCAAAGGTAACTTTCTTTATGAGTAGTTATGTAGTATAACGAAGCCCCTGCAGGCTGCGTTACATCGGAATAACAGTAAAGTAACAAACACATGCAGCCAGTTGGATCTATGCGCCGATCTTTGGGTCCAGAAGACCCCGTAATGTTTAGAGTTCAGACGTTCAGTCCAGCACGGATGGATGGACTAACACCTAATTGCCACTATTTTTTATGTGATAGATATCGACTTTATGAGATTTATGTGATAGACATCGACTTTATGAGGTTCCTCACCGGAATTCATTTTATTATGATCCCGTTCTCAACTCCGAGCTACAGGATTATGTCAGCCAACACTTTATGTTTGAATGGTTTCGCTTATAATAGAACGGTGAGATTGCGAGTAAAAGAGATATTATCACTGATAATAGCCATCTGAGTATAAACAAGTTTATATTGTCGTTATCATCGACTCGATAAGAAGATACACAACTATATGATCTTCGAAGCGACAGCTTTGTAGGCCATCGGTAATGGTACCTTTTTATCCCAGGGGAAACCATCATGGCATGTTGTTGTGTGGGACTCTTACCCTAACCAAAACCCCTGGGGTGTCCATCTCAGCGCAATCACGGTCAGAAACCACACAGCCGGGACTGGACCGTACCGCTAATCGCGCTCGCCGCACTAGCGATTCTCTGATGTATGAAGTACCAGGACACCCAATAACGTCGTCCCCGCGGAGTCGTATACTGAGCAAGCCACTCCCCAATTGTGGTTATGCTCGCGTACTCCGAAGGCCCTATTAGTCGCCTCTTACGACAGGATTACCTCGCCAGTGTTCAAAACGCCCCTAGCCACGGGGCACTAATGAAAGAAACCTCATCTAAGCGTTCATTCGATCATAGTCCAAGCGTACCCCAAGCTTCATAGCTGTCATTTTGAAGACTGGGGTACGCTTGGAATAAGATCCAGGATTTGTTGAGTCGGGTCATCCGATGATTACCTACTGGATGAACCAAAAAACAGACAGGATAATCAGTATCTTTTAACGCTACCAATTAAAGATTTAGAGCCGAGTTTACCAACTTATCACACATTAACAATGACAATCACACATTAACTGTGCTTTAACAATACTAATTAGTGGTTAAGGCACAGTTAAAGAAGATTACCGTTGTTTTAAAGTTGGTGAACTCATCCCTTAATCTCTCCAGCAAAGATAGGAGAACTTCAACAAAAATCAACTTCACTGCAGGTAAGTTCGTTTGATAATTGAACAATATCAGTTTGTAAGAAGTTCAAATTAAAAATGCGATTTCTTACTCATTACAAGTTCAATGTTAAGTGCACAATCTAAAGATAAGAATTCAAGTCGCCTCGAACTTTGTTATGAGTGTTCAATAAAATTATCATTATCGGGCATTTTATCGGTCATTGGAGTAACTGAGTCATTAACGTCGTCGTAATTTCATGTCACATTAAACATGTGTTTCGGAAAATAAGCTGTACGATACACGATAGACAAAATACACAACTAAAAACTAGGTATTATAGAAACTTAAATGTACGATGTTGACGCTCTGTTGGTCTAGTGGTTTAAGTACCGGGCCGTGATTTCGGGGTCTTGGGTTCGATTCCCAGGTCCAGTAAAAAGTATGTTTCGAATTTTTCGAACATTGCTCGGGTTTGTGATCACCAATCCGCATTAGGCAAACGTGGTGATTATCCCATCCCTTGGGATAACTTGATTTCTATGATGAAGGCCTTTGCGCTGCAGTGGGACAGTTATATAGGCTGAGACTTTACACGATGTTACAGAATAGAGAATGATTTGTTGCGTGTGGTACGATGATATAACTCAGCTGCAGGAAGTATACTAATTATTAAAGCTTGGATAAATATGTACTAAAAATCCAAAATATGTACATATAATATGGACCAAAATCTTTAAAAGAATATCTTTCATATTATTGTGAGAAATCACTACAGTAACAGTTACATTATAAAAAATATAAAAGGTTGCAAAATGTTCACCCCTGTCTAAAGCTTACAATGAAGCGGCGGCCAGTCGCTTCATTGTCGACCTTCGCAACCCTTTAGAGGGGAACCACAAACTGAATAGTCCTCTCCTCTCCTCCATAGGTTACCTCACGTTTTCCATCGCCACCGAAATAGTGGTACAAGAAACTAAGCGACATTAAATTTGTGAAAATCCACTTGAAATGTCGTAACTTCGAGATATTTTGTACTTCTTGCCTTCAAGATCATATCGTAACCGACAAAGTAGATCTTGTTCTTGATCAAGCTTCAATGTCACAAAGAAAGTTAACGTTGAAAGTGCCTGCCAAGATAGGGCTAAGTGAAGATAACAGACAAACAACAATAAAGTGGGATTAGTGCCAAGATGAGTCACTGTGCACTCTTCAACAAAACATAGCGCGAGAATGTTCACCGAGTCCCCTGCTCTATCGTCAGCCCATTCAGGTCCCCAATGCTGGGGCACGGGCCTCCCTCAATCACATGAGGGGTAATTGCCATACTCACCACGCTTGGCAGACGGGTTGGCGAGGGTTTTGATATAAATGCAGAGTTTTCCTTCTCTGGGTGCTGATGATCATGCCAGCAGCTTTACCTTAGTCGCCTTTTACGACACCTCGGTAAGAGTGAGGGTGGCCTATTCTACTCTGCCGGGGACCACACGGCACGACCCCTGCTCTAATGGTGATAAAAATATGTGTCACCGTAATATTGCAAAGACTGTAGCCTAATTCTCGGGATTTTCGATATGGAAAAACATGGCGGAATGTCAAACCTATGTTTTTGCGATATACACCGTTATTTATTTATCGTTTAAATCTCGCAAAACATGACCCCAATTGTCAGGCTCGTGACATTTTAAAAACATGGCGGATATCACTTAAAAACCATACAAAACACTATGTTTTGGTGATATATGTCGTATGAAAATAAATATCACGAGCACGAGAATTGGGGTCCATATCAGCTGTGCCATAGTATTATTTCCTGGTTGATTTTTATGTGGAACAGCTTGATTCTTTTTTCGCTTATATTGTTGATCTAACATGCTAAACTGACTTCGTTCACGATACATATTATGAGGTTTTCGGGATGTAAACGATAAAAAAATAGCGGTATATATCGAATGATGACAAAATATCACGTCACGAGAATTGGGCTCCTGTTAGATTACAATGTCAATAGGCCGGTTCAACCAGATTGATACCATGGCCACACATAAAGCCCGCGTGAAGCATCGCCTGCGTTACGTTTCGCCGAGTGAGTGAGGGCGCCGGGTACCCAATTCGAGGCGAAAGAGAATTAATTGAGTATTGTCAGTGTACTTGGGACTCCAGTTGTGTTCGGCTTTCTTTAGCGTTCACGTTTCCGCGCCGTAACTAAAGATGGAGAAGACCAGAGTGTTCACTAGTTTCATCTTAGTCTTTCGAGATATGTTACGATCTTTCCATATTCTAACTATCTATCTACACCTACCGGCACGAAATCTTGGCCATAGTGTAATTTTCATACAAGAATGCTCTCTTTACAGGTTCACAGAGCAAAAAACATTGTTTTCTATGTACCAATTTTAACGTTTATTTAATGTTTGAATGCTCAACTTTCAATTAATTAATTTAACTAACTCATGAAACCACTGGATTTCTACAAAATCAGAAAAATAATAATATCTTTTTACATCCCATATAACGTTGTATCAACGCGAAAGAGAAAATCATTCTTCCTTGATTATGAAGAAATTGAGTGGTTTCAAGAGTCGATTGAATCAATTGAAAGTTGAGCATTCAAACATTAAATAAACGTTAAAATTGCTACAGTGAAAACAATGCTTTTTGCTCTGTGAACCTGTGAAGAATGCATATTTGTATGAAAATTACTTTATGGCCAAGATTTCGTGCCGGTAGTAAGTAAGTAAACATTTACTGACCACATAAAAGATTTACATACACAGGACACAAAACATAAGCATATGGAGATTGCACAGTAATACATAGGAAAAAAATATTAAACAAAGACAAAAAAAAATAAAAATAAGTTAATATATAAACCAGGAAGAAGAAAAGGAACAAAGTGAAGTGGTCAACAAGGTCCAAGCTCAGCATGTGCTGCAGCGGTTTGCCGCCGCTGCCGCGCTGGTTTTCAGTTTGGACCTTGAGTGACTGGGGAAATCTAACAAGGAATGCGAGAATTAATCAAGATAACAAAAAAGAAAAGACAAAAAGAACGAGGATACAAAAAAGCTGTAGTAATTTTTTGTAGGTGTATCTACCCCGAAAACATACTGTATCAAATCGTGTAATATTCCCCGCGTCCGCGGCGCACCGCTGCACACGGTCGCGTCTTAATATTAGCACGCGTGGGAGAGCCCTGGGTATCCGCCACTTTTGCCGAATTATTGCCCAACCGCCCAAAAATAGACGGTAAATAATGATATCCAATTATATCCCTATGCGTGCACTATTGGATTCTATTTATAGATAATCGCATGCCGATCCCTCACATCATCTTCAACTAAACAAAAGTGTGGCCGTATATCTATCATCGAATTGTGTCATTCTCGATTGTTTTAAATTAAGGCGAGAAACCTGCACATCTTTTATTATGAGAAAGCAAGGCAAACGAGCAAGCGAGTCCCCTGATGGTAAGTTATTATCGCCGCCCATATTACCCTCCGGCCACATTGGCAACTAAGATTCACAACCAGTTGCCGAAAATGAACTAACATTTTTGCTGCTCAACCAGTTGCCAAAGACGATACATTTTTCGTTTTTTTACAACTGCTTGGTTGTTAAACTCAAAGTTGCGAAAGAAGAACCAACTTTCTTACTACTCAACCTGAGATAATGATTCTGAATGTGTAACCGTAATTCAATTGGTCTGGTTCCCTTCTCTAAGGGTTGCGAAGGTCAGACGGCAGTCGCTTCATTGTAATTACCAGCCTTTCCGAATCCTGGATTATGGTCCAAGCGTAAACCGGGCTCCGAACCGATATCTTTGGACGCAATTGGGAATTGCACGCTAAGATGAGGAGACGAGAAAAGAGCAGGTGGGTCTCCCAATGGTAAGTAATCAACGTCGCCCATGGACATCTGCGAAAGCAGAGAGGTCGCTGATGTGTTGCCGACCTTTTGGGTCCAAACCTCATCGTATACTTGGACCATAAACAAATCATACAACATCTCATAAAGATTATTCTGATCACAATAAAATAAGGAGCTTAAGTATCAGTGGACAGAGGAATTCCAAATCGTATTAATACTCAAATACGTAAATATCTTACACTACACCCAAAGACCCTGTTGGTCTAGTGGTTTAAGTACCGGGCCGTGATCTCGGGGTCCTGCATTCGATTCCCGGGTCGAGCAAAGGTATCATTCGAATTTTTCGAACATAGCTCGGGTTTGTGATCACCAATCCGCATTAGGCAAGCAGTGGTGATTAAGCCTAATCCCATCATAGTAGCGATGACTTGATTTCTACGATGGAGGCCTTTGCCCTGCAGTGGGACAGTATATAAGCTGATACTTTACTTTTACACCCAGACACTGAACAAAGACATGTGTTTACCACACGAATGTTTGTCTATGGTGGGGATCGAAGCCACATGGAACTAGAAAACGCGGGCTTTAATCGGAATGTGCAATCTGGAAGCAAGTACCCGAGGATCGATAGAAGTGGCTAGTTTCAGTCCTAAGTCCAGCAGTGGACTGTGACCTGTGGCAGACTGATGATGATGTATCATCGAAGGAGGAGCCAATCACGTATTGTTAGAACATTAGAGCATGTTACGGGTATAGATAGATATTTACGATCTGTGTGATTTATTATTTTTGGCCGTGACTAGAACGTGACACAGAAACGCTGATGTCTCAGTATTCTTCGCAGTGAGAATCGTGTAAAATCACTTTGGACAGGTTGATATACTTGTTTACATGACTGTGATCTTTCGGCTTAGTGATGGTAGCTCGGCGGATAGGAGCGTGCCTTTCATACGTATCGTGGTTCAAATCCGAGCATGCACTACCTATATGAATATTTCTACCATTAGCTCGGCGGGAAGGGAAAACCGTCGTCAGGAAAACTGCACTTCTGGGATAGTTTCTCAAAATTGGGCCCTCACTTTCTCACTTTACCTGACTTTTTCACTCAGCGCAGGCGCTGCTTCACACTAGTTCTTGTGAGGCCGTGGTATTACTCCGGTCGAGACTGCCCGTCATGCCGAAGCGTGAACTAATTCCACATATCGTCAGTGAAGTTCTAACACTATGTAAGTCATTTTAAGCAACTTTTCAGGAAAGCCAAAAAACTGATCAGAGACTTACGTGCTATTTTCATTAGAATTCAATTGTTGACTTCCGTTATGTTACCTTTTCAACATTTAAAAGGTTTATGATGGCCGCAACTAAATTTTGATTGATAAAAACGATCCGTCTTATAAGTCTCTAACGAATGGCATCAAAATGTCATAACCGCCACCAGGAAATTAGTAAAAAAAATAAAAAACTAAATTGTGACTTACGTGGTCATCTCGAAACGTAGGTCATTTTATGACTTCCGTGCTGTTACATTTTCGTAATTATAAAGGTTTTTATTGGTCGTATCTCGATTCTGATTGGGCGAAATGTCGCGTCTATCGATTCTCTAGCGAATGGCATCAAAATGTCAAAACCGCCTAAAAATTACTTACGTGGTGTTAGAACTTCACTGACGATATTTTGAACCCTTTCCCCGCTCACGCCCACCTTGGATCTATTTTCCGCAAGTTTATGTGGGGCGCGCTAACTCACTCTGTTTATAGAGTAATTTACCGGTTTGGTCCGCGAACTTGACACGCTAAAGGCGCGTACACAAGCCACGATCAAGGAGTGTTTATCTGTACCGTGACGTAGGAAGTTTCCTTGAGTAAATACTGTATGTTGATGTTTGTAGATGTATTTTTACTGTAGGTCGTTTTTGAATGAGGTTTTATTAGTTAGGAAACCTCTCGACCCCTCCAAGATGAAACGCTGTAAGAGATTTTGGTAATGACTTTTACAACGTTTTGTCATTGGCTAAAATACGTGGAGAGGTATCTCTCGCTATTATGTATATTTTAGGCTCTAAACCGGGGCTAGGTTTTTGGATCCAATAGGTCACAAAAATACCATTTTTCAACTACGATTAAATTTAAACAACTATACAACTATGAAAATACTATTATTTTATTATATGGGTGTTTTCTACGTATAATAAGTATGTATTAACAAAAGAAAAGTATTAAATGTATAGGTATATTTTTAATTCCGCTGTTGGTTCTGATATCCGTAACACGGGTGCTTGTGCAACCTATCTCGAAGTCAGATCAATTTATGTGATGATCTGATTTTTTAAAATTTATTTATACATATTTATTGCTAGATAGAAATCGAACAACAACTGAAGAGCAAGCAAGAAAGAGACGGAAATCAGTTTATGTGAAAGTGAAATAAAAAAATAGGAATTATATTGCATTAGCTGATTAGCAGCATTTGTATACTCGGTTTTATAGTTTCCTCGATTATTAATAGTAAAGTATTTGTATTATGTATTGAATAAGGATAGCATATCGTGTCATAATATTGACAATGACATCTACATCCGTAAATATTTAACTAACGATAGTTAAATACACTAGCAAAGAGATGACTTTACTAACATTAACATTTATTGTTCTCTTTAGGATTTTGTTTATCTATTAATATTATAACGAGGAAATTTCATTGTGTAACATTTTTTCTTTTTTATTATGTGATAGGTGACAGACGAGCCGACGGATCGCCTAAATGTAAGCGATTGCCATCGCCCATAGACACCCGCGACACCAGTGTGGTCACAAGTGCGCCGCCAACCTTTAAACCTTCCCTTCCCCCGGATTGGGGCTGCGGTCACGCCGGTTTTCTGTGAGGCCGTGGTATCACTCATGCCGAAGCGGGAACAAATTCCACATTTATTATGAACCCTTTCCCCGCTCACGGTCAACGACTTCTGATCAACTAAATCTAGGGCTGCCATCCTTACGGATTTCCCCATATATGCCCTAGTTTGAAAGGGCGTCCGGGGACCGCCTGGAGGGGTTTTTAAAAAGTGTCCGGGTGTCACTTTTGCTGTCAGGTGAAATCAAATGCTACCAAGTACACTCTCATACGGTCTCCGAGAGTGAAGCACCAGCATAACGATGTTGTTATTTTTCTTGCAAAAAAATTGTTTTTCAGAGGTGTGTGAAAAAGCCATGTTAGATAGATATATAGATATACTTTATTGCACAAAAAAAACACAACTTAAAAAACTAAGCATTACAGAAACTTAACATGTTTTGCCTAATGTCCGGGATTTTTGCCGCGTTTGTTCAGTGTCGGCAATTTAGGCGATGGCAGTTCTAACTAAATCCCGCTTTGCCTGCTTTACCTACCTATTTATCTATGTATCTATCTATATCTACATTTATCTACTTGGGTAATATCTTGTCATCTTAAGTCTATGGACAGTTCTCAAATCCAATATTCCTCCGGAATTTACATCAAAATCTTAAATTATGTTTCCTTATTCGTACTGCTAAACAGTGGAATCAGCTGTCTGAGGAGGTGTTCCCTAGAAGCTACAATTTGGGGGTTTTCAAAGCGCGATTGTATAGGTATATTCTAGGTAATCGTGCTATATCTTAGGCCATATTATCACTTACCATCAGGTGAAATATGGTCAAACGCTTACCTATCTACAATAAAAAAAATATTTACGTAAAAGTTACATCTATAGAAAAGAAAATCGTATTAGTTACACTATTTTTAGCTAAAAAACGGCTGCAGCGATTTGGCTGAATATTGGTGGATCATCGTCAGCCCATTTAAGTCCCCACTGCTGGGGCACGGGCCTCCCTCAATCACATGAGGGGTAATAGCCATACTCACCACGCTTGGGTTGGCGAGGGTTTTGATATAAATGCAGAGTTTTCCTTCTCTGGGTGCTGATGATCATGCCAGCAGCTTTACCTTAGTCGCCTTTTACGACACCTCGGTAAGAGTGAGGGTGGCCTATTCTACTCTGCCGGAGACCACACGGCGTAAGCTAAGAATATAGGATAGTTTTTACCCTGCAAAATAGCAGATAAACAAAAACGAATACTAGGCGGGCAACGCCGCATGCGAAAGCTGGTTTCTAATAGAAGAGGCCTTATATCGGTATTTTTTTTACGTGATAAGTGGCAGACGAGCAGGCGGACCATCTGATGGTAAGCAATTGCCGCCGCCCATGGACACCCACAACACCAGTCGAGTCACAATTGCGCTGCCAACCCTTTAACCCCCTTTACCCCAGATTGAGCCTCCGGTACCCTCACGCAGCGAAACACAGCACAGTGCTGCTTTTTCTGTGCGGATTCTGTGAGGCCGTGGTATCACTCCGGTCGAGCCCGCCCATTCATGCCGAAGCGTGGCTCTCCCACGGTTAAATTTAAACTTTCTGAGGAATATTGAATTTGAGAACTGCCACAGTACGACATCTCTAAGAATGAGTGAATGAGTCGCCTATGCTCCGGAGTCCGGAACAAGGACTTCTAAACCAGGTCTGTTTACAGATGAAACAATTGGTAATGAGACTCGACTCGGCTCGGCCTTGGACACACCCACGATGGATTCAGACTGGAGATGAAAATAGATGGGATTAGAATGGATCATATTGTTGAAGATGAATCGTGGCGGGCGATGATATAATAAGAGCAGTATTTTTTTTAAACATGGCGTAGCGCTTGACCTTCACGTCAGTTGGGAGATAACAACGAAGGTGACAATAAAAGTAAGTTTTCAAGACTGCAACCTGTGTTAGTAAAGATGCCGAAGGGCTAATTGGAGGGGAAAGGGGTTAAAAGTTTGGTAATGCACTTGTGACTCCACTGGTATTAGTCGTTTATAATCACGAACGTGGAGCCCAATTCTCGTGCTTGCGATATTTTGAGAACATGGCGCATATCACTTGAATACTATACAAAAAAACGATGTTTTAGTGATATATGTCGTAGGAAAATAAATGTCACGAGCCCGAGAATGGACAACATTTCAAAATTGCTAAGCTCTGAAACAAAAAATACCATTTCTTTATTTACTTTTCCGCTGCGCAAATATATATTTATTAATTTTTTATATTGGTTATTTACTGAGAAAAAAATTAAAAACAAAAAAACGTAAGATGACGTCATCGGACGGCAGAATGTAAAATATTTCTTTGCTTAGCACATTATAGTTTTAAATTTACGTAATGCCAAGCTCATGACATATAACTGTCAAAAAAAAAGACAACTTGTCAACGTTGAATGTATGAATGACGTTGACAATGTTGACACTAGTATTATTTACCTTTGACAGTAGTACCTTTTTTTTATTAAAACAATGATAAGCAAAGGAATATCGCTGTATTCAGCCGTCCGATGACGTCATTTGGCGCTTACGTCTATTTAGAATAAAAAGAATTTCAATAATTATTTTATGCATGAAAATGGAAAAATTTAAAAAAAAGAAAAAATATGGGTCTGTTCATTTTATGTCTACTTTCATATAAAAAAACAATATGGACATGTTAAAAATTTGAAATGTTGTCCATTGGGCTCTTGATCTGATTCCTCGTCTGGCATTTATGATCACATAAAAAAATCACATATTCCGATATTGGTTCGACTTTTCCTGAGGTTGCAGTACAAATTACAAATGGACCGTAAACTCAATTAAAGAGATTAAAGAGACCAACTCGCATCACCGTCCAATTTCAACAAGATAAGAAACGTGTCTCTTTAATCACTTGACATTGGCAAGTTGCGGCAAGACACAGAGCCATTATAAAAAAAAAATGAAAAAATAAAGGAGATGCATTTACAAAAGCTGATTTGACTCTATCGTAGAATTGGACTGGTTGAATGTAATCTCCACGACTGTGGATCAGAGGAGATGTATCATTTAAAGCGTATCTCATGTCTGATTTACAGAGAGATATTATGAAATTAAGAATTCCAGTACTTCAGTGTAATAGCCAAATGAAGTTATACGATTTTAATTTTTTTAAGAGTTTATTATTTAAGGTGACGGGTAGGGCACACTAGCGACGCCAATCGATTTTAATTTTTAGCTACTAAACCGGATCTATTTTAAACAATTTCGGGGTTACAAACTCTCGGCTCCGATGGTTCACATGGTTTCCGACCATGGTAACCACGACAATATGTTGAGTGGGAACCTTTTTAGCACATAGTTGCTTTATGGTACTAGTTATAAGTTAATTGTTAGTTATTTCTTGTGTGCTAAATAATATTTTTCTATTTCTATTTCTTAAATGGCAAACACTATTAGACATATGTTATGGAACGGTAACAGAACCCCTATTTTAATGAATATGGATTATGAATTGCGGCGATGTCGTTATTTTCTCGCGGGCTATAAAAGTGTGGAATGTCAATAAACAATTTCACGAAAGCGGTGCTAAATATAGCACTCTACGGCGGGAAATTTGTGCCTTATAGCACCACTAAATACCTTTGAGTGGTACAGTTACCACTGGAGTCACCCAGGTTGACACTTGGGTTGTATTGCGCACGTGGCTCGGATGTCAGAGCAGAGAGTGGCGAACCGCATCTTCTAATCTGAACTCGAGGAGGGCCAGCGTAAGCATGGCGGACTACTCCGCAGATATAAAGATGTGCTCAAGCGCCACATGAAAAAGCGTGACATTGACTCATCTCCCTGGGAGGAAGAGGCTGCTGAGCGACCCGAGTGGTCGAAACTAACACTTCTTCGAAACACAAAGGCTCTCTGGGCTTGACTCTAAGCGGGATGATTTGAAAGCCCGACCCCCTACGGCTTTAAAATATAACTATGGCGACGGTGTGCTCACATGCACGCAGTGTATGAGAGCGACATTTGGCTAGGATCGAGGGGGGGCGGGCACCGTTTAGCGACTATATTTGTAGAGAGTATATTTGTTGACCCTCTCCAAAGTTTTTGGAGAGGGTCGAGGGGTTCATCCTGGGGGGTGGGTTTCGAGGAGGGAAAGAGGGCTGCAAAAAAGTCATTTTTATTTAGCAGTAGGATCACCTGATGGGAAGCGATTGCCGCCGCCCATAGACTCCCGCCATACCAGTGGAGTCACAAGTGCGCAGCCAACCTTTAACCCCCCTTTCCCCGGATTGGGCCTCCGGTACCCTCACTCACGCAGCGAAACACAGCAAAGTGCTGCTTCACGCCGATTTTCCTTGTGAGGCCGTGGTCTCACTCCGGTCAAGCCAGCCCATTGGCTCTCCCACGGTCAACGTCTGCTGCCGGGGGCAGCCGACACCCACGAGACGACTTCGGAAATGAGTTTGCTTCACCAGCCATCATAGACATATTATGTGGACAGAAAAAGTTCGGGCTCCCACTGGCCTACCCACCCAAGTAGCTAGCTCTTCATTGATCAGGGATCCGTGCGATATAAGTATCGTAAGGAAGGTCGGATGAATGGCCGTCGTTTACATAACACAAGAGTCCCGTTACAACAATGTCATTGGTGTTTGCTTACTTCCGCACGCGACTTGTCATTCAAGCCACAACCAGACTCGAGGAAAATTATCAATCAGGTGATCAGTTTGCTCGTCTGCCACCATGACCAACATCAGACCATGATCTAGGTTTACAGGATTTGGTAAGTCTGGTAATTAGAACATATAGATAGAAAAATCAGACCAACTGGATCATGATTACACATTCAGAATCATTATCTCAGCAAATCGTGGGTCACAGTTTGAAAAACTATCCGAAACCTGAAGGTTTCCCCACGGAGTAGGCCTTCACCGCCGAGTTAGTAGTGAAATCTAGGTGCGTGTTTCTGCACCTGGATTTCAAAACTCCATAATTTCGTGATCCAGTAGGGAGGGACATGCACGCTTCGACATGAATGGGCCTGCTCGACCGGAGTGATACCACAGCCTCACAGAAAAACCGGCGTGAAGCAGCAGTGGTGCTGTGTTTCGCTGCGTGAGTGAGACTAAAAGGGGCGTTTAAAGGTTGGCAGCGCACTTGCGACTCCACTGGTGTCGCGGGTTTCCATGGGCGGCGGCAATCGTTTACCATCAGGTGATCCGTCTGCGCGTCTGCCACCTATCACTTAAAAAAGGGTCTGGTTTCCCTGTATAGGGTAGAGAAGGTCAGACTGCAGTCGCGTTATTGTATTTAGGTACCTTTACTAGCCTCATCAAATTCTAGATCATGATCCAAACGTATCGCGGGCTTCATAAGCGATCACTTTGGACGCAACCGGGAATTAATAACTCCGCAAATCCAATTCGTCAAAGAAATGTCCCATTTCCCCTGCGGCACTCCGGCGCATAATCAAAATCGTATTACGATACGTTAGCTAAGAGGCTGCAGAGTGAACTCCCAACTATTCCCACCATTAACCGACTTTTTGTACTTAACGCTCGTTCACACACGTGGTAGCAATACATGAGGGTATCGCCATACCAATATATTTATTTTTCATCTGATAGGTGTCAGATGGAATACCTGACAGTAAGACATTCCCGATATTGTTTATGTGAAAGGTGTCAAAAAAACTCACCCAAGAAATTTTTACATTTTTTTGCTGGTCACTGTACCAACCTAACCTTACCAATATTTTTGTGATGATTACATATACATACATACAGTATACATACATATAGTATACATACATTCTAAACTCAACAAAACAAAAAAAATATTGGTTAGGTTAAGTTACAACAGTGACCAGCAAAAAAATCTTGAAATTATTGGGTGAGTTATTTTTGGGTGGGTAGCCACATAAGCCGATGGTAAGCGATTGCCGCCGCCCATGCACACCCGCGACACCAGTGGAGTCACGGGAGGCAGGAAGTGGCGCAAGACTGACCGAGATGGAGGCTCTTACTATGGAGGCCAGACTCACTACGGGTCGCTGCGCCAACCTGGTTAGTTAATACATTCCCGCCGCCCATGGAAACCCCCGCAACACCAATGGAGTAACCAGTGCGCTTTTAGCTCCGCTTTTCCCAGGAATGGGCCTCCGCACTCACTCGGAGAAACGCAGCCAGTCTCACTCAGGCCCAGCCAACTTGTGTTAGGAAATGTCAACATTGCCGAAGGAGCCTTATCAGGAGTTTGGATTATGAGGAACTGTCTTTTGTTTCTGCTCCCCTCTCCCTATGGTTGTCTCTCATAGCCCATGATGGGGAGGTGTCATAATGGACAACATTTCATATTTTTAACATGTCCATATTGTTTTTTTATATGAAAGTAGACATAAAATGAACAGACCCATATTTTTTCTTTTTTCAATATTTGTCCATTTTCATGCATAAAATAATTATTGAAATTCTTTTTATTCTAAATAGACGTAAGCGCCAAATGACGTCATCGGACGGCTGAATACAGCGATATTCCTTTGCTTATCATTGTTTTAATAAAAAAAAGGTACTACTGTCAAAGGTAAATAATACTAGTGTCAACATTGTCAACGTCATTCATACATTCAACGTTGACAAGTTGTCTTTTTTTTTGACAGTTACATGTCATGGGTTTGGCATTACGTAAATTTAAAACTATAATGTGCTAAGCAAAGAAATATTTTACATTCTGCCGTCCGATGACGTCATCTTACGTTTTTTAGTTTTTAATTTTTTTCTCAGTAAATAAGCAATATAAAAAATGGGTTATTGTACATTGACCACAAAGTAAACTCACCACATTTTGTAAACTCCATACATTGAAAGTAAATTCACCACATGCATTAAAAATATGTGTAAGTTAGTCACAGGCGGGTGAGGTTTGTTGTAAATTCGCCACAAATCCTCAGTTCACATATTTTTTGCTTAAAGTAACGATAGCAAACAATCTTTTGATTTTTTTAGAGAATAATTATATTGATAAAATTAAGAGAGTACCTATAAGTTAATATCCAATGAAAACTAATACGAAATTAAGAATTAACAGTAAAGCACATCTTTCTTTTTTTCTCCTGCGCTTTTGCACACTCTATCACGCGCTCGCTCACTCGCATACTTGTACATATATTTTATTATGTAACCTCCTGATTTTTCCCATATCGAAAAAATAAATATTTTTTTATTCTACTTGTTGTTTGATTTTTCTGCAGACCTTTTCACAAAAGCAATGGTGGTGAGTTTACAATAACCAAAATTATTAATAAACAATTTACTTCATAAAAATAGAACTGTGGTGAGTTTACACTTACTTTTTTCTGTGGCGAGTTTACTTTGTGGTCAATGTACAATAACCCTAAAAAAAAAAGAAAAAGTAAACAAAGAATTGGTATTTTTTGTTTTAGAGCTTAGCAATTTTGAAATGTTGTCCATTATGGCCTAGTGTGTAATGTACCAACAGTGGCGGCGCTAGGCGTCGGCGACCGCCGACGGCATCGCGCTTATAGGGGCCTCGCCAATACCTGTCTTAGCAAAGTCAATACGATGAGACGCTGGTGGATTCTCCCGTAGCAAATAATGATCCCTTGGGAGACCCCCTCGTAGCATAATAATAATGAGCTACCGGGGATCCCTTCGTAGCATATAAAGAGCCGCTGGGGCCTGGCCTTCCCCAGAAATAATCCCTAGCTACGTTGCTTGACAGGGAAAAAAAGGGTCCTTGTAAACCTAATTTCGCCGACGTCCGCGCGTGATCTAACGCCGCCACTGTGTACCAAAAACTATGACCGCAGCCTTAGCCCCATTGTGGCCGCGTCACTGCCTCCGTATCGGTTGCACAATGGAGCTCTCTATCCGGCTGCATTGTTCTGATAATTTTGTGACAAACTGCCTCGCGGTTTAGATAACAGGATATGCTGAATGCTAAACATTACAAAGTTCACTATTTGGGAGTAATTATAAGTCTAACACATTTTCAGCATTTTAATTGTATTGACAGAGATAGTAAAGTATCAGCCTATATACTGTCCCACTGGAGGGCAAAGGCCTCAATCATAGAAATCAAGTTATCGCTACTATGATGGGATTAGGCTTAATCACCACGCTTGCCAAATGCGGATGGGTGATCACAAACCCGAAACCCGATTTAAGTTCGAAAATTCGAAACATACTTTGTGCCGGACCCAGGAATCGATCCCAGGACCCCGAGATCACGGCCCGGTAGGTACTGAGATCAACAGGGCGTCGCACCCTTAGTAAAATACCGACCTAACTCAAAATTTTAATATAGATGCTTAGTGAAAATAGTATCGGCTATAATCCAGGGAAAAAGGGTCATCTATCAACAATTTTGAGTTAAGTAAATAGGTACACTCACATATGAACACGACATGAAATTTGAAGTGCGTTATTTACTCAAGACTACTCAAAAATAAATTGCAAAGAATTGCTATAAAAATATCAACAATTTTGAGTTAGGTCGGTATTTTACTAAGGGTGCGAGTAACAAAACATTTCTTTAAGTGATGCATGCAGACAAGTCGCAACACCGATGGAGACACAATCGCGCTGTCATCCTTTTAACCCCCTTTGCCCCCGGGATGAGCTTGCGGTACCCTCACTCATTCGACGAAACAGAGCGCAGGCGCTGCTCTACGAGCCTGTGGTATCACTCTGATCGAGCTGGACCATTCACGCCGAAGCGTAGCCATCACACGGGGGAAACAAAGGTAACGCTTTCGGCCTCTTCTAGAATAAAAGTTTCCCCTACTGGTGTCGCACGCAGGCGCAAACAAATGTTGTGGCTGGCTGCCACGAATGGTTGGCGATTGCTGCGATTGCGTCTGTTGCCTGCTGTTCAGTCTCACGATGTTCTTTTTTTTAATTAGAAATGGAAGCAAGCGAGTCACCTGATGGTAAGTGATCACCACCGCCATGGACACCAGAATGAGTGGAAATGCGTTGCCGGCCTTTTAGGAATTGAGGTATTCTGAGACGAAAGGTTTAGCGGTCACATAACAGATGACTGAAGGGTGAGAGCGTACTAGCGAGTGGCCTCTACCGGTGGTGCCTCGCAAGGAAGGCCAAGTATGCGTTGGTGCGATGACATAAAAATAACAGCGGGAGTGAAATGGCTCGAAGCCGCTCAACACCGTGAATAGAAGAAGTTTGAAAACGGCTAAGAAGAAGAGTCGCGAGAACACGAACCAGGATTAGCCCTTCGAGCTAGTTGCGTTCGCCACACCATGTACGACTGATAAAACGTTGACGCACCAATATGGTGCGCCCCATGTCCCCAGGCAGTCAGGAAATGATGCAATTTAGATAAGGACAGACCTTTTAAAGTATTTGTGGCGCTTCTAGGGCTTCTTTACACTGTAGGGAGAAAAGGTATTTATAAATTGAGGCTAAATATAAGTCATAATTTTTCTAAAACTGATCAAGTACCTAACACTGCAAAAAACAGTTAGTTTCCTAATAATTTTTAATTACTGTACAGGTAGTTCACCTCAACGGTTTAATGCTAATAATTAAAAAACAAAAATGTGCTCAAATGAAATCTTCGCTACCTACTCACATAACAATATAATAAAAAAGTTGCATTTGTAGGCAGGAGAAAATGATGACTGAGTGAACCGAATAATTTATCAAATAAGCAGAATTGAACCCAAATGAAAGCCGAGTAGGCATAATAGTTACTGGTTTTCCTTCAACCATAATTTCTATTAGGTCAGCAACCTCTGGTATGCAACTTTAAATGTTAACTACAACAAAACCATCTAAGAAAGCTGTTTTGTACCTCACCTCATTGGTGAAGAGAAGCAGTGGAGACTTCCTGACGTAATATTAGAAAAGTATAATGCAAGCAAGGAAAGGAGTTGGGTTGGCTTCTATAGTTAGTCGACCCATCACGCACAAAAGACCGAAAGAGAGGCTAAGTGCGGAATAGGGAATCTACTTTACATTACATACAAGCAAAAAACTTACAAAATTTAAAGTTTGTATCATTCATACATTATGACTCAGTCCTATTGTTGTAAGTATTAATCTATACTAATGTTTTTTCCGTGTTATATGAACTCAAATAAATACTTAATACTTTGGTACTTCATGTAAAGTAAATTTCAATATTCTTGCATATCAAAAATATTGAAAGGGTGTATGATAAGCAAGGGATTGTCATGTTAGCTGTTCAGTATCTTATCTGCTGTTTCCTAAATAAATGATAGTGCTGTCACTTCAAACACTCACTCCAGAAATAAAGAACAATGAACTTTGTAACACATTGATTCCCATAATTATTCATTTAATTTTTTACAAAGTTTGGTTGTTATATTAAATTAAAAAGACACGAAATTTAAAACTTGATATTAATCTAAAAAGTAAGATTAACATAAAATAATCATAATGAAAACCATCATGAAACAGTTTATGGGTATCATCTTATTTCATTATTAATAAATTCAGGAAATGAATTCAGCTTTGAATATTTTACGACTAGGGCAAAGCGTTTAAGTATCGTTCACATTTATTTTGCACTGATAGACTCAGATTTGAGCTAAAAGCTATAAGTATGTCAAATAACTTTATATTCAGTTTCAAAATTAGCCTATATTATTTTCACAAAAATAATGTTATTTTTAAATGAAAAACACTCACCTTATTGTGCGGCAGAACTATGAAGGCGCCTCCTCCTGCCGACTCGACGATGATGGCCAGGAACTTGGGGTTCACGGCACAAAACGTCGAATCCCATGAACTTTTGGACACTCGAATATTATCATAACACTGTTCACGTTTGAGGGCCTGCCCGTAAACGTGGCGGAATTTAGAACTACGCACCACCCTAAACGACATCTGGAACACGAAAGGGCACAGCGTTAACAACAAAACAATAAACAATATTCATTTATCCGAATAATTGCTCAGAACATAACCTATACAACACTTTTGACCTATATTTTGACATTATTACTAAGAATAAAACTCAACTCACTTTTATTTATAAGAAGAAATATGAATATTTACACTAGAAAATGCAATAAAATCATTTGAAATTAACGCAATAATTAATAGAAAATAAAATTGAGAGCTACTAAGGATCGAAGGGAGGACGGTTGGGAAAACGACCGACCGAACTCCATATTTGGTAATGCCTACAGCTACTACATTTGCTGATATTAAAATATGAGTTTAAACGTGGAAAATGAAAAGTTAGAGTATTTTTATTAAAGAATCAATTATCCCTAAGTAATTTTAAGGCTTCAAATATTTTTAATGCCGTTCTGTAGGGTATAAATCGAGTTTCATTTGATACAATAATTAATAATTACTGAACGCGTTGTTCTTACGTCAAAATAACGTCAAATAGGCAGTATTAGGAATGCGTTCAACAAATATTAATTGTAATTGAATGTCATCTTCTTTTGAACGCTTTTGAGGAAAGAAGACTTTGAAGACACATTTTCAGTGACACAACACGACGTACCTTTAAAGACCTACACACGTAAGGAAAAGTCAGGCAATTAAACTTTTCACAAACCTTTGTGTCTGAGAGGAGTAAGAGAAATCGACTGAGACCGTAATCATTTCACCAAGTGAGTGACTGTAATCGCTACAACACGGCTTAATTTGGATGCAACATCCAACTGAGACGGATCAAGGAAGCATGTTTAACGAAATTATCTACCTTTAAGTATATAATTTCCACCTTTTTTCCACAAAATAAATCATTTCCATTCCGTTTACGAATATACTTAGGTATTTTAAGTACCTAATTTATTTCACTGACTTACTTTTGGAACTCCCAAGCGACTATCCGATTTGCGTGATTCTAATGATTTCTTCTCCGGTGTATGAGAATGATAACTATGGCAACGTTCTCTTCCTAATCTCTTAGCAACTGGGGGTCGTTTGATGTTTGGACTGGTGAAACTGTTGTGCCTTTTGATTTCCTGGAAACACAATTATATAAAAACCGAATAAGTATAGACGAATCAACAACCAACTAATATTAGTTAAATTGTTACAAGTTTGATTACTTTAACTACGAATTAATTTTCTAAAAGTTTGAATGTTTTACTTACTCCAGCAGCATCGTCCACTTCCATATTCATGTTTAATAATTATTGAATAAGTATGCCAAATCAAATAAAAAACGTATGTTTCTAATGAATTGAACTCAAACTCATACTGATCAATAATGTGGGTAGTTTGGTTTTTACATTTAAAAATAACTGTTTAAAAATCGAAAGAATGCTATTAGAAACAAGTAATTTAATGAAATAGTTGTAGTAAATATTATTAACTAACGAGTTTAAAACAATAAATAAAGTTGTTTTGTTATGATACCTAATAATAAAAGTTTTTTTTGTGTACTTCATTTTGTTGTCGTGATGTCGTGGACATAGACATTGCATTAAATAAATGTAAATGGCTGGTTTTAGCACGTGTTTTTTTTTCGAACGGGTTGTCATTTTTTGACATTTGTTTTGTGACATTACTTGACTGACAATGACATTGAAAGTTCTGAAAAAAATTGAATGAATTTCGCGAGGTGGTCATTTTGCTTGTATCCCCTGAAAAATATTTAATTTTGCTATTGTGAATTAATTTGCATTATTTCAAGCACAATGTTTTAATTTAGTTATTGTGGCAACGCTCAATATTATTGGCCTTTACGATGGAACCAACAAAGGTGAGTTTCTACAATTCCGCGTCAATAAAATTAGTTGTAAAATTATTGATGGATAAAATTAGTCAATCCAATAACAAAACATTGCAGTATAAATTAAACTAAAAACGTTAAAAAGTTTTCTTGTTTGTTGTTCATCTCGACGTCATTCTAGCAGCTAGGAGGAGGTATTATTACCGGTTTATGGTTCTCCTTTTATCGCGTATTGTTACAGATTTGAAATCAAATTAGAAAATTAATACACAATGTTAATAATTCTGGTTTTGTTGGAAATACAGCTCAAATGTCAATGTTGAATCCTTGGTGGGGCTCATAGTATACAAATACAATACATATACAAATAGTTTTTATTTCCATAAAACATGTGGGTTATTGGGCATTACAGTAGGTCCCACACTAGGAAAAGTCCTGTGTAGAAAAAGTATGATTTATAATGTATGTAGGAGGGTAGGTACATAAAAAAAATTAATACACACATGATCTGTTACTGCAAATTATGATACCTAGATCTTATAAAAATAAGGATAACTTTTTAATGAATGATAACTTATCTTTTCTAGCCAGAAGTTTTTGTAATTGGGAAATACTAGTTTGTTCCCTGATTGTTCTATTCAAGTCTCAGCATTTAAAATTAAATTTTTGCCTTCACCTTCAAAAGTTAATTAATCTTCAATGAATTTGACCTCTAAATTATGTTCAAATGTATTTATTGATCATATTATTTTGTGGCATCAATCTTAGGCCACTGTTATAAATAGTTTAAAATTTCATTGTATATGTTCTTGAGAATACAATCTTTCACTGTGAATTTGATTTTAATTGAATACCTTTGTTTTGTAACATAATTACTAGCAGAAACAAAATATAATACATTTTATACATTTTCTTTTCTTATTAGAATCTGGTTGGAATAGTCTAGATTGTTTTTACTGTAGATATTGTGACAGTTTCATGTAAAATTATATAATTACAGTAAAATTTATGTATCAAAATTAATATTAAGTTAAGTAAACTTAAAGTTTAACACTTTGATAGCCAACCACATAATTTATTTTTGGCCATGTTTAATACATGGCTATAATTTCTATTTAATATATTTATTTTTACAATAATTAGGTTTGTTATCCAGCAAATGTATAAATAATAATGATTTCAAATATTTTGATGATGATTACCACTTCCATCTGTTCTATGCTATGAATATTTTACATACCTATTATGCACTATTATTGAGACAAATGAGTTCTGCTATTCTTTCATGTCCAGCAGTGGACTGCTACAGGCTGGTGATAATGATGTGTTATTTCTTGCTTTTTCATCACAGTCATTTTGCTGTTTGCATTCGTTTATCCTAAGAATCTATCTTAATTCTTAGAAAGATGTGGTTCTTCATCTGTCCCAAGGCTTTTGTGGAAGATATGGGCATTAGTGAAAAGATCAACTTATTGTTCTGTGATCTGTTGTGGCTCGTTGTTTTGTGTAAGAAAGATTATCTATCGGTCCTGCCGATCTTGAGTTACAAGTGTAACTAGCAACTTTTGTTTATATTTTTTTATGTGATAGGTGGGAGATTAGCAGTCGGATCACCTGAAGGTAAACGATTGCCTCCGTCTATGGACACCGGAAACACAAGTGCGCTGCCAATCGTTAAGCCCCTCTTTCCTCCGGATTAAGCCTCCAGTACCCTCGCAGCAAAACACAGCACAGACTCTGCTTCACGCCGGTCTTCTGTGAGGGCGTGGTATCACTCTCGTCGATTCCCATTATGTCAAAGCTTGGCTCCCACAGTCATGTATCCCACATTTATATAGATTCACTATATTTATAGTAATATCGTAGAAGCTTGGTATTGTTTATTTAACTGTAGCGTACAGGTGCGTCATACTGTCATACGCCATACTCCACATAGATAAAGCGTTAATTAACGGCTAGGCTCAGGTGCGAAAGAATATTTATACAATACGTCATCCTTAAGTCATCTGCATTTATTAATTAAGGTTTCCAGATTCCAGCACAAATAGACTCAGAACGATGGTTGCCTACAACGCTACCTAAACCTGTTTAAACCGACTTAGGGACCTTCGAGAGAAGAGCATACTCTTTTTTTTTTCTAAAAAGGTCGGCATTACATTAGCGATCTCTCTGATTTCCCAGATGTGCATGGGCGGCGTTGATATCTTTCTATCTGGTCACTCGCTTGCTCGTTTGTCGCATCTAGCATAAAATATGTATATATTTTCGTTTCTTGCATAATATTTTGTTACTATACTTTTTCAATGTTGTTTTTTTAACCGACTTAAAAAAAAGAGGTTCTCAATTCGACATGTATATGTCACCGGTAAATAACAAGATCCGTAAGTTTATCAATTTACTAGGAAGTTTTTAAACTTTCGTAGGATTCCAAACGGGAGATAAATTGTATTATTTTACGTCAACATTTTCGTACATTGATAAACATACCGAACTCACTAGTAAAATAATAAGTAAGCAATATCCAAACGCTACGCGCGATCTGATTGGCATTGCCACTATCAACATTGACTAATCAGAGAGAAGTGTGTTATTTTACGTATTTCAAAGATTCGTATATTTTAAATAGTTTCGGTGATTGGTCGAAAGGTATAAAATTTTACGAATAGACATCCGTTATATTATAAATTTACCGTGTGACGTCGGAAATTGATAAATTTACGAAAGTGTGGACGTAAAATAATACAATTTATCTCCCGTTTACAATTCTACGAAAGTTAATAAATTTCCTAGTAAATTGATAAACTTACGGATCTTGTTAATTTCCGATGACATATATATTTTTTGTCGTATAAACACTTGTCGAGTTTTCTTTATTAACATACCGGGTGTAAAGTTCAGTTTTATCGTGTTGTTTTTTAAAGTACAGTAAATCTAAGCACTTGTTTGCCTTCGTGATTCCACCTGATGATTGCATAAGATGTAAGAGAAAAATCATAAGTGTGTTGCTATCTCGCCTTGTGATGAAAGCCTACTCGTCTAAGCGTGATTCTCAGTTGCCCAGTTGCAGTTTACCGTGGAAGAACCACGCTTCGGTATGAATGGGCCGGCTCGACCGGAGTGATACCAAGGCCTCACAGAAAACCGGCGTAATATATTATTTGCACTGCCTGGTTATTTGTACTCATTATTTTGTTTTTCCTTTTTGTTTTGTTTTAATTTTCTGTACCTATTTTTTTTTTAGTTTGTTTGTTCCTTTGTAACTAATGTTGTACTCGTATGTAGTGTTGTGATGTCCAAAATAATATTTTTTCTTTCTTTCTTTCTTTCTTTCTTAAAGCAGCACTGTGCTTTGTTTCGCTGAGTGAATGAGGGTAGCGGAGGCCCAAGCCGGGGGAAAAGGGGGATTTAAAGGTTGGTGGTGTCGCAGGTCCATGGACGGCAGCAATCGCTTACCATCAGGTGATCCGTCTGCTCTATCTCTGCCACCTATCACATAAAAAAAAAGTTGCGTTCAAAGCTGTTAATTCGCGCTCGCTAAACGCTTCGACCATCATGATATTTTTCGCTCGACCCGGGAATCGAAACCAGGACCCCGAGATCACGGCCCGGTACTTAAACCACTAGACCAACAGGGCGTTTGAAAAAAACGCCAAAAGCGGCACTTTTTGCGTGAATTAATTTTTCGCGTACAGAAACGGACCCAACATTTGTGCATGGTTATTTAATAAATTATATACTAGAATATATATTTCTATACTAGAAGTGTTTCCCGAGAGATCGATTGGCGTTGCTAGTGTGCTCTACCCGTCACTTTAAGCCATCGCTGCGCAAGAGGTTCCGGGTTCGAGCAAAAACTTTAGATTTAAGTTTTCGTTAGGAAATTCTGGGTGTTAGCCCGGAGTCTGGAAGTTAGCGGCCTTGTACCCCCGTGCCTCGGAAAGCACGTTAAGCCGTTGGTCCTGCGATCTCTCTCCGGTCGTGTCACACTGGTGTCCCATCGGAATATGAGGGTAAGGTAAAAAATACAGAGTGCACTTGTGTTTGTGCAGACACTTGAGCACTATAATATATCCTGCGTACGAGGTTAATCGTTGAGATTGGTCGCCGTAGCCGTAATCGGTTGGAGGATTATAAAGTGTAGATTGTTTGGTTCCAGGCCCACCAAAAGGTGGTGATGTGCGTGCTGGCGGCGTGCAACGTTGGCTCCCTGGCGCTCGCGGCCAACCTGGTGCTCGTGCTCAACCCAGAAGACAGGTAACATTTTTTTTATACCACGTGGACCGTGGGAGAGCGTCGCTTTAGCATGACTGGGCCGGCTCGACCGGAGTAATACCTCACTGTGCTGTGTTTCGCTGCCTGAGTGAGGGTACAGGAAGCCCAATTCGGGGGAAAGGGGGGTTGGTAGCACGCTTGTAACTCCACCGGTGTCGCGGGTGTCCATGGGCGGAGGAAATGGCTTACCATCAGGTGATTCGTCTGCCACTTAGCACATAAAAAAATGGGAATAAGTGACGTGAGAAATGCACTGTAGTGGAAGTGAAGACACCGAAGTGATATGGATAACATTTGGCGTGGTGATGTCTGGTGATTTTATATGATAACCAGTTGGCGGTTTAAAGTGACTTAAGGCGACGGGTAGGGCACACTAGCAACGCCAATCGATTTTAATTTTTAGCTACTAAACCGGATCGGTTTTAAACAATTTCGGGTTTACAACCTCTCGGCAAAAACTTATACTATTTATTAAATAACTATGCACAAATGTTGGGTCCGTTTTTGTATGCGAAAAATTGATCAACGCCAAAAGTGGCCGCTTTTGGCGTGAATCAATTTTTCGCGTACCTACTCGTTAGATTGGCGTCGCTAGTGTTCACTACCCGTCACCTTAAGTGTTGATTCGACAAATATTATTCCGATAATAAATCTATGGTATAGCGCTGTCATTCTATACAAATATGACGTTATACCATCAGTTTATCCATGGATAAAGATTGGTCGAATCGAGTCTTAGGTGATATAGTCCAAGATTAGCGTACAGATGGACAAAATCTGTCAAATCCGGTTATCCGATTTCTAACCTAATGCCGAGCAGCATAAAGTTGAGAATCGGATGAAGATATTTGACAGATTGCAGAAATCCAAAGAGCGGCTATTTGTTCTTTTACAACGTTGAGTTCAAACTTGCTATTAAAGCTCGATGGTAGGCCCTTAGGGACACATAAAATATGCAAATAGTATGCATATATTATATAGTAATATATGCATACCTTTTTCGTTCAAAAAAATATAATAAATATAAATAAAAAGCAACAAATATACGCCAACAGCCCAGCCAAGAACATTTGTGCATGGTTATTTAATAAATAGTATAAGTATTTGCCGTGTGGTCCCCGGCAGAGTAGAATAGGCCACCCTCACTCTTACCGAGGTGTCGTAAAAGGCGACTAAGGTAAAGCTGCTGGCATGATCATCAGCACCCAGAGAAGGAAAACACTGCATTTATAACAAAACCCTCGCCAACCCGTCTGCCAATCGTGGTGAGTATGGCAATTACACCTCATGTGATTGAGGGAGGCCCGTGCCCCAGCTGTGGGGACTTAAATGGGCTGACGATGATAAGTATTTAACCTCGAAACTGTTTAAAATAGATCCGGTTTAGTAGCTAAAAATTAAAATCGAATGGCGTCGCTAGTGTGCACTACCCGTCACCTTAATCACATTTAGTGGTGTTTATACGCGTTACACAACTAGGAGGCACCGGCCAAGATCTCCAGCGCGGAACACCCGGGTGTTGAAATGTGATATTTGATTACTGTGCGCACGCGCCGGTAGTGTAGGCCAGACGGCAGTCGCTTCATTGTGATTACCCGACTTCCTGGATCATGGTCTTGGTAGCGTCCCTACTGGGAATGAGATGATGATGGATACCTAGTGTAAAAACAAAGAAAAACTTTTGGGCCGACCCGGGGAACAAACCGTCGCTTTAGAGTGCGACCCACTAACCACTACGCCACCGAGGCAGTCAAACTTTTTTTTATTTAGTCTGCAGAGTCCCACTGCTGGGCAAAGACCTCCACCAAGTCTCTCCATTCCTCCCTATCCAAACATCAGTCCTAAACTGACTACAGAACTCGCCTTAGGGTGCAAACATAAAGAAACAGGTTTTGCGGTTCCAATATGTCGGCACGGACAGCTCCGAACGAACCACGTGTGTAAACGTAGGTAAGTATGTGGTTTTGTCTTAATTACCCGTGCCGACATATCGGGACCGAAAAACCTGTTTCTTAATGTTTTCACCCTTACGTAAAGCCCTTATGTTACTCGTATATATGGTCTGCCATTATCAACGTCACTTCCTCCACGGTCAGGTGGATGCACAACCTCCCCCCTCCCTCTCCTCCCTAATTAATATGTTCGCTGGCCTGGTTTGTGCCGTGACGTTTACGAAACGGAGGCTAATCTTGATTCTATGAATTTGTAACTGCTGAGTATTAAATTGCCTTATATGGTGGTTATGTAATAACATGTAAAAACTTTCTGAGGTACTCTTTTAGTTAGGTAATGGTAGGTAATATAAAATATTGTGGGACCGTGGGAGAGCCACGCTTCGGCATGAATGGGCCGGCCCGACCGGAGTGATACCTCGGCCTTACAGAAAACTGGCGTGAAGCAGCACTGTGCTGTGTTTCGCTGCGCGAGTGAGGGTACCGGAGGCCAAATCCGAGGGAAAGGGGGGTTTAAAGGTTGGCAGCACATTTGTGACTCCACTGGTGTCGCAGGTGTCCATGGGCGGCGGGAATCGCTTAACATCAGGTGATCCGTGTGCTCGTCTGCCACCTATCACTTAAAAAATCTTGACGACCCGTTTAGATCGGTGGTAGTAAACGCTTAATCTGGTGCAAGGGTTCGATTCCCGCACAGTATAAACATTTGTGTGCATGATTGGTCTGGGTGTTTCCTATGTATTATAAGTATGTATTTACAAAAGAAAAGTATTAAGTGTATTTATTTGTAATTGCACTGTTGGTTCTGATATCCGTAACACAGGTGTTTTAGCTACCTATCTCGGAGAAAGATCAATGTATGTGATGTTGTGAAATATATATATGAAAAAGAAAAACAAAAAAAGGTTATCGTTTGCACTTTCGTTCTGATTGTTCTAGGATAGATAGAAAATCTTTTTAGAGGGCTATTCTTGAGAGGTACTCCAAACGTCAATGATGATGAGATAAGATAAGAAATAATGTTTTATTAATAGATACTGGAAATATTGTTAGACAATAATTATAACTAACAATCATGAAGCGGTTAGGCTGAGTTTCCACTACTAGATGATGTGCGCGGATGCGATACTAGGGACGCATTTGCTCAAAACCAATAAAATCGCTACATTTGCCTTACTTCCTTCAGCTCAGCCTTGGTGGATATGACTAAGAGGAACATGTTTTTTTGTAGCACAAAACAAGTTATGAATAATAATAAATTTTATTGAAAAAAACACAATAAAATAACCAAACCAGAACAAAAGAAATACTTAAAATGTAACAAATACTAAGGGAACAAATTTTAAGTTTGTTTCCTGAACTAAGAATATCAGACGGACAACAGATGGCGCTGCTATCATGTAAACATCAGCTCCAGCGGCAAAAAAAAAAGTCCAACAGCAAAAGAGCTCGCCGTGTACATCTCCCTCGCGACTGATCACGGCGACTACCCCCTTTCTCCCGTCCCTGACAGATTAGTGCGTTAGAGTCGCAGGCAGGCCCCACCGGGGTCGAAGACCGCCCTATTCGCGCATTGTCGGGAGGCCTCCTCTCCTAGAGGAGCGCATACACCGCGCTAAGAAGGCGCGAGATGCAGCCCGGGTAATGGGTCTACCCCGACACCGGAACCGCACACAGTGCGAAGATACTATACGATACGATCGGTTCCGTAGATTTTATTGTTTAAAATTAATAAAGACGTTCGTAGTAGTGTGGATGGTGGTATGGTTGCCAGATCGAATGATAGATATATGTATTGATAGATAAGTAATACCTTTACTCTGCTGCACCAAATTATACAGTTATATTATCAAGTTGTAATTTCTTCGTCCCGTCCAGTTATTTACAATTTTTCGGGAGTATAATGCTACTTTTGTCAGGATAAGGTTTTTTTACTTTGTCGGCAGTCGGAAAGACAAATAGTCGGGAGACTCCTAAATTCCCGACCATTTGGCAACCTTATAAGGAGGCCAGTGAGAAAGTGCTTTTTTATGATATAGGTAGACGAGCAGACGTATTACTTGATAATAAGCGATTACCGCAACCCATGTACACCTGCCACTTCAAAGAAGTCACACGCGCGCTGCCGGCCTTTAGTGTTAGCAGAGTCCTCTACTAATTCTAGCGCCGCTCATCTGCACATCGTTACACTGTTCCTTGAACTACCAACGTGACCAAAACGACAAATACTCAACGTCTATGCAGTACGGCCACCTTCGAGAATCGGACGATTATATAAATTATTATTATTAATTGTATTTGCTATATACATACAAATATTCCCAATACCTTTTAGATCTCTGGTTTATTACCCATACTTTTTTAAAATTGCTAGTGTGGGCAGGCGGCTTGAGGTCATTGTTTCGGAAACACTCTTTACTAGCGCGATGTAAAAATGCATAGTGACATCTACCGAAACAACGCTGAACCGTCTGCTTGATTGCGTTTTAAAGCTACATCTGCATTCAAAAGCTTCATCTAACGAAAACCGCTGAACATTTTTTCCCATACTAAGGATAAAAGTACTAAGTGAAATGACCATGATTTAAACGAAGCAAAGCAATGTCAATTTTTTAGCTCCGCGCATCTCTGCTTCTGTGGTAACGCAGCCTTATACTGCATCGTTATGTCACTTTACTTACGAGTAATGCGAATACTCGAGTTGTGACCTGTAATCTCATACGTCCATTTAAGGCGAGCGTTTGCACGTGCGCCTGCGTACAGCATACACCGCGGTCGTGAACTTAAAGTGATTACAATTGCATAATTACAGCCGCAGAACTAATTATACATAAAAGTGTTATAGATGTCACTTTTCATGGTCAAACGTGGTGCAAGTGGTCACAACCACTTAAGGTGACGGGTAGTGCACACTAGCGACGCCAATCGATTTTAATTTTTAGCTAATAAACCGGATCTATTTTAAACTATTTCGGGTTACACTCTCTCGGCAATCACTTATACTATTTATAAAATAACCATGGTCAAAGGTTGGGTCCGTTTTTGATCCGTATAAATTGATTCACGCCAAAAGCGACCACTTTTGGCGTGAATAAATTTTTCGCGTACAAAAACGGACCCAACATTGTATAGTTATTAAATAAAAAGTACAAGTGTTTGCCCATAGAGTGTAACCCTGAAATTGTTTAAAATAGATCCGGTTTAGTAGCTAAAAATTAAAATCGATTTGCGTCGCTAGTGTGCCCTACCCGTCACCTTAAATGCATTACATTTATCTGACCGTAAAGGGACCAAAAAATATTTAACTCAGTATTTACTACTTTCAATGAAATGGCATTTTCCTTCTCCTGTTTATTAAAAAGCTGAGCTAAGACCAAATCCGATGTTTACGTAATATCTGATCGCCCCTAAATAAAATAACTGAAGCATTTGTGTTCTGAATTTTGGAATTAGGTTTTTGGAATTAGGTTGTTACACCCGGACATCGAATGAACAAACACAAATGTTTGTCCAGTGTGGGAATCGCAACTCTCGACCTTTGACAAATGAGACAGGGTAACTGCGCACATACACACATGAGTAAATAATTATGTCCTTCTATGACCTCCCACCGATTTCGGCTACATGGAGGTAGGTACACATGGCTCTGTGTATAGATAGATACTTGTGACTCCACTAGTGTTTCGTGCGTGTGGGTCTTCTCATCTGCCACTTATCACATAACAAAAGTTATTGATTGATTGAGTCGTTAGCCTGAGTATCATGCTAATCAATTACTCGATACATCGTACGTTTGATCGAGTCGTGTGATCAATTAGCATCGTTTGTTCTCGCGATCTCGCCTATTAGATGGAGCGATCGATCCGGAGACATCTATTATGTCATTATCTTGTTCCACTATAATGGCAGCGACCGGGACTCGTTGATAGAGTAATCTATAGTGATGTACATGGATCGAAGTCTCTGGAAGGATCTGGCTTTTATTTAGACCTAAGTGGCTTACGTACAGGGCTCGCCTCGTTGTATGACCCGACAACTCTGAAGTATTTCTATAACGACCCGAGAGTCTTTTTAACCGACTTAAAAAAACAGGTTCTCAATTCGACATGTATATGTGTATATGTTTGTTCGCCGATAACTTTGCCATTTATGAACCGATTTCGATGATTCTATTTTAGTTGGAAAGTAGATAGTCCCGGATTGGTACCATGATGAGGATATCAGGATGTCATGATGGGATCCTGGAAAAATTGAGGGGAACTCTCATTTAATAGGAACACGTAATGTTTTTGTATCTTTTTTCAAAACTGCACCAGTATTTACGCCTGACTAAATTACAAGATAGTATTGGGCGCCGACTTCGGTAACACCTTTTCTCGAGTGTACTGTTATAAAATGTTATTTGAGGTGTATAAAGTGTTAAAAATATTATTTTACACTTTTTAGTTCATGGTTTTTGTAGGCGGTTCTTTTTTGTAGAATTTTTTTTTCAAAGCTCGAGCCTTTTTGATATTTTGATCGATCTCGATGCTTTTTTAGGGTTCGAGTCTTTTTTTGCGCTTTTGTTGCGATTGGCTGCTGATGAATGAGGAGTGCGATATCTGATTTTTTTTTAGAAAAGAATCATTATATTCGGGGGCCGGAGCCTAATGTAGGATTAACTTGTATTTCAGGACTCCAGGGACCCTCGCCCGGAACGATGAAATTCTATTTTTAAAATAAACTAACATAAAATCTGATACTCAGGAGTAAAAGTTAATTTGATAACTTAATAACTTGGTAACGTTACGATGACGCTTGAGCGTGGCAGTGTTGTGCTTGATTGTATGGGTTTGTGTGTGCGTGTTTGTGCGAGTGCGCGTGCGTGTGCGTGTGCGTGTGCGTGTGCGTGTGCGTGAGCGTGTGCGTGTGCGTGTGCGTGTGCGTGTGCGTGTGCGTGTGCGTGTGCGTGTGCGTGAGCGTGTGCGTGAGCATGTGCGTGTCCGTGTGCGCGTGCGCGTGCGCGTGTGTGTGTGTGTGTGTGAGTGAACAATGAGTGATTAGGGTGCGTGCTTTAGGTTCAGTGTAACAATCCGTCCTTGAACAGAGATTCTGTGTCGTAGTAATTGAGGCGCAGTAGGAATTTTTTAATGGTGTTTTTACAATCGTAGAATATTTTAGGGTACAATATCAGTTTTGTGTTAAGTGTATTATATAAGTGTTTTGGTAGAAAATAAGTATGGCGTGATTAAAAAAATCATGTTATTTTGATTGTTTTATCAGATTATCGCACGTATCATTTTCATTCCAATAGTAGTTTGTTAGATTAGCTACGCCCAACTCTTAAGGACATAAATTACAGATTTAATCAGTGACATAAACATGAGCTCTCTTAAATGCTGGGCTCTAATGAGAGTCTGATTGAAGGTCTTTTTAGACTCAATTGTTTTCATTTGAAGCCTCGACGTTGCCATAAGAGCTCGCGCTTCGGCTATTCTCGGGCCTTCCGAGCTCACAGAATCCTGCCGATTCTCGAGGCTTCTAGAATAGAACTTCATGCCTAAACGTTTGTACATACAACACTAGTAATCAATGTGTTATTGAAGGCAAAGCCCGCATGCACGCGGTAACTACGAGTGACCCTGGTGAACCAGTCATACGATTACTGCATCATTATGACAGATGATTAGCTCATCTGATGGTAGGCTCTGTTTTGAACTGATGCGATAAGATACTATTAAATCATAGGCCATTTTACAAAAAGCCTAGTATACCTGCTATCCACCCCCTGCGTGTTCACTCCGCGTGAACGTGTCACAAATGTTTAAAAAATCCCCTGGACCACCTCTTCTGGGTAATGTCCTCCAAAACCGATATTTCGGTCATGGCGGTCAATCTCAGCGATCAGCCATCGACGCAGGACATATTATAGTGCACAAGTATTTGCGCAGACACAAGTGCAATCTCTATTCCCGTACCCTCTTATTTCAATAGGACACCAGTGTGACACGACCGAAGAGGAAATAGGCGCAGGACCAACGGCTTAACGTGCTATCCTAGGCACGGGGGTACAAGACCGCCGACTTCCAGACTCCGGGCTATCACTGAGAATTTCTTAACAGAAAAACTCAGCTACAAATTTAGGCCCGACCCGGGTATCAAACCCGGGACTCCAAGCGTAAAGTGCGATTCACTAACCATTGCGCCACCGAGGCAGTCAAAGGCTTCTGGGTAAAAAGAGGATAAAAATAGTACGACGAAATTATATCAATAATGATGAAAACATGCTAAAAAAAACACAGTAATGATTATTGTTTCTGTGCAGGTAATTCGCTGATTCAGTGATTCGTGGACATTGTAACATTTTTGTTTTGGGTGTATTTTGGATAATATGCACTGTATCTTGTGTAACGCCGTGTGGTCCCGGCAGAGTAGAATAGGCCACCCTCACTCTTACCGAGGTGTCGTAAAAGGCGACTAAGGTAAAGCTGCTGGCATGATCATCAGCACCCAGAGAAGGAAAACTCTGCATTTATATCAAAACCCTCGCCAACCCGTCTGCCAAGCGTGGTGAGTATGGCAATTACCCCTCATGTGATTGAGGGAGGCCCGTGCCCCAGCAATGGGGACTTAAATTGGCTGATGATGATGATGACACTGTATCTTTATCAATTCTAGCCTTTGTGTTATTCTGATATGTAAGCCATATTATTGTGAAGTTTCAGCAAAATAAATTCGGTAGTTTTTGCGTTAAAAACAACAAACATACATACACTTACATACATCCCCACAAACGTGCGTGTTTATTTAGTAAGATTATAGGTCCTAGGACCTATCTTACTAAATAAACACGAACGTTTCCTAGGTCCTAGGACCTATTTTAAGACCTAGCGTCTTGAACTCAAGCTGTTTAAATGTAAATTGATGACATATCCCTAGATTTTGTTGTTGAGTATATTTGAGTGTATGTACAGGCGACGAACTTTTCGGTGTACCAGAGGTAGGCGATAATCGCTTGCACACGCAGCGCGGTAGGCGAAGCTAATCCCTGTGCTCACGTATAGTGCAGTGCACGCGATTTTGCTTGCAAACTAGAACACCGCTACGTTCGCTGACCGTACGTACAACCGCACATCAAAGTATACAAAACTGTCTAATTTCTTCAATCGATTCTCAACTTAAAGTCAAACAAGTTCGGTTGAATATCAATTGAGGAATTTAGACAGATTGTATTAAAGTGATTATGTGGCTGTCTGTACATTTATTTTGACACATGCAATAACTTTGCATGCGAATTTCGGTATCAATGCAAAATTCGTCATTCGACCTTGCGCATGGCCCTTCAGATAGATGAAAGAAAGAGATCAACACAAAGCAAATGTTTACCTCTCGCGTCGTTTATCGTGAGAGATTAAGAGGGTTTACGCTTTATCAGTGTTCTGAGACGGTACTGAGAGCTATGAAAATCGTGAGATGTTTAAATACTGGTATTTAAAGTCTAAGATACTAGTGGCATAGAAATAAGAATCCTATACTCGAAACTTGAATTCAAGACCAAAAAAACTACGACAGATACGTCACTATCAAATCTATCAATGTCACTTATGTGATTGTCAAATCAAGTTTTCAGGTTTGGTCAACCTTTTTGGTTCTTTTCATAGTATAGGCTGGCACAATTCATAATGAGGATTTTCTCAAAAAATAGAAACTTAATTACAAACTATATTTTCAAGTCAACCAACATTTACAAAAATTTATTGTAAAGAACTTTAACAAATTGAATCACCCATGAACACCCACGAAAGTGTGGCATAGTATTAAGACAGTATGGAAAAGTTTTTACTTAATTTCTTTTTTTATTTTTGATGTTTTGCCAATGCCAATGCCAATTTTTGTACCAAAAAATTGGCTCATATTAGCCTGATGGTAAGCAAAAGAATACCCCACGTTGTACTTACAATGGGCGCGACGGCATGGTTCCCCATCCGTTGGCATTGCCATACTAGGCCGCTGGGATTGCCATACTGGGATGCTTCTTCATGCTTCGTTTGAAAGATTCCGCATACAAATACAAAATAATTTATTTCAGTCACTTAGGTATAAGTATTGTACAATGGGTTTGGACTCTCCTTTTAAGCAAATACTTGGTAGTATTTGGAGAGACCGCTCTTCTATATCGGTACAATTAGTATACTTAAGTTAATAGATACATTTGACAAAAGCTTAATATTTAAGACCTTAAACATAAATTTAAATAGTTGTGTGATGTGTGATCGATTGTGTGTGTTTGTGTGTGTGTATGTGTGTGTGTGTGTGTGTGCGTGTGTGTGTGTGTGTGTGTGTGTGTGTTTGTGTGTGTGTGGTGCGCGCTGCGAGTGGTGTAACTTTAAGTCTCTTATAATGACATAGTCTGTAACAAGCATTCAATTTCATCATAGCTTTATGTTTTCAACCATTCAACTAATGTAATTTCACACTTATGATATGTGTGGTCCCCGGCAGAGTAGATCACTCTTACCGAGGTGTCGTAAAAGGCGACTAAGGTAAAGCTGCTGGCATAATCATCAGCACCCAGAGAAGGAAAACTCTGCATTTATATCTAAACCCTCGCCAACCCGTCTGCCAAGCGTGGTGAGTATGGCAATTATCCCTCATTTGATTGAGGGAGGCCCGTGCCCCAGCAGTGGGGACTTAAATGGGCTGATGATGATGATATGAAAGGGGGTAAATATCTAATTGATTATTAATTTTATTGTAAATTAAAGATGATTGTACAACATACTAGTACATAGATTTTGAAAACCCGATCCTTTTCAGTGAGACCAAAGCAATTTGTCCTCAGGACAAGTCACTTGACACAATATTCTCATCCAAAGCGATTCAATCATAGAAGATTGTTCGCTTCGACCCCCACGGCACTTGACCCAGAATAATGCTTCGCAGTCTAAGCCAATAAACCTATTCGAGTTATCAATCTAGTAATGCTCACGGGTACAACAACGGGTATACAAGCTTAGTTGTTTACATGCACAATGCGATTATGTGTATCCTCGACGATATTTTCAAATAAGAAAACAATTAAACAACAATGATGTTTGCTGTTGATTCTGATATCCGTAACACAGGTGCTTGAGCTACCTATCTCGGACTCAGATCAATGTATGTGATGTTGTGAAATATTTATTTATTATTTATTTCTTTGCTTAATTTAAAAATTGGAAAGACGGTTCTAAAAGGACACGTGTATTTTAAAAATTCATCCGATTTCATTAGCTAATCGTTCTTACCCATTTAAATAAGCGTCTCTACTTTGTTTCGCTGAGTGAGTGAGGGTGCCGGAGGCCCAAACCAGGGGAAGGAGGGTTTACAGGTAGGTAGCGCACTTGTGACTCCACTGGTGTTGCGAGTGTCCTTTAGCGGCGGCTATCGCTTACCATCAGGTGATCTGGCTGCTCGTTTGGCACCCATAACATAAGAAAAAGGCTTAAAGATACTGTGCAACATAACTGGACCCCAATTCTCGGGCTCGTGACATTTATCATCATACGACATATGTATATCACTAAAAATAGTTTTTTTTTATGGTTTTCAAGCGATATCCGCCATGTTTTCAAAATATCAGTAGAACGAACGAAAATAAACTTAAGCAATACTTTTTAAGCCTTTTGTAAATTGTATTTCTGTTATAGATAAATATACCATGTACAACACTATAAAATAGTAGATAATATTGTAAACTCGATAGTTAAGAGTAAACCTTAGTGGTTTTTAAATTACTATCTTACCCAATGTTTATTGCTTGTGTAATTATTATTATTCATCATCAGCCCATTTGAGTCCCCACTGCTGGGGCACGGGCCTCCCTCAATCACATGAGGGGTAATTGCCATACTCACCACGCTTGGCAGACGGGTTGGCGAGGGTTTAGATATAAATGCAGAGTTTTCCTTCTCTGGGTGCTGATGATCATGCCAGCAGCTTTACCTTAGTCGCCTTTTACGACACCTCGGTAAGAGTGAGGGTGGCCTATTCTACTCTGCCAGGGACCACACGGCTTCACAATTATTATTATTATTATTATTTTTTATATGAGAGGTGGCAGACGAGCAGACGGATCACCTGATGGTAAGCAATTTAGCCGCCCATGGACACCCGCAACACCTCCACTGGTGTTGTGAGTCACACAACACCAGTGGTGTAATTAATAAATAAATTAAAAAGAAAACGAGAATTGGGCTCCTGTTTTGGCCGACCGAATAATGATATTGATAGACCTACGCCACCTTATTAGAAATCGTGATCTAAATTTATTTCCGTACTCATGTCATCCCGTCCCAACACGCAATGTTAAAACGGGTTGGCACAAGTTTTGTTTCAAGACTATCCTTAGTTCGCGATTTGTAATAAGGAAGACGAAGTTTCAAAAACCGCTCAAGACTGCGTTACGGGATCGTGTTGTGGGGCAATTCCTGTCACATAAACAGACTTTTTATCGCTCAAAAAGCATGTATTCGAGCTATTTGTAACGTAGATAGCCTAGTCTCGTGTAGGCCTTTGTTTAAGTCGCTGAAAATACTCACTGTCCCTTGCTTATATATATATATGAGGTGTGCATTTTTGTAAGAACGCATTCGGAGTTCATACGATATTCCACGAACTCGCAGCTGTAGACGACCAAATAAACTAATACTACCCTTGATGAAAACAGCTATGCGCTCAAGGAACAGCCGCTCTATGGCGATCAAAATGTATAATAAATTACCCATAGACGCACGGGAATTGACATTAAATAAATTTAAACGCGACCTTAAAATGTGGCTAATTTACCATTGTTTTTATAGTTTAAGCGAATATTTTGATTACAAAAATTGACATGACGTATTTTATTTTAATTATGATTTTCTAATAATTTGAATATATTTTAATCATTATGCAATGATGTTTATTTAATATGAATAATGAATTAATGAATTTTATAACTAAGTAAGTAACAATTATTTGCATGCCCTGAAGGGGTGAATGTGTTTAGTTCCTCACAATTAGCTTGTATATGCAACACCTGAAATGTACCTCATTCCTGCAAATAAAAATTCTATTCTATTCTATTCTATTCGTGTCCTAATGTTATACTTCCCGATAAGCCATGCCATTTAGCCAAAATACACTGTTTGTCGCACTGTAAATCTTTACACAAAAAGCCGTCTGTGTTCGTATTTGGCACTATTTATACGACAGAATTCGTTATACATATTTCCGCGTGCTACGTAGGTTGTTGGTACTTTTTCGTAAAATAGCCTATTAGTTTTTCTACTTCACCTAATTTTAGTTCGACCTTGTGTTGCTCTAGCGAATCGGAAACAGGAGATGGGATTTACGATAAAACTGAAATGAATGGCGATTATAAAAGTAGGTCGCTGTTCCGATTGCCAAGTTCCAAAGCGCTGTATAAAGTAGTAATGCACTATATTTTTACCGCCCTTTTACTATACATTATGTAGATATTGTATATTTAATTATAGCGTTGAATTTTTTGCGTACAAATGATGGATCCGCATTATTTTGTGCATGGTTATTTAATAAATAGTATAAACCTTTGCCGAGAGAGAGAGTCTGCAAATGAACCTCCAGAATAAGAAGATAATCATCTTCTCAGATAGTCAAGCTGCCCTCAAGGCGTTAACATCCTGTGAACTTGACTCCAAACTCACTAGCGAGTGTGTCCTGCTCCTAAACCAGCTTGGCAATGCCAACATCGTAAATCTGATTTGGGTACCGGGACACTGCAATATCAGAGGCAACGAAGTCGCTGACGTGCTAGCAAAGGCCGGAGCAGAGAGCCCACTACTCGGACCGGAACCAATAAGTGGCGTTCCAGCCTGCATGGTCAGGTTCGAGTTACAAGAGTGGGAGCATAAGCAAAGCACTGAATAATGGAAAAGACTACCTCGATTAGAACAGTCTAAGGCGTTGATACAGGCGTTCGATCAGAGACGAGCTGTAGAAATAATAAAACTGAGCAGAGGACATGTTAGGGCACTCACTCGGACCCTCACAGGGCACTGCAAATTAAATAAGCACCTGCACAACATGGGCCTTTCAGATACCAAAATCTGCAGGTTCTGTCGCGAGGACGAGGAAACGATTATCCACGTCCTCGGCGAGTGCATAGCGCTGCACCGGTTCAGAAGCCGGCACCTGGGAGCACACATGATCTCAGCAGACGAGATCAAAAGCTCCCCCATCAGCTCCATTCTCGGGTTTATCCTGGAACTGGAGCTACATGAGGTGCTGTAATAGGTTACGGGGCTGCCACAATAGATCATCTACTGGTCGCAGTGGCTATGAGACGCAGGGCTCACCCCATTTCTAACAAATAATAATAAAAAAAACCTTTGCCGAGAGGTTGTAGCCCCGAAATTGTTTAAAATAGATCCGGTTTAGTAGCTCAAAACTAAAGTCGATTGGCGTCGCTAGTGTGCCCTACCCGTCACCTTAATAAAATTATCGCCTGCCGTCTGACCTCCGCAACTTTTAGATAGGATAGGATAACCAGACCAAATGGATCATGGTTTCCTACAAATTCAGAATCCTTATGCCATTGTTTTTTTCTTTATCTACTTATATATTTTTGATAACCATGAAAAATCCATTCTTGAATTTGAAATTTGAAATGCATATTACGTTTGGAAGGCGCACGATAAGGATAAGAACTATTGTCTTTTAAAACACATTTTAACACACGATCACGATATTATCCACAGAGCTACCACCGATCTATCATCACATATCGTGTTTAACATAATGTTCTTTTTTTCTTGCAGAATCTCAATAAAGCGCGGCCTAGCGCTCACAGCGTTGGGTTTCGCATACTTCACATCCCTGTTCGAGCTGCTGAACGCGGCAGCGCTGTCCACCGGCGCAGGCGCACGTTTCCGCCACGCCTACCGGCTGAGCTGCGGCGATGTGCTCGACATCACCAACAAGTGAGTGACCGAGGGGGCACCGGCGCTCTCTGTCACACTGACAGGCGCTGTCATCGGCACGGACACACGCTCCCGCCACGCCTACCGGCTGAGCGGCGGCGACGTGCTCGACATCACCAACAAGTGAGTGAGCGCCCAGCGCTCTCTGTCACACTGACAGGCGCTGTCACCGGCGCCGGCGAGCGGGTCAAAAGTACGGATGACATCCTAGCAGTGGCGTAGCGTGGGTGTCTGGTGAATGATGGCGAGATTTTGCCGTCCTCTTTTCTTCCTTGAATACCTCCTCTATGGCCCTCCACAGTATGAAGCTGTGGATGGGACCGTGGTCCCTCTTCCCCCATGCTACGCCACTGAATCCTATTTTACGGCGAGGGATTTAATGATAAAACTCGACAGCTGGTAAGTATTAAGCCAAACCATTCCTCGGAACACTTACCATGGTATTTTAATGGCAATTGAAAGATGCAACGTTTCTAAACTCTGATTTTTTAATTATGTGGACTAAACTTACAGATGCAAATGTCAAGTTCTTATACATTTTGACATTTTGTTTGTGTCAAAAGTAGCAATAACGTATGGTGATGACACATTGACATATGTCAGTTTAGTCCACTTAATTATAAATCAGAGTTTTTTTGGCCGAAAATGGCCGATAACTAATATTCGATCAATCACTAATGCACATTTGGTCTATACCAGGCCGTGATCTCGGGGTCCTGGGTTCGATTCCTGGGTTGAGCAAAGTTATGTTTCGAATTTTTCGAACATAGCTCGGGATTGTGATCACTAATCCGCATTAGGCAAGCGTGGTTAATAAGCCTAATCCCATCACAGGTGCGATGACATGATTTCTATGTTGGAGGCCTTTGCCCTGCAGTGGGACAGTAATAATAATAATAATAATTCTCACAACATCTCATACGTTGACCTGATTCAGTACTAAGTAGCTTAAGCACTTGTGTTACAGATATCAGACAACAGAGGAACACAAATATATACTTAAATACATATATACAGTATATTAAGATAAAGATATATTTATTTGTTCAAACATGTGTACAAAAGGTTGTTACATACATAATAGGTTTACCTTTGCGGCATACAAATTAAAATCACTATTTACTTTCTAAGTGAATGTTACAATCAGACAATGAATTATATTAAAGCACACGTCAAAAGCTTCATAATACAATTAAAATTTGTCACTAAAGAAGTCGTCCAGTATGTAATAATAACATTTTTTTAATTAATAAATTCTTGAGCTTTATTCTAAATTCATTGAAATCAATGTTTTTAATGTCATTGGAATTTTGTTATAGATTCTAGGTGTCATGCATAAAATACTTTTACTCTTTAGAGCGGTCTTTGAGGAGGGCATACATAGTCTCGTGTCGTCACGTCGTTTGCGCTTGCGACTAACAACATCTGCCAAACGAGGGAAAAGTTCCTGATTGGGTTTCACAAAACGATGCTATTTCCAAAATATATAAGGCTGATACTTTACTTTACTAATGCATTGTTCTCGTTTACAGAGTGGTGTCGGGCGTGCAGGCGGCGCTGTCGTGCGTGACGGGCGTGGTGGTGTGCACGTGGTCGTGCACCAGGGACTTCATGCTCTCCTCGCACTACATGTCGGAGGCCTACGCGTGGTTCGGCGCCGCCTACTTCTTTTACGACATCTGGTCCATGTATATGGTGAGTCATGTATATGTATAGGGGGACTGTCTCGATCGCCCAGTCGGTAGTGGGTCGCACTTTAAAGCGACTGCTGCGCTTGGGGTCCCAGGTTCGATCCCCGAGTCGGCCCGAAACTAGTACCTGAGTTTTTCTGTTAAGAAATTCTCAGTGTCAGCCGGGAGCCTACAAGTTGGCGGTCTTGTACTCCCGTGTCTGGGAAAGCACGTTAAGTCGTTGGTAGTTGGTCGTGTCACATTTGTTTCCCATCGGAATATGAGGCAAGAGAATAGAAGAGTGCACTTGTGTTTGCGCACACACTTGAGCTCTATTATATATCCGGCGTAAGTGGCTGATAGATATGAGACTGGCCGCGTTAACCAAAATCGGTTAGAGGATTTCCTCGATTGGCCCTCCCTCACTCGGCAAAACACACACTGGCCTGCGCTGGTTTTCTTTGAAGCGTGGTATCACTTCGGTCAAGCCGGCCTATTCATGCCGAAAACCTCCTCATTGTAGCGTGTAATTCCAGGTTACGTCCGCTCTAGAGTCCGGGGGCTTGGACTATGATCCAGGATTTGAGAGTCTGGTAATTACAATGAAGCAATTGCCGGCTAAACTTCGTTATTTTTTAACAGGGGAACCGGACCAACTGAATTACGGTTACACGTTTCTGAAACACATCCGAAACTTGTAGGTTTCCTCACGATGATCTCCTTCGCCGATGGTAGAAATACGCAAATAAATTTTAAAACCTGACAAGTGCGAGTCGGACTCGCCCATGAAGGATTCCGTAGCACCAAGTAAGATATATGGAAGGTAAATTGCGGTTTACGGTTTATAACGTATTAAAAAAAACTACTCACTACATCTAGTTCAAACCAATTTTGAACATCATATATTTTATTTAGTTTTATAATTCATTTATTATAGAAGTTAGAGGGGGGAATGGGAGGGGACACACACACACACAATTTACCACTTTAAAAAATGATGTTAAAAACCTCAACATCATTTTTAAAGACCTATCCATATATACCCCACACGTAAGGGTTTGATGAAAAAAAATTTTGAGTTTCTGTTTCAAGTATGGAGACCCCCCCAATTTTTTAAATTTTTCCAATTTTTGTGTAAAAATCGTAATGTGGTTAACAAAATACATCTATTTACCAAGTTTCAATAGTATAGTTCTTATAGTTTCGGAGAAAAGTGTCTGTGACATACGGACGGACGGACAGATATGACGAATCTATAAGGGTTCCGTTTTTTGCCATTTGGCCACGGAACCCTAAAAATCCAGAGGGGAATGCTCGGATTTGAGCCACGACACCCTGCATGGATGGTGCGTTCTAATCCACTGGGCTACCGTCGCTCTTTCTTGTAGGTTTCCTCACGATGATCTCCCTCGCCGAGCTAATGGTAGAAATACGCACTTACATTTAAAAATCCAAAGCTTGTTCGGATTTGAGCCACGACACCCCGCATGAAAGGTGCGTTCTAATCCACTGAGCTACCGTAGCTCTTTATAGAGATTGAGAATATACCTGGAAATCTTCAGGTCTTAATGGTGAATGTTGTATAGATGTCTTCTATTTATATTTTAGGTGCACGTCCAGATGAGTAGCGCCGCCAACTACAAATCCAAACTGCAGAAGAAAGTGTCAAAGACCGGAGACACGTTGTTGTCCTCCGGCGACGGCGCACCGGCCGCGAAGAAGCCCCCGCCGTCATTCCTGGAGTACTGCCGGCACGAGCCAGTCATACTCATGCACCATCTGTTCATAGGAGGATTCGGGTTCCTGGTCATCGTGGTGAGACACCTTATTTGTTGCTAACTGTGGAAAAAGTGTCAAAGAAAGGCGAGGTCCTTCTTGGAGTACTGCCGGCACGAGCCACCCTGTTTGTAGCTAACCGCGCCTTCCGATCTGGAGTACTACTTATCCACCATCTGTTTTTATGAGGATGGCCCGCCTCGCGTCAGTATTGAGCTACTGGAGGACCCTTTCGCTGACGCTCTCCGAAAGCCGAGGAGCGGGTATGGTTCTCACCATACCCCATACGCGTATATTGTCGGCGTCTTCTCAGACGCCGACAATACGCGCGTCTTCTTTCTCTCTGTGGAGGTGACCTGTCAGCGCACGGTACGCGGGTACCAGCGCCGACATCCCACCGGCCACCACTACGGCTTGTGCTCACCGTTAGGTGACCCTATGTCCCCCCCAGTCCATCCCCTTACACAAAGGGCGTCCCCATTGTGTAAGCGGGCTCCGTCCGGGGGATCGTGAACTCCCCACTATCGACGATGAGAGGGTGCCCAGGAGTTTTAGTCGGTAGACCCCGCCCACGCGGGGGTAGTCTGACACAAAGTAGACGAACTGCAGATTATCAGCTCTTACGATTGTGTAGAAAGTGCTTAGCTTCCTTTTTCGCGATATACATTGCCTAGGAATGGAACAGTGCCTGTGTTTGTTGCACTTATAACTGAAGCTACAATCTTACATGGTTTAGAGTTAAAGCTTTCGTCGAGAGCCATTTTTCATTTACATCTGACTGCTCAGTGTTGCTAGATCCAGTTTGTAACATTTCCCCCAAACTCTTTCCAATTTTTTTTCCCCTAAATGATACGTTTGGCACCTTTTTTCCCCATACATATTCAATCAGGAATTAAAACTAATTGTTTTAAAACACATTTATTAAAGAAATTTAACGGCCGCATGCTCAATAATAAAAAAGTTTTAGTCAAGTTCAGTTTATTTTATGTTTTCTTGAACTGAAACATTTAAAACATCTAAAACCTGCTGTGAATCTTGATGGTGACAGAAGCGCGCGTTTCGTCTGTAAAGTTTTTTTATGTCGATGTAAAACTGATTGAGGAGATTTTTTTAAATTATTTAATGGGTTTGCCAAGAAAAGAAAAGAAAGTTATATAAACATTTTAATAATAAAAAAGTAAAGAAATGTATGACTGTAATTAGACACGATACAGTATGTATCGTCGTATAGAATATTTAAATCAATCAAATATTTATTATTACATAGCATAAAAAAGTAAAATGAACACTACATTAAGAAATACAGAAAACCATTAAAATGTAGGTAATAAATAAAAACAAAGACAAACCCTCAATCAAGCACATTAACATAAAATCTAAAGATTAGATCACATTCAAGTATTTGGCCACATCTAGTCATACCGTGAGCATAGCATAAATCTATATCTGTGATCCTTGTTTACCGTGAGTGCCACCTATACCGAGCGCTGTGCGATACTTATTTTATATGTACCCCCCATTTTAAGCTCTCCGATTTACTGAGTAAATTATATTTTTATGTTCTCGTTGTAAGCAAATTCCTGTAATTCTTAAAGAGAATAAAGACCTTTAACCTTAAACCTTTGCACTTGACCTCATATCACCTGATGGAAAGTGGCAATAAGGTCTAAGATGTAGCGTGCCTACCCAGAAGGAGCCTATTCACTCTCGACTTAAAGACACCCAAGTTGTAGCTCTCTGGGAATACAGAAGCCGGCAAGTTGTTCCATTTCTTAGTAGTTCGTATTAAAGAAAGAAGATGCGAAACTCTTAGTACGAGTTGGTGGAACTTCCACAGTGTAAGTGTTAATTTTAATATTAATTCCAACATGATTCCCAACCAAAATTCCCCTTGATTTTTTTTCTCCCCAACATTTCTCCAAGGATTTCATTTCCATTTCCCCAACTACATATTCCCCCAATAGAATTACGAAATACCTTCCAACCATGTGACTGCCACAGAATCTTAAATGAAACTGCGATTTGCATTGCCTTATCAAATGTTGCTAGAAGGTCCTGCAATTAGGTATATAACCAATCTCATATTGTTATTAGCAAAACAAAATGCATTACAAATTAGTGCATGTTGGTTATCATCATTTTAGATTCGAAGCAACATTTCTCATTTATATGCAGTCTATAATATTTCACAACATCACTTACATTGATCTGACTCCGAGATAGGTAGCTCAAGCACCTGTGTTATGGATATCAGAATCAACAGCGGGACTACAAATATATACATATTATACTTTTATTTTGTAAATACATACTTATTATACATACAAACACCCAGACCAATACAAACAGACATGTTCATGCACGCAAATGTTTGTTTTTGTTATTTCTCATTTATATGCAGTCTATATTTAGATATTATTTCGTCTGTCCCCAGTACTTCCGCGGCGACTTCGGCGACTGCACGTTCGGCTTCGTGTACCTGATGGAGCTGTCCACGCCCTTCGTGTCCCTCCGCGGCATCCTCAGCCGCCTGCGCCTGAAATCCTCGCGCGCCTACCTGCTCAACGGCGTGGCCATGCTGCTGACCTTCTTCCTCTGCCGCGTCGTCAGCCTGCCGTACGTGTGTCTGCTGTACAGCCGGGTGGTGAGCCTGCCATACTTCGAGGTGAGTGATGCATGCTTGCTTGAATGGTTTCCACGAAAAGGGATGATCGTCCGCCGAGCCGGGCTTTATTGGCTCGTGGACCATGGTCCGATGTAGACCCGTCAAGCAATATATGTGAGTACAAAATCTTGTATCTCATATTAAATTTCATGTTAATCCCCATTTTATTTAATTATACAGGGTGTATGTGTGAACATTTGCATCCTGGTGGTTTGTAAGCCGATTCTCAGTCTGTACCTCATAATAAAGGCAGCATAAATTGGTTCCAAAAATTATATTTATATACGTATTTCCCTACAGCTGACTCGAAACGGCAATGACCGCGCCATTCATACTCACGCACAGCCCGAGTCATTTGTGGTCAAGGGAGTTTCTATCAGAGCCATCCATGACATGACAGCAGTTGAGTATAGATTTCGTGAAAGACTTTCGAATAAATCGTAGACAATGTGTAGGCAATTTACAAATGTGAATGAAGGTAATGCATTTGTTATTAACCGTTACTTGTCTTACAGAATTTCCCTGAATAACTATGAATCCATAGCAATTGTAACTTTGCGTCTCGAAAAGCAGCGCCATTGTGTCGGTAAAATCGATTTCTTTGATCTGTAGTGGCCGCGGCGCCCGCTGTCCTTGGGCGGCGTGTTCGTGTTTATCAGTAATCCAAGAACGTGTTAGACAAAACAGTAGCATAACAGTAGTATCTGATAGCTATTCAACGTTAGACATAACGACATCTTTAAGATGCATCCAATTTCATTGCAACTGTAAAATGATGCATGCCCGAAAAGGCTTTGATCAGCGCCGACGTGCCGCGGCCGCGATTTGTCCCGCGCGCGCGGTCCTTTCCCGCTTCCGTGGTTGTTGCCTGCCGGGCAGACGCGTAGGCGATGCGTTATTTTTCGTATCGGTGTGTATCTTGCAAGTAAAGGCGTTTGCATGAATGACAGTGAGAGAGCTAAAGATTTTCTATTTGAGAGAGAGAGAGAGCGTTATGTAGCGCCAATCATAATCTGTTAGAATGAACAAGCAGAGTTAGTGCGAAAGAGATAACACACCCATGGTTCGACCTTATTGCAATGCATTAAAGGCTAGACTAGAGAGAAGGATTTAAGATGTGGCTTAGGGAGTGGCCGTAGTACTACGAATATTACGATTAACGATTTATTTCACCTCTGAATTTATTAGTTGAAGTTAATTCAATAATTTTCGACGTATTCCCAAAAGTCGTAGAACAAATGTTGTTTCTAACGGTCCATAGAAGACGTAGTTAAAGGGATAAAAATGTCTACCGGATACATCCTGTAGTTATAATGCAACGCGAAAATCTAAAAAACAATTTAGCGCCATCTTTTTCGACTGATGGTAGGTGTGCGAACAGGTATCAAGATACCATGCACCGTCACCTCACCTGGCCTGAGGGCGTCCTACACTAAATTCGCATTCATTTATACCTATTCACCGGTATATTCCCAGTTTCCCCCAAACGGGGGAGACTCCAATTTTTTGTTGCAGTTACCCCCAAATTCAAAATTGGGGAAAACTGCAACAAAAAAAATCCCAGTTTCCCCCCAATTAACCTATTATTTAATTTGGGAACTAAAATAAACTTCACTCAATAGGTTTAATAAAATTAACTTCAAGTTTTTTTTTTCAGAAAATATTGGAACGACGTTATTTCATCCCTTTTTAGGGTTCCGTAGCCAAAATGGCAAAAACGGAACCCTTATAGTTTCGTCATGTCCGTCTGTCCGTCTGTCCGTCTGTCACAGCCGATTTACTCGGAAACTATAAGTACTACAGTGATGAAATTTGATGGGAATATGTGTTGTATGAACCGCTACAAAAATATGACACTAAATAGTAAAAAAAAGAATTGGGGGTGGGGCCCCCCATACATGTAACTGAGGGATGAAATTTTTTTTTTCGATGTACATACCCGTGTGGGGTATCAATGGAAAGGTCTTTTAAAATGATATAAAGTTTTCTAAAAAACATTTTTCTTAAAGTGAACGGTTTTTGAGATATCAGCTCTCAAAGTCGTAAAAAGTATGTCCCCCCCCCCTCTATTTTTATAACTACGGGGTATAAAATTCTAAAAAAAATAGAGGTGATGCATGCTAATTAACTCTTTCAACGATTTTTGGTTTGATCAAAGTATCTCTTATAGTTTTTGAGATAGGTTGATTTAACTGTAATTTTGGTTAAGTTATTGTGCTTACACTGAAAACGATGGCTGAACCTTATAAGATAGATCAAAAAATATACTACAGTATTGTACACCTTTAAAAATCCGCGATGATATAAAATCTTTATAATGTATATTTGCTGCTACGGAACCCTTTGTGCGCGAGCCCGACTCGCACTTGGCCGGTTTTTGATTTTACGACAGTAGCTTACCTGCTGAGCCTGAATCATATCATCATTATTTGTATTACGATAACTGATTTTATTGTTTTATTTTCAAGGGTTTACATTTTTTTTATGCTAGATGCGGACAAACGAGCAAGCGAGTCACCTGATGGAAAGTAATCATCGCCGCCGAAATCAGAGATATCGCTAATGTGTTGCCGGCCTTTTTAAAAAAGAGTACGCTCTACTCTTGAAGGTCGCTAAGTCGTAGCCGTCCGGCTACTGCAGCCAAACCGTTCCACAGAACTGAGGTACGTGGTAGACAGTTCCGGGAAAAACGCACAGTATTAGACCGCCATCCATCGAGATGATGAGGATGGAATGACAATCGCTTGCGAGTGGTTCGATGTAAGAATTCGGCTGCAGGGATTAAATCAAACAGTTCTTCAGAACACTCCCCATGATAGATGCGGTATAGAATGCTGAGGGAAGCTATGTCCCGCCGCAATGCTAGAGGATCAAGACGACTAGAGAGAGTCAAGTCACTGACAATTCGAGCAGCCCTACGTTGTACGCGGTCAAACGGAAGAAGTTGGTACTGAGGTGCACCAGCCCAGAGATGGGAGCAGTATTCCATGTGGGGCCGAACTTGTGCCGTATAGAGTGCCTTGTAACCTATGAGCTGGTGTGAAATACCGCCCCGCTCTATTAAGTACATCAAGTTTCTTTGAAGCTATTTTAGCTTTGTCTTCCAGATGACCGCGAAACTGGACATCATTCGAAATGTCGACACCAAGGATCCCGATAGAATGCTTGACATCAAGGGGGGTGCCCTGAAAACTGATTGGCACTTCGAAGGGACGTTTTTTAGCGGTTAACGCGCACACTTGTGTCTTGAGAGGGATTAAAACTGACTAAATTAAGTCGACCCCAGTTCGAAACATGTGTCAGCATATCTTCGACTTCAGACTCAAGTGTGTTCCGGTTTTCAGTGACGTCTTCCGTTGAAATATTTGCACGTCCGGTATACAGTGCATCTCCAGTACTATCATCTGCATAGCAATGAATATTGTTCTGAGACAACATTCATTGATGTGCAGAAGAAACAGTGTCGGATATAGCACACAGCCCTGGGGGACACCAGCGTTCACGGGCTTCAGATCCCAGCAGGAACCGTCGATAACGACCTTAATGCTACGCCCATTTAAAAAACTAGCAACTCACGAGCATAAGACCTTATGAGGTAGACCTTATGAGGGAAGTTTAGATAGAAGCGTTTTGGGCCATACCCTATCAAAGGCTTTCGCTACTGACAGCCAGAGTCTCACCCTTACTCTCCAACGCCTGTGCCCATCGATGAGTCAGAAATACCAGGAGGTCACCAGCGGAGCGACCACTACGGAAGCCGTACTGACGGTCGCTTAATAGGCGGTTCTCCTCTAAGTATTTCAAGAGCTGACGGTTGGTAATGGACTCCATTACTCTAAAGAGGATTGAGGTAATGGCTATTGGTCTATAATTGGACGATCGCCTTTTTTGGGTATCGGGTGGACAAGGACTGACTTCCAGTTACTCGGTACTACGCCATTGGTGTAGGAGAGCAGAAAAAGACGCGTTAAAACCGGAGCCAACTCCGGAGCACATTCCCTCAGTACAATCGGAGGGAAACCATCCGGCCCACTCGACTTACGGATGTCAAGGGAAAAGAGAGCTTTACGAACCGAATCTTGTCGGAAACGGACGTTCGGCATTGAACTCGCACAGCGTGGTATAATTTCGACCGCTGAGTGCTGTTGAGAGGTACAGTGCTCCGTACCAGGCAGTGGTCGGAAGAGCCAAGTGGTACATCTACAGACACTTTGTAGACTAGTATGGCGATCTCTGCGGTTGAAACCTGTTCAAGGACCAGTTCAGTCGCCATCTGAATGTGCTCAACGAGTCGGTCAGTCTCGATATCGCCGCTATGAGACCTGTAAAGGCACGAGTAGATGAGGGGATAATTGGCGCAGTCTACTCGCAGCCAAAAGATTGACAGGTCTCGTGCTTCAAGATTGCTGAGGCGACGATAACAGATATCCTCCCTGACATATGCGCATACACTCGCTCGTGGGACAAATGAATGTTCAAGTACGTAACCGGGGTAGCATAAATAAGATATGTCAGAAGGGGGGAAATCTGCGTTTCGGTAAGAAAAAGCAAGGCCGGCTTTTCCGTCTCCAGGTGGTGGTGGACGGCATTCAGATTCGAATGTAGACCCCTGATATTTATAAAATTCACATCTAGTGAATGCAGGGGTGCCTTGCTCCTTCTTCCGCCTCCAGCGCAATTGAGCGGGTTTGTACCCTCCCCAGAGTACGCAGGGCTGCCTGAGCAAGATTGTTCAGGGGAGGATTCCCCTTCACACCGTGTGAAAGGACCTCCCTGGGTATAATTACTTAGCAAAACCGCTGACATATTGCTGGGCCCCCCCAGCAATATGTCAGCGGTTTGGGCCTCCGGCGCTCTTACAAACCAAACGAAACACAACAACAGCATAGCTACCGTTATTTCACGTTGGATTTATGTGAGAGGGTGGTGCTTCCCCGGTCAAGCCGTCCCATTCACGTGGTATATTAATACATACACAACATGGCTCTACCACTACAAAATACCAGGAAAACATACATTTCGAGGAGGTAGGTAGAAGGTGCATAATATACTCATGAAAATTGTTTACTTTGACGATAATACTAAATGTATTTTTCGTCTTAGTAAATGAGTAATGGCAGGTACCTCCTGTAGATACATGTTTTTCTGGTACTTTAATATTAAACATTGAAAAAATCAAAAAAGAGATAAGATAATACGTACTTTACAGAAAAAAAGTAATTTTCGTTTACACTTAAACTTTTTACAAGTTTACAAATAAATATTTAATCCAAATCCATAAAATACTTAGTGCTATGTACGGGTAATTAAGAGTGTAATGGTTAATTTAGTTCTATGCGTTTCATGAACCAGTCAGAGTGATAGTGTCAACTGTTAATTTAGAAGAATCGCTACATACAGTAACAAACCTACTACTCTAATTGGTTCATCGGTCGCTTACAACTAAATTACCCGTGAAACTCTTAATTACCCATGGCACAATTATTCTATGAATTTGGATTAAATATTTGTTTTTGAACTTTTAAAAAGTTTAATGAAAACTAAAATTACTTTTCTTCTATAAAGTAGGTACGCATTATCTCTATCTCTATTACGATTTTTTCAAAGGTTTAATTTTAAAGTACTAGGAAAACATATTTATTGGATGTACCTCATCATCATCATCATCATCAGCCCATTTAAGTCCCCACTGCTGGGGCACGGGCCTCCATCAATCACATGAGGGGTAATTGCCATACTCACCACGCTTGGCAGACGGGTTGGCGAGGGTTTAGATATAAAGGCAGAATTTTCCTTCTCTGGGTGCTGATGATCATGCCAGCAGCTTTACCTTAGTCGCCTTTTACGACACCTCGGTAAGAGTGAGGGTGGCCCATTCTACCATTACTCGTATGTCGTATCTTTGCTACGACGAAAAATAGATTTAGTATTATCGTCTTATAAAATGATATTCACGAGTATATTATGCACCTTTTACCTACCTCCTATAAATTTATGTTTTCCTGGTACTTTAATGATCAACCTTGAAAAAATCGTAGAGATATGTAATGCGTACCTACTTTATAGAAGAAAAGTTTTCTTTTTCATTAAACTCGAAGTTTAATTTATTCAACCTATTGAGTGAAGTTTATTTTAGTTCCCAAATTTAATGATAGGTAATTTGGGGTAAACTGGAATAAAATTTGCAATTTCCCCCATTCGAGCGAAACTGGGGATAGACCTATTCACCTTTCTTCCAGGCGATAAAATCCCTCCCCACCGGATGCAAGATATCCATCTGCATCCTCCTGCTGCCGCAGCTGTACTGGTTCTACCTGATGTCCGCGGGCGCGCTGAAGATGTTCCTGGGCTCGGGCGGCGGTAAGGCTAGGGCGGAGGCGCACGCGGCGGCGGAGGGCGGAGACTGCCACAAGCGCAGCTGATGGCGGCGCCACGCCCGCCGCGCGCGCAGGCACAAGTAGGGGGCGCCACTGCGACCAAACGAGACATATACTGCTTTGTTGGTACGCTGATACGAGTAGCTAGTTTTTCAAATCCGTTGCTGGCGGCCGGGTTGTCTGAAACACGATGATGAAGCGTTATAATCAGAGGTCAGAATTAATAGGTATACTAATAATATTTTCACAACATCACTTATTGATCTGACTCTGAGATAGGTAGCTCAAGCAGCTGTATTACGAATATCAGAACTAACAGCGGAATTACAAATATATACATGTAATAATTTTTCTTTTGTAAATACATACTTATAATACATAGAAAACACCCAAACCAATGCAAACAGACATGTTCATGCACACAAATGTTTGTGCTGTGCGGGGATCGAAATAAGTACAGTTTTATTTATTTATAATTATAATAACTTGTTGACTTACAGTTTAAACCAAATCGTCTACAAGCTTCATCCCAAAATAACATTAACGTTAGTCAAATGAAATCGTATAAAAAAAATTGTAAATCATTACATTAAAATTGTAGAAAAGTGAATCCGAATTATATGGTTAATAAATGGTTTTGTATTTTACAAAACCATTTATTAACCATTTAAATATATTTAGCAGTAAATAAATTTTGTTTATAATGTTTCCCAAACGAGTACTCAAATGAATTTCAGTTATTTTGGTACTTGATACAGCGAAGAATAAAATGAATATGCCTCAAATGTCGTGATTAATGTTAAATACAAAATAATTTATTTCAGTCACTTAGTTTAAGTATTGTAAAATGGGTTAAAATAGGTGAAAATATCCCGTTTTTATTGAATAAATAAGTTAGCTTTTTATGTAATAATCCTTAAATTGAGTCAAAACGTATGTAGTCTGCAGTAATATAGGCGATTGAGCCAATATTAATTTTAGAATGCCCATTACAATATGACGGGAAGATCAATATTAATATCTACATTTCGATGCAAATACTTAGATTTCTACCTAATTTCGACCTCTGGTTATAATGCATCAAAAAAGTCGTGATAATGAATGTTTAAGGTACTAAGTCCCCATGCGCTGCAATAATAATGGAGTTACCAATTTACCGTATGCTATAACGTTAGCAGCAGTGGCGCCATCATTTATTTTCACGACTTTATTGACAACTTAGAGATACTCTGTATTGATTAGATTAACGCTTTAAGAGTTCCATACCCAAAGTAAATACGTAACCCTATTACTAAAACTTCGCTGTTCATCTGTCTGTCACCGGGCTCTATCATAAGAACCGCCACAGTAGTAGTAACTAATATAAATTAACATTTTTTTTACTAAACGCTCGGGTCGGTTTCTTATTCTTGGTGACAAGCAGATTTTCGGTCCACGTGGGAATCCGAATTTTCTTTAATTAAGTTGATAACTTTGTCGCTAGCAACTGATTTTAACATGTATATACATATATAGATGCGTTCCAAATACACTAAACAAATTCTAAATGATTCAAATTAAAATAAAATGTTCAACATAATGAATATTCGTATGGTTCGTTTGTAACGCATCTATTGTTAGCTTCAAATTAGAATATTTAATGCGAAGACAAGGCTATAGATTGTTTTTAAATGCATAAAAAGTAGTAATTGATACGTTGGTGGCTCCCTCTACCTCAGTTGACACGCCGCAGTCGCACGTTACATTGTCGCGTCGTAAAACCGCGATGTCGCAGTGGTACGTTACGTTGTCGCAGTTGTACATTGTGTTGTCGCAGTCGGTTATTGCATTGTCGCAGTCGTACATTGCGTCGTCGCAGTCGTAAATATCGTTGTTGCAGTCGTACGTGTCGTTGTCGCAGTCGTAGGTACATTTCGATGTAGCAATCGTAAATTGCGTTGTCGCATTCGTACATTGCGTTGTTGCAGTCGCAAGTGCGCTATGCTCTAGTCTGTCAGGTTTTGCCTTTAGTGGAGTAGTAAGTTCGAGTAATCTCTTAGATGGATAACAATAAAATAAATAAAGAAAAAACTAAACCAGCACAATAAAACGTGTACATACGGCAACAGATCTACCAAAATCTGTTAAATTTCCTAATATAACTTTCGATCTTATTTGTTAAACATTAAGTTCAATATCAATTGATAACTTTGACAGATGTAGGTATTTAGATTTGTCGCTATGTGTACTTTTTAATGACGGTGTGGTTGGTAACACCTTAATATTAGTAATATCCTTCTTGACTTATGTTGTTGTCTCAGTCATAATGTTGAATTAATAAGCGATAGCCTATTTTTGAGCAATTCTCTAAGTTAAGAAGTGATTGGGTATCCGAGATAAGATCTATAAAGATTAGTAGCTAAGGCCAATTTTAGGGCCGTGGGTCTAACTTAAGGGTCCGGCGAATAACGATTTCCCATACAAACGTAATATCAAAATAATTTGCAATTTATGGATATCTCGATATTTCATTACTCGGAAGTATTTATCTATTTTTCGGAGTGCAGCCGTCTCAGCATACCATAACAGGAGCCCAATTCTCGGGCTCGTGACATTTATTTTCATACGACATATATCACTAAAACATAGTTTTTTTGTATGGATTTCGGGTGATATCCGCCATGTTCTCAAAATATCACAAACACGAGAATTGGGCTCCAGAGCTAAAGAATGCGATCACGGCGGAGTGGGAACGTATTCCGCAGGAAACCATAAGGGGTATACTGGCCAGAATGCCCAGGCTGTGAAATGCAAGCTGTGATTTCAGCAAGAGGGGGTCACACACCATATTATTATTTTTTACAATTAAAATTATTTTTTCATTTTTTACTTACAGGGCAGGTGAAGTAACCCTGCTTTGATTTTTTACATTTTTCTTACCGATCCATTCAAAAAGTTACGCTAGATTTCCCAAAACGATTCCTTGGTGATTAATTTACGAAACCATAAAGGTATCACTACAGTTGCGATTCAAACGCTGCTGGCGAACGCGAACGTTTCTATCTAGCCAAGCGCGCATTCGAATCGATACATGGTGATCGCTGGGGTCACGATGCACTCGCTCGACTGTCAAACGCGCGTTTATGTCGCTGCAAAAAGTTGCAATATGTAAGCTCCTTTAATAGGTAAATAGAAATTAATTATCTAGTTTTTTTACTCAATTTCTTATTCTTATAGAATACTAGCGGCCGCCCGCGACTTCGTCCGCGTGGAAAAGTAACTTTTTACCCCCCTTTCAACCCCTTACAACCCCCTTTTCGCAATAAAAAGTAGCCTATGTTCTTTCTCAGGGTCTAGATTATCTGTATACCAAATTTCATTTAAATCCGTTGAGTAGTTTTGGCGTGAAAGAGTAACAGACAGACAGACAGACAGACAGACAGACAGACAGAGTTACTTTCGGATTTATAATATTAGTAAGGATTAGTAAGGAAGTAAGGATTCGCTAGATTGGACTTCCAGTGTGATTCCGTAATGTTTTTATATCACTTATATGAGTTTCTGATTGACTGTCACTGAGTTTTTTCGATACCAATTCGATTATACAAGTAATGTAGTATGGACAGACACATGTTGGGTTACTCACCTAACGTGTCTGCACTTATGATTTACTATACTAAACGCAAATACTCGTGGAATGTGTGATATATGCCGTATACACCGACTACGCCACGATTCTTTGCGTTTATTATAGCAGACTGTACGGATTTCTTGACTGTTTCACATAATATAAACTATATTAGGTAATCAATTGTAGTTACGTATTTTTAAATTTTGTAGTCTCTAAATGCGTAATGTCCCAATGTTAGCGTAGTTTTTTACAAAGTTAACCGAAAGATTTTATATTGTTCCAAAAGTTAATCTAATATTAAATAGAAGATTTTACCTTTTTTGTGATAAAATACATGATGAAATATCGCACAAATATTTGACCACAAGTTCCATTTGACCCATCGATAGATGTGAGTTTTATTCAGAGTTGGGCAAAATATAATCTGATTAATAACGATTACATTGAATATTAGGATCATCATTTCAGCCAATAGACGTCCACTGCTGGACATAGGCCTCCCCCAATATTCTCCACACAGATCGGTCCTGTGTCGCCCGCATCCAATGGATTCCCGCGATTTTCACCAGATCGTCGGTCCACCTTGTGGGGGGCCTGCCACGGCTGCGACTTCCTGTGCGTGGCCTCCACTCCAGGACCTTTCTGCCCCAACGGCCGTCTGTTCTCCTCGCTATGTGCCCTGCCCATTACCACTTGAGGCATGCAATCCTTTGGGCTATGTCTGTAACCTTAGTTCTCCTGCGGATCTCATCATTTCTAATACGATCACGCAGGGAGACTCCGAGCATAGCTCTCTCCATTGCTCTCTGGGTGACTTTGAGCCTCCTTAATCGGCACATTGTAAGCGGCCACGTTTCGGTTCCGTATGTCATCACTGGCAACACACACGTATTGAAGACTTTCGTCTTGAGACACTGCGGTAGGTGGGCCGAAAATATGCTGCGTAGCTTCCGGCGGCCTAGCATCAGCGTGTGTTGTTTCACCTAGTGACTGAGGGTGCTGGATGCCTAATCCGGGGGAAGGTAGGTTTACAAGTTAGCAGCGCACTTGCGACTCTACTTGTATTGCGGGTTTCCGTGGACGGAGGCAATCGCTTAACATCTAGTGATTCGTTTGCCCGTCTGCCATCTATCACATAAAAAGACTAAAGTTCTCGGATTACACCCAACTCTGGTTGTAGTGCTGTCAAAGTATTATTGTAATTTTAAATGCTAAGCGTTCCTAGTAGTTATTCTACAGCCATTAAACCCACATAGGATTTTATGACAAACATTTATCGCTGTGTCGACTGAAACTTGAACTGGAAAATGCTAAGTATAGTTAAACAATACGTCAGCCTTCGTTGCACAAACAGAGCTTATGACTAGAATTTAACTTAGTTATAACGGGTTCATCCGACTGACAATGTAATAACACGGGTTTCGATTTAGCTATCTACTATCATCGTTACAAAGGCGGTTTCGATTTAGCTATCTACATCGACTTCATAGGCGGTTTCGATTTAGCTATCTACAAACTTTGACTCCAAAGCCTCTTTCGATTTAGCTATCTACTAATTTCGACTACAAAGACGGTTTCGATTTAGCTATCTACTAATTTCGACTACAAAGACGGTTTCGATTTAGCTATCTACTTCGACTAATTAGCTTACAATGCCTAAAATGGCCGGTCTGAAATGGTTGGTGGACAAAAGAACATTAGACAAACACGCGCTATAAACACGACAATTTATGGAAATATTTAGATTTATATCTACAGTGATTTTATCTATATTAATTTGTATCTTATCTAAGCCTGTGATTAGTTATGGCTTTTGCAAAATGTATAATGTGTGACGAATACGTCATTATTGCCGCTTCAGTTTGAATTTATGCTTTTAATTTTTACTAAACATTTTATTAGTTTCGAGAAAACTCTGCATTTAAATTTGTAATTTGCATTTTTATGAAAACATTCTTGTTATTTTTTTAAACTAGAATATTCTTCCATGTGTGAAACTGGTTAATAGATAAATGTAGAAATCTAGAGCCTAAAATAGATGTTAAACTATTTATGACTACTAATTTATATTATTATATTTTTATCTTGAATAATAAATCTTCCACGTTTTGAAACCAATATATCACAGTGTTAAAAGCCGGTAGCTTGACAAGTGCACTGACCGGGTAATGATAAAAGTCATGAGCGGATGGGTCTCACATTTTGTTACCTCGTCATCTAACAATGTACTGTGATTATACGTTATAGGGTTATAATGCTTCGATATAGTACACATTGAAATTATACTCGAATCTCGGTACAAAATTTTAAATTATTTAAATGGTGAAAGTTTAATAAAGCATTTATGAACACCGTCTTAATTTAAAATGATTGAATGCTAAACTTTGAAAAAAAAAATAGAAATAAAAATTAACATAAATCTTCCTTTCGTCAAAACGACTAGGTAGATATATAGATACTCTTTACTAGCAATAAACCCATTTAAATTTGACGGTGTGTAATTGTAATGGTATTGAGGATGTATTTTTATATAGAATTTATGTTGTTGTTATTTGTTTGGATTAGTTATTGTTCACTGTTTCGGCTTCCAGTTAAAAAAATACTTCCATGTTGACGCTAGTTGCCAACCGAAGATTTAAGGCTTACATTTGAGCACCTTCAAGTGAACTTGTTTACTTTTAATATATTAATTGATGTCGGCCGCCGACATTCAGCAACATTTTTGAAACTAGGGGGGTCCCCTTGAGGGTGCTCAAGTGTGCTGCAAGTGTATGCTGCCTTAAATGGTGAAAGTGAGATCTACCATCTTTAATTTGTTCGAATATTTTTCTCCTCTTATCTTAGTCCTATTACTAGGGTATGTCGTTGATTGCATCTGAATGTAATTTGAATCTGTATTTTTGACGTGCTTGGAAACGGCTGACAAAGTCGTCATATTTATATTATCATTATATGTTATTCTTACTATAATATTGTATAAAATTAAAGTGAGGCTTACATGCATCGTTTAGCCCTAATGATACTCTCACAGGCGTATTCAACGGCACATGTACTGGGCGGTTTAATGTGCTTGTGTGTGTATCATGTTACGAACATATTATCTTTCACTGTCACTATGTTTTACTATGGCATCTAATGCTACCCGTTAGGTAAATGAAAAACAGCGATCTGTCGATTCTGTACTTCCGGGTGCAAAAAGTGTATCTTGTGTGACTTTTGAGTGATACTATTTTGTCATAAAAGTTTATTTAATAACATTTTACTGTGTACCGTATTTTACTAAAGCAGGAAAACTATCTGTAACTAATATCTAAAAATAGGCCTAATGTAACTATTTTCAGTCCATGGTTAGATACATACTAATGTAGCTATACATTTAACATTGTTTCATATTGCATATTATATGCGTTATTTAATTTGTTTCTATTCTTGAAAAATCTTATGTGTAGATTACTACTGGATGATTGGTAAAAGGTATAAACCTTTTAAATTGTAAACAAAAGGAGCTTATCATAAACCAGGGCACTGTTAAATTAGCTAAATAAAACAAATGTTCATGTTCCATACTTTTGAATGATATGTTTTTGCCAGGTGACACTTTCCAGGATTATCTTTCACTAACTTGACCTATCTTCGCTAAAGTGAATGGCATCGCAAACTGATCTGGTCTGACCATCGCGTTGGGCTTCATCCTCCTATCTCTCTATGCCATAATAACTTCTATTCCAAATTATTTAAATTTTCATACATACGCTATTACCTGATTTCCTTGCGTCTATTCGAGACAAATCCATTGGCCTGGACTAGCCTATTGAATGATGATAGTATTTTTTTTAATTTAAAAAATAATACCCATTTAGAAAATTATCGGAGATTTTATCTTATCTGTATCAAATATATTCTAACAACAAACGAAAGTTATCTCTTTTCTAGGAACACTTGATACGATGAAATGTCGCGTCGTAATTTTATTTAAAAAATATTGCGTGATATGTCAAAGTTTTGTAATATAACAATGTATAACTTCACTACGCTGCCACCTCAACGATGTATAATTCACAGGTATAAAATGTATTACCTCAAAATCAAAACCAAAAATATCTTTATTCAATTTAAGTCCATATAGTAAATTTATGATTGTAAAATATTATGTAATCTACTACCGATGATTCGGAATGTCAATTTCTACCGAGAAACATCAGCAAGAAACTCAGTAGTTACTTTTTTCAAATAATATGGTAATTACAATTATAACCTAATTTTTATATAACCTTTTGCGTTATAATTATGTTAGTGAAAATCAGTTTCGTCTTTTACTTTTGTTGTCTGTATTTCGAAATATGTAAATTACTGTCTAAAGATTATTTATTTATAGTATCAAGACTCTTTCCAACTTATTTTTAAGTAAATAACGCACTTAAAATTCATCGCGTGTTTAGATGGGATACGAACACACAACCAGGTGGCTGTTATACCAATTAAATTTCTGAACGCCGACGATTTTTTTAAGAGCTTCATCGCCCTGAGTTATTATTTACTTACTTAGGTTTATTCTCAACGTAGCATTTATTTATTTCAAACTTTATTGCCCAAAACGATACAACAGGCGAACTCTTCGGCAGCGTATTGTAAAAGATTATTTATTTTCTGTATTCTGGTCGTTGTTAGACGTAAAAATGTAAGTATATTTGTACACACACACATAGTGTATGGCGATGTTTGTACAACATGTGCTTGAGTGTTACCAATGTTTTAATGTAAGTTATTTTAGTATAGTTTACCAGGCTGGGCTGTTGGCGTATATTTGTTGCTTTTTATTTATATTTATTATAATGATTTGAACGAAAAAGGGTATTGTAATATATGCATAGTATTTGCATATTTTATGTGTCCCTAAGGGCCTACCATCGAGCTTTAATAGCAAGTTTGAACTCAACGTTGTAAAAGTACAAATAGCCGCTCTTTGGATTTCTGCAATCTGTGAAATACCTTCATCTGATTCTCAACTTTATGCTGCTCGGCATTAGGCTATGAATCGGATAACCGGATTTGACAGATTTTCTCCATCTGTACGCTAATCTGGACTATATCACCTAGGACTCGATTCGACCAATCTTTGTCCGTGGATAAATTGATGATATAACGTCACATTTGTATAGAATGACAGCGCTAGACCGTAGATTTAGTATCGGAATAATATTGGTCGAATCAGCCCCTAAGGTGACGGGTAGGGCACACTAGCAACGCCAATCCAACGCGTATGCGAAAAAGTGATTCACGCCAAAAGCGGTAACTATTGGCGTTGATCAATTTTTCGCATACAAAAACGGACCCAACATTTGTGCATGGTTATTTAATAAATAGTATAAGTATTTGCCGAGAGGTTGTAACCCCGAAATTGTTTAAAATAGATCCGGTTTAGTAGCTAAAAATTAAAATCGATTGGCGTCGCTAGTGTGCCCTACCCGTCACCTTAATTGACAAAATTTAACAGGTGGCCGTATGTACTGTCAGCTGCAAAAATATGTATATACTTTTGTACCTTGTAACCATCTAGCTGGTTTTTCACATGTGATAGCCCACTTCCTGGCAAGGTTACATGTCCATGGGAAGAACTCAATTCTCCTGATTAGTTATGTGTATACAGGATGTATCTGTTAACATTTACATCCCGAACCAAGTGTTCTACCAAGCATTCTGAGCAACATTTGTTCTGTACCTTTTAATTCGCATTAAAAATATACAACTTCCATACAAAGTAGGTTACGTGACTTGGTCATTTTTTATGGTGGATGACTCGAAAAAAAATCGTAGAACAAATGTTGTTCAGAGGGCCTATTCTCGTAGAGATTTGTATGGACAAAGTATGAAATATCTTGAGATTTGCCCTTCAAGAAAGGTTGGTAGAACACATGGCTAGGGAGACTCATAGAACGGTCAGCATCAAAAGTAACTAAATACATTAGTACCATGTCGAAGTAACATTTTTACGTACCCCTTAGAAACTGTCTATAATAGGCAGAACAGTTACTTTGACATGTTACTTAGCTACTTTTGATGTTGACCGTACGTGGAGGTTTTAGTTCTTCTCCATTATTGGCATCTTGGCCTCCGCCGCAGCCCGGCCTCCAGTCAAGCGAAGCGCATGTGATACGTGCCGGCGCGGGCGCACGCAGCCGACCTACGCGGCCGCTGTTTTGTTGCACTCAGTGTTTTATAAATGTATAGAGTATTTACACGTGTTTTATTTATATGGGTTGTATTTAACGTTCCCTCAAAATTAATAACCTAACCTTTTTGCACAGCAAAAAATACTAATTGCACTTCAAAATCATAGTTTGATGTGAAATTAGTATTTTCGATGTGCAAATAGGTAATTTTTAGAGGGTTGGTTTAATATATTCCTATTTATATTCTGCCCTTGTAATAAGTATACAAGGTGTATCTGTGGAAATTTACATCCCTTCAACCAAGTGTTCTACCAAGCATTCTGAGCAACATTTGTTCTGTACCTTTTAATTCGCATTAAAAATATACAACTTCCATACAAAGTAGGTTACGTGACTTGGTCATTTTTTATGGTGGATGACTCGAAAAAAAATCGTAGAACAAATGTTGTTCAGAGGGCCTATTCTCGTAGAGATTTGTATGGACAAAGTATGAAATATCTTGAGATTTGCCCTTCAAGAAAGGTTGGTAGAACACATGGCTAGGGAGACTCATAGAACGGTCAGCATCAAAAGTAACTAAATACATTAGTACCATGTCGAAGTAACATTTTTACGTACCCCTTAGAAACTGTCTATAATAGGCAAAACAGTTACTTTGACATGTTACTTAAGTGTTAAGCTACTTTTGATATTGACCGTACGTGGAGGCTTTAGTTCTTCTCCATTATTGGCATATTGGCCTCCGCCGCAGCCCGGCCTCCAGTCAAGCGAAGCGCATGTGATACGTGCCGGCGCGGGCGCACGCAGCCGACCTACGCGGCCGCTGTTTTGTTGCACTCAGTGTTTTATAAATGTATAGAGTATTTACACGTGTTTTATTTATATGGGTTGTATTTAACGTTCCCTCAAAATTATTAACCCAACCTTTTTGCACAGAAAAAAATACTAATTGCACTTCAAAATCATAGTTTGATGTGAAATTAGTATTTTCGATGTGCAAATAGGTAATTTTTAGAGGGTTGGTTTAATATATTCCTATTTATATTCTGCCCTTGTAATAAGTATACAAGGTGTATCTGTGGAAATTTACATCCCTTTAACCACGTGTTCTACCAACCATTCTGAGCAACATTTGTTCTACGACTTTTTTCGACTCCCCATACAAAATGACCAAGTCACGTGACCGACTGTATGAAAAGTTGAATTTTTTGTTATACGAATTTCCAAAAATTCATAATGGTTGACAGAACACGTGGTTAAAGGGATGTAAATGTTCACAGATACACCCTGTATTGAACAGAGAAATTCCGGGAAAGCATTTTGAAAATAAATACACTTTAGTACCTACCTTCTTTACTTTCTTACACGGAAGTACCCTTTAGTAATTAGTACTATATTATACTATAGTTTTGTGACAAGGTACTAAAGGGTATATACACATGTCTTCCCCCTCATTACAAATCGCGGTCTAAGAAAAGTTCCTTTACTTTACTTATAGTAATATCGCCAAATGGGAAGTTCGGCAGTTGTAAAATATCAATGATATACCTTTCACACGGACGAAAAGTATCTATTGTGAGAAATTATAAAATTAATATTATCAGTACTTAATACCTATGTAACAATATTCTTTTATTTTTAGAATCTATCAATGGATGTTTACTAAGGGCTGATTTTTGATCCGTAGTTGAATAGAATAGAATAGAATATTTTATTTGTGATAAATGTGGTAATTACAAGGGTGTTATATATAATAATTTGCTTCTCACACTTAGCTACACAGTAATAGCATACAAATATTAACACATTACCTAATGTTACAAAAATCTTAGTGGTCTACTGGTCTATAAATAAATTCAATAATTAAATGTAACGATTCTACAATTATTCAATACACATTATATTTACATTATATTATTTATATTATATCATTGCTCGTTAAATATAAGCAATCATGCAATCGATGTCATTGTCTCAAATAGTCGTCAACTTTGTAAAATGTTTCATGCAGCAACCATTTTCGTATGACATGTTTAAACTTTGGGAATGACAATCTTTTTACTGAATCGGGAAGTTTGTTATATATTTTTATGCACATGGCGTAACAGTTCTTTAAGTAGCACGTTGTTTTAGGAGTAGTTTCCAGTACCAACCTAAAAGGATTTCTAGAGTTAGTCCTATAGATGTTCCTCGCTTCAGTGAAAGTGTCATAATTTAATTTCACATATTTACATATCTTGAGGATATAGAGGGATGGCACCGTCAGTATACCCAGTGACTTGAACTAATGGTGTAAAGTGACCAATTGCCAAATATCGCCAAAATGTGCTTTTTGAACAATAATTAGCTTAACCAATATTTAAATTACAAGGAATTACGTCACTTTGACGTTGTCACTTTGACTATTGGTTGGTTAGACAGTGAACTATAGTTAATTTAACCAAAAGGTAACTATGAATCAATAAATCGGCCCTAAGTATCCTAATTTCAAGTAAAAAAAACAAATGAGACATGTTAAAGTTTCACTCATTTGTTTTTTAATAAACTGCACGATCTAATTAAAGATAAATTAATTTGCTGTTGATTACGAAGCGAATTATCTTGGATTTTTTAAAATGACGGGTAGGGCACACTAGCGACGCTAATCGATTTTAATTTTTAGCTTCTAAACCGGACCTATTCCGGCAATCACTTATACAATTTATTAAATAACCATGCAAAAAGGGTTCAACGCGTTACGCAAAAAATGATTCACGCCAAAAATTGCCGCTTTTGACGGTAATCCAAAATTCGAGTGCAAAAGCAGACCAAACAGTTAACTATAAATATTAAATAAATAGTATAGGTGTTTGGCGAGAGATAGGAACCCCGAAATTGTTTAAAATAGATCCGGTTTAGTAGCTAAAAATTAAAATCGTTTGGCATCGCTAGTGTGCTCTACCCGTCACCTTAATGTTGAAATACATTTGCACATGATTGATTAGATCACTCGTTTATCATTCGCAAGTTTTATGATTTTCTCATCGATAAGGACACAAAAGGACTTCTGGAGATAGGCTCCGTGGGTTTTCCAATAAATTTCCTATCTAATAAAGGAGATCTTTCACTTTCATATATTTTTGGTCTTAATAAATGAAAGAATAAGTCCAAAGAAAAGAAAGTGCCGGCCAAAAAAATGTTTGCTGTATTCTGTTAGGACTTGTCCCCATTGTTGTTCAATAAATTGTCAAGATTTGGCATAACAAAAAAAATATTTTTAATAGTTAATTCACTGAAAATGTTGATTTTTGATCTCAAATAAAACCAAGAATAATGACCCTATCCATCTTATTACAAATTGCGAACTTAGGATAGTCCCGGAACAAAACTTGTGCCAGCCCCTTTTAACATTGGGTGTTGGAACGGGATGCGATGAGTATTAGTGCGGTAATAACTTTAGATCGCGATTTATAAGGTGGCCATACTGGTGGTAATATATACTCAGGGGGCAAGTACTAACTGCACAAAAAAAATACTGGCCTGGTGGACAAAAAAAGAAGAAGTGCTTTATCAGTGGCAGCTGGAAGACATGCAACAAAAAGTGCCGCCTAATTATTTAGGTAAGTGAGTACCTAGTTAATTTCAAGACTTGAACAAGATTGATCAAAAATCATTAGGTGGTGATTACAATCGTATGATTTTCGGCAGATTCAATCAACTAATTTATCATTATCAACATCAAAATCTCGATAATTGCAATGATTTCATTGTTTAACTTTGATTGTATCATTGATATGATAAGCAAAAGACTTCTTAGGTGACTCTAGGCTCTTCACACAAAGATCAGTGGTAAGGAAGATGTTGTGGGCAGTGGTGTTCGTTATAGCTCTGGCTATTGGCCAGGTAAATACATAGTTTTGATTTTTTAGTTATTAAGGGAGCCGAAAGAGTTAGTGGTCATTTTGGTAAAAAAATAGAAAAGCAATAAAAGTGATCCTTCGAGCCGGATCCGCCCGGATATCACCCAATGACAATTACAATGTAAAATAAAATCATAATTTAGGCAGTGTGCCTATAACATACGCGTACTTACCTAAATAAATAAATAAATAACGACACTTTTCATCAGATGAATTTGTGGTCAGAAAATAATACAAGTGGTCAAAAATTTTTTTTAGATGTTTTGCAACAACCCATCATGGGGGCCCATATAACAAAAATCATACTAAAATAGGGCGGGGGTCTAAGATAAATGCGGGGGTCTAAAATAAGATTTTTTTTGCACTACTAAAAATCATCTTGTATAGGTTTATCATCAGCCTATTTAAGTCCCCACTGCTGGGGCACGGACCTCCCACAAATCCCACAATCACATGAGGGGTAATTGCCATACTCACCACGCTTGGCAGACGGGTTGGCGACGGTTTTGATATAAATGCAGAGTTTTCCTTCTCTGGGTGCTGATGATCATGCCAGCAGCTTTACCTTAGTCGCCTTTTACGACACCTCGGTAAGAGTGAGGGTGGCCTATTCTACTCTGCCGGGGACCACACGGCTAGTATAGGTTTACCTCAAGTTTTATTTTTATGCAAGCAAACAAAGGTTGAAAAACGCCATAGCATGATGGCAGCTTTAATTTATTGGTAGGACTGGTAAACTATGTAAGTGCGTCAGATTCTCTTGTATTAACATTCGGATTGAATTATTTGTAAGAACATAAGGTGTCACAAGCTAATTTAATATCTTTTTCAGGCACCAGCAGCGCCTCAAAGCCAATATGAGCGTGTAGGCTTCCCCGAAGATGTTGTGTTGGACAGCACAGGTATAATTATATTTTATTAATTAGAAAAGTTTCTTTTTTCACAAAGAATCAAAATGCCTCACAGAAAACCGGCGTGAAGCACCCCTGTCCTTTATTTCGGTGCATAACTGAGGGTACCGGAGGCCTAATCCGAGGTAGGCAGCGCACTTGTGACTCCACTGGTGTCGCGGATGTCTATGGACGGCGGGAATCGCTTACCATCAGGTGATCCGTCGGCTCGTCAGCCACCGATATCATATAATAAAATTGAGATAAATGAAATGAAATTTGGCAATAGGTTACCTATTTATTATTTTTTTAATTTTTTTTAATCAGCCTATAAACTGTCCCACTGCAGGGTAAAGGCCTCCATCATAGAAATCAAGTTATCGCTCTATGATGGGATTAGGCTTAAACACTACGCTTGCCAAATGCGAATTGGTAATCACAAACCCGAGCTATGTCCGAAACATACTTTTCGCTCGACCCGGGAATCGAACCCAAGACCCTGAGATCACGGCCCGCTACTTAAACCACTAGACCATCAGTGCGTTAGGTTACCTATTTATTAGATATTAATTCTAGATGCTTCCTCCCGCATCGTGTCGGGATGGGACGCCAAGCCCGGGCAGTTCCCCCACCACGTCTCCCTCAGGATGACCAACGCCTGGGCGCAGACATTCTCCTGCGGCGGGTCTGTCATCAGCCGCTATTGGGTCCTCTCTGCCGCACACTGTACCGCCACGTAAGTAAAGAAAGAAAGTCCCTAAATGCATATTGACCATCACTGCCACCAAAGCGGTTTCCCCTCAGCCTTCCGCCGAGCTAATGATAGATATATGCATATTCGATTAGAAAAATCCAGAGGTGCATGCTCGGATTCGACCCAGGGACCCCCTGTGGAAGGCGCGATCTTATCCACTGAGCTACCATAGCTCATCTCGAGTTACTGAACCGACTTTCCTACTAGATATAAACCCTACCAGAAATAGGATATCGCTCAAGACGTTGGATACGAAATAAATGGACTGAGAAGGTAAGCTCTTGCTAAAATTGATATCGAAGTCTCCGACCTGTTTAGCGCGGCTTGAGCGCCGGCTGATACCTTGCGTCTCGGTCGCGGGTTCGATTCCCGATGAAACAGATATTTGAGTTGAGTTGACTCTATGTGTTTATGGTACCTTCGTTGTTCCTGGTTGTAGGTACCTACATCAAGGGAAAACCTTAGACAATGTCCAAACGATTAGACTTAGGATGCCGCAGATTTTTATCGCACTGTTGAATTTTGAAATCCGCCATGTTTCTATGGTGTTGCCAACAATAAAAAATGCAAATTTTTGGGTATTTTTAATTGCTCCCAAATTCAAGTTAAAACGAAGATTTATTGCTTAGGACCAAGAAAAAATTTAAGTACGTATAGCGACGCATCAAAGTATACAAAACTGTCAAATTTCTTCAATCGATTCTCACCATAATGTACAAACACGTTCGGTTCAATATCAATTACGGAATTTTGACAGATTGTAGTAAACTGACGTGTGGTGGTCTGTACTCGTAGGTACATATTAGTTAGTATAATCGGTCTTAATAAAATCCTCTATGAATATTGGACCAATCTTATATAACATTAAGATGAGAATGAATTGAAAGAAAATTGACTGATTTATATAAGTATGTACATTAATGTGTGTGTGGCATCAATATAAATGGCGAGTACATGACGCACCTTCGATTCGCTGATGATATCGTAGTCATGGCTGAGACCTTGGAAGACTTAGGCAAAATGCTCGACGACCTCAAATAGAGTCTCCCAACAAGTGGGTCTGAAAATGAACATGGACAAGACGAAAATTATGTCGAACTCCCATGTCGTACCCACTCTAGTAAAGGTTGGAAGCTCTACACTGGAAGTTGTAGATGAGTACATCTACCTCGGACAAAAAGTCCAGCTTGGTAAGGCCAACTTCCAGAAAGAGGTCGATCGACGAATCCAACTCGGCTGGGCAGCGTTCGGGAAGCTACGCAGCATATTTTCGGCAGATCTACCGCAGTGTCTCAAGACGAAAGTCTTTAATGCGTGTGTGTTGCCAGTGATGACATACGGAACCGAAACGTGGCCGCTTACAATGTGCCGATTAAGGAGGCTCAAAGTCACCCAGAGAGCAATGGAGAGGGCTATGCTCGGGGTCTCCCTGCGTGATCGTATCAGAAATGATGAGATCCGCAGGAGAACTAAGGTCACAGACGTAGCCCAAAGGATTGCATGCCTTAAGTGGCAATGGGCAGGGCACATAGCGAGGAGAACAGACGGCCGTTGGGGCGGAAAGGTCCTCGAGTGGAGGCCACGTACAGGAACTCGCAGCCGTGGCAGGCCTCCTACAAGATGGACCGACGATCTGGTGAAGATCGCGGGAATCCATTGGATGCGGGAGGCACAGGACCGATCTGTGTGGAGAACATTGGGGGAGGCCTATGTCCAGCAGTGGACGTCCATTGGCTGAAATGATGATTAATGTGTGGCTGTCCGTACATAGTAAATGGAATATAAGTAAATTAGATCATTAAAAAGATAGTTTTTACTTTTTTTTGTAATTTATGTTGTTTTTTCTTAAGTTAAGTTTACCTTGTTAACCTTTTTTTATTTAACTCAATCTTTGTATGATAGTAATTTTCGATAAGTATCAGAACTGTCACCCATTTTTGTCCTTTCCCATGTGACCAGTCACGTGACATTGACGGTGCGCGCCGGAGTGGTGTATGTGAACAACCCGGAGTTCATCGCGGAGACGCGCGAGTGGTACAACCACCCCACCTTCAACAGCAACCGTCCGGAAATAGTGCAGCCCAACGACATCGCGATGATTAAGTTGCAGACCCCTGTCACTTATAGCCGTAAGTATAATTTCCAGGAGAAAGGGGGGCTTAAAGGTTAATAGCGCACTTACCACTGGTGGCGCGGGTGTCCATGGGCCGTAGTATTCGCTTACCATCAGGTGATCCGTCTGCTCGTCTGCCACCTATAACATAATAAAAAACATTAGTGTAGTGTAAACCTCTGTTATTATTTCCAAACTTACTAATAGATAGCGCTAGGTGTCAATTAGATCTCTCTTGTTAATTCTTTACCTATTATAGAGCTTACACACGAGCGACCGTTCGTTCGCGACCGCTTGCGACCGTGGTGTGGGGCTGTCGCCGGCGATCGGCGGCAGTCGCGGAACCATAGGTTTAGCAAACTGGCGGCCAGTCGCGACCGCCGCCGACATGATGAATTTGCGCACAGTCGTTGTTGTATAGACATCAAGAGCGCACATTTTCATATTCAAAATGAGTGATAATACGGTATATGATGTTGATGTATTGATTAGTGCCGTAAAAAAACACAAGTGTATTTGCAATTATAGGTAATTCAAAGAACTACATTCATTTTTATTCATCATGTCGGCGGCGGTCGCAGCGCGTCGCCGACGGTCGCGCGGCGCGCCAACGACAGTCGGCGCTAGTTTGCTAAACCTATGGTTCTGCGACTGCTGTCGACCGCCGGCGACAGCCGCACACCACGGTCGCAAGCGGTCGCGAACGAACGGTCGCTCGTGTGTAAGCTAAGCTCTCTTAGAGTTGTTGTATTTAAAATTTACTTCTTTATAAACAATGGATTATACTAATACAATAGTATTAGTGTAATCCATTATAAAGAAAAGAGGTCTTAAAATATTAAGACCTCTTCTCTTCTCCTTCCTGCCTTCATTATGACGTTATTATTGTGCTGCTAACCCTCCATTCGTTGCAGTAAACACATCTAAACTAGCATTTTTGTCAACATATATTATTTAGCAAATCTATTAATCTTGCGATCTATCAGCCTTACTGCAGAGGATCCAAGTGCAGCCGCGCGCCGACGCACACCGCAACTACGACCACACCGTCACCATCGCTTCTGGACACGGCCGCACCTGGACCAATGGTTAGTTTTTTTTATATCAATAAGTTAACAGCCGATGGCGAGCGGTTTGTGCATGAGCCGAACCCAGTAGGTATTTACGACATACAGTGAGACAAAGCTCGCCACACAAAATGGACAACATTTCATATTTTTAACATGTCCATATTGTTTTTTTATATGAAAGTAGACAAAATGAACAGACCCATATTTTTTCTTTTTTCAAAATTTTTCCATTTTCATGCATAAAATAATTATTGAAATTCTTTTTATTCTAAATAGACGTAAGCGCCAAATGACGTCATCGGACGGCTGAATACAGCGATATTCCTTTGCTTATCATTGTTTTAATAAAAAAAAGGTACTACTGTCAAAGGTAAATAATACTAGTGTCAACATTGTCAACGTCATTCATACATTCAACGTTGACAAGTTGTCTTTTTTTTTGACAGTTACATGTCATGGGTTTGGCATTTCGTAAATTTAAAACTATAATGTGCTAAGCAAAGAAATATTTTACATTCTGCCGTCCGATGACGTCATCTTACGTTTTTTAGTTTTTAATTTTTTTCTCAGTAAATAAGCAATATAAAAAATGAATAAATATATATTCGAGCAGCGGAAAAGTAAACAAAGAATTGGTATTTTTTGTTTCAGAGCTTATAAATTTTGAAATGTTGTCCATTGTGGTATTGTGAGCAAAACAAATGAGTTTGATTAGAAAGGCGCTGCGTGGATTCTTATCCAAACTGGCAAGTTTCTTGGTGGATCTTCTCGTCTGAATCAGCCGTCTAAAGATGGATGGTTCACATGGTGGTAGAATCACATTATGATGTTAATGATTTGTATTACGGCTTTACCTTAATAAAGTCCTCTCTTTAAAAACAATTCTTAGTTAATTAGTTACTTAATGTTGTTTCACATAATAAATATCGTGTTAATTCCCGTCATTCTTAGTTAAGCCACAAATGTTTGTTGGTTCACTGAGCGATCTGTAGAATTCTTGGGATGTGATATTTTGTCATCATACGATATTATATATCACAAAAACATAGTTTATATGTATGGTTTTCATGCGACATCCGCAATATTTTTCTTATCGATGCCCGAGAATATTGAGCTCTTGTTATAAACACGTTTAGGACAGTCTTATTTCTATGTGAAAAGTTAATACTGATTGTAGTCTGTAGTGTTTTCCAATAAATATATGTTTTTCAGGTCAGGTTGCACAAATTCTGCAGTGGGTGTACCTGCGCGCTATCTCTAATTCACAGTGCGCACTGTTATACGGCACAGGAATTATCAATACTAACGCTATCTGCGCTGGGTTCTACAATGTCACCTCGCAAGTCCACTTGCCAGGTGAGTTGATTTGGCGTTGCACTGCTGCCCATAGACATTCACCCTAACTACATAGAGCACTGTCAAGGAAAGCCCTGGTGACCGCGCCACAAAAGAAGTTCCGCAGCACTTCTTTGATGACACGAACTCTAGTGCGCGAAGCCGTCTGTCAGTACATACATCAACACCACCTAGCAAGAAGTTTTTAGGAATCAATTAAATAGCCTTTTGTAGAGACAGCGACACGAAGGAAGTCCCGCGGTAAAACATGGAACTACGAGTATAAGTTTAGATTCGTTGTGTGTGTCTTTATAAAGCTCTAAGTTGAATGTTGATGGCGACTGAAGTGCGCTTTTCACAGGACTTCTTTGGTGGCGCAGTCTCTATCGATATTATCTATTTTCACAGGGTGACAGCGGTGGTCCGCTAATCTACACCAAAAATGGCAAACCGACCTTGATTGGTGTAACTTCTTTCGTCGCTGGTGGTGACTTCGGATGCCACTCCGGCCTTCCTGCTGGTGAGTATTTATTAAGTTCCTTCAGGAACACACGTTGGGACTTGGGACACACGTTCGTCACACAAATTTTACCTTATTGTTATTTGATATCAAGAAAGACAGATTATAGTACTATCTAACATACTATAATATATCGCTCTTTATGCTGATATTGTCGACGAAGACCACATGCAGCGACTTAGTTCCATCCTGATTCGTGGTATACCTACACTCATTGCCTCTTCACACTCATGTATGACCTTTTGCTCTCGTCTCAATCGGGAAAAATAGCAGAAAATTCCTCCATCTTTTTCTGCAGTTGCTTAGTTCGCGCACGAGTTAAATGCAGCTTAAATAAAGAAGAGAGCTGCATTCATCTCTCGCGCAGACCAAATTATGTATTATATGATATGATTCTGTCTTATTATTATTTTCATATTCTTTTTACAGGTTTCATCCGGCCCGGTCCATTCCACAACTGGTTCACCCAAATATCTGGACTTGACTTTAACAACCTTGTTGAGGAAGAGGAGCCCACAGAACCACCTTCAACAATATCACCAACTGAGCCCCCAGTGACAGATGAACCGACGCCTGCATCAACGGAGCCCCCAGTGACATACGTACCGACGCCTGCACCAACGGAGCCCCCAGTGACATACGTACCGACGCCTGCACCAACGGAGCCCCCAGTGACATACGTACCGACGCCTGCACCAACGGAGCCCCCAGTGACATACGTACCGACGCCTGCACCAACGGAGCCCTATGTGACAGACGGACCAACGCCCGGACCTACAGAGCCCGAATCAACAGAACCCCCAGTGACAGAACCTCCAACCACTGAAAAACCAGAGGAAGAGGAGGAAGGAGGAGGAAGAAGAGGAAGAAGATTGCTCCGAGGAAGATGATGACCCTGAACTGTCTCAGCTAATGAAGAAGCTGGAAATCAAGGTCAAGGTGAAGGTCAAGTTGAGCAAGTACGGCAATATTAAGCACAAGCACCAACATAATAAGACCATAACCCATGTTAGTCCCCGTTAATATAAACAAAACAAATAAATATGACCCTGAACTGTCTTAGCTGCCGAAGAAGCTGGAAGTCAAGGTCAAGGTAAAGGTCAAGTTCATCAAGTACGGCAATATTATGCACATGCACCACCATAACTCAAGTTCAGGCACCTTCATACAAATAAATAAAATTATTGTTATATTGTTGTAAAAGTTGTAAATAAACCTAAAGATGAAGTAATAGAAGTTCTATTTTTTGCATATACATCAATATTAATGTAGCATTCATGCTATAGTCATCGATTAATGACCCAGCTAAAAAGGAAAATCCCCATCCTACTAAATAAATATGTAAAATTTCAAGCGATTCTCACCTCGGCGTGTATACAAGCATCCTTTCCTTTAAAGCGCCCGTTATCTAGTTCCATTCAAACATGTTTGGCTCAATATCAATTTATCAATTGAGGAATTTTGACAGATTGTTGTAATCTAATGTGGTGCTGTCTCTAGGTACAGTTGTGGAATCTGCTGCATAACCACTTTCAAATCGATTGCACGCATGACACAAAAACTGCGTCTTTTCAAACAAAAAACTGCAAGCTGTATGTATACACGGCGTCACGTCGAGTTACCCTTGTTGACCTTTGGACCGTCCTTATGTCTGGGGCACAAGTGCTCTTTTTCCACTGCGGGGGGTAACTTGATCTGACGCTGACTGTACATAAGCTATTTTTGCTCTTCAGGTGGTTATGCGGCAGATTCCCCGATCGTACAGATAGCGTCTAGTTAAGTTTAATGATATACGGCGTATGATTTAAGTTTAATGACCCCTCCTAATTAGATTAGGCTCTTTGCTCAATAGAGCAATGAAGGCGTTACTATTTTTGATAAAATAATTCACAAGTTTGCGATAAATCTGTAAATGTAGACATTTACTCCAAGTTTTAAAGTCGGTTAATAACCAAAATTAGAACAAAAGGGGTTAATGAAATCAAATATTGCAACACTCACATAAACTGTCAAACCGCTGTCATGTATCTGTCAAACAAATTTACGTCATTCGCGAGCTAAGATCATGGACAGTGTTCGCAAGTTTTGTATAATATTTTCCTTGTTTTATTAAATATATGTTATTAACTGAGATGAAATGGACGGATCAATTTCCAAAGGTAAGTTAAAAAGCTTTACTCGCGATTCTATGGCCGTGAAATGAATATTCTAGTGTTGTTTTGGATGTACTTGTCATAACTAAGTGAGACATAGTTTATGTGTGGGCGAAGTTCTGTAAATTATCCTTTGTTTGGCCCCTGAGTCGCGTATACTCATTTGAAAACCTTGCTGTTTCCTCACAAATGTTACTTATTTAATATACCATCCATTTTTGAAGGTTCTATGTTATTTTCTATGTGCGTACTTCGCCCAGTAGGTTTCTCAATTTTGTTTACTTCCTCATAGTAGCGACCACGGTCATTGCCCACTATCATTGCCTAAAATAAATGAAACTTTAGAGTAATATAATTATTTAGAAGGTTTTCTTTAGATCCTTGTACTTCCACAAGAGACCTGAAGCTGAGTCATAAAAAACTTCTGATTTACCTTTAGAACTCTATTTTCTTAATGTTTCAATTATTAAAGTTAGATTTATCAACTTGAAGTCCATACAGTAAGGTAATAATGCTCTGGTAGTCAATGTGTGAATAACTTCTTTCTTGCTCACTTTTAATGATATTAAAAACCTCAATATCATTTTTAAAGACCTATCCATAGATACCCCACACATATAGGTTTGATGAAAATTTTTAATTTTAAAATTTTTTCCAATTTTTATGTAACAATTGTAATGCGGTTAACAAAATACATCTATTTACCAAGTTTCAATAGTATAGTATAGTAATTCTTATAGTTTCGGAGAAAAGTGGCTGTGACATATGGACGGACACACAGACTTACAGACATGACAAATTACCATTTTTTACCATTTGGCTACGGAACCCTAACAAAAATGAGCCTCTTAAAAAAATAAAATGAATTCTAATATGTTCCATATTCAAATTCATCATTAAATAACCAGTGCTTACGATGGTGTATTACTTGCCAGTTTCAAATTATTAAATAAAGAGTATCTAAAAACTTTTGGCATGCCCCTTGTATTTATCTAATATCTATGTATATTTCTGCTATTTTCAATTTGTATTTATTAAACTGCTTTGCATTACCTTCCCCCACTACGAATATGTTATTTCTTTCCTCTACCCAAAGGTTGTTTGGAAGAAATCGCCACAAGCGATAAGACTGTCCTCATTGTACTGTCTATTGTTGTTGTATCATACTTATTTTTATTCGACTATGCCGCAAAAAGGAGGTTTATGATTTTGACCTGTATGTATGTATGGTTGTTCATCTGCTCCCTTATAATTTCAATTTTTTTTTTAATATGAGAGGTGGCAGACGAGCATGGACACCCACAACACCAGTGTATGCACAAGTGCGCTGCCAACCTTTTCCCCTTCCCCCCCATTGGGCCTCCGGTAACCTCACTCACACGGCGAAACACAGCGCAGGCGCTGCTTCACGCCGGTCTTCTGTGAGGCAGTGGTATCACTCCGGTCGAGCCGGCCCATTCATGCCTAAGCGTGGCTCTCCCACATTTCATCATATTATTCACACTAGTTATCATATTTGAACAAATGTGGTGTCGTTAGAAGCGTGTTGATTGTCTTCTGGTTATAAGCGACATGACGTCACGTTAACTTGACTACAGCGCCCTCTAGGGGACTTAGAGTAAGGAACTAAAAAAAATTGCTTGACGGTACCATGTGGGGTATCAAATGAAAGAGGTTTTTAGCACATTTCAAATATGTAACTTTATTTATATAACTAAAAATATGTTAAATAAAAATAAAGTTTAAAAACTAAAACCCGACTAGGCATTACATAAACCCGACATACGACCAGGGCGATACGGCATTATAATTTCAGCAGAGACAATTTTCTTGTTTCGTACTTTTTAGAGCGTTTTTTATGGTAGTCGGGTTTTAGTTTTTTTTGTTTTTGTGCAATAAAGAATTATGTATCTATCTATGAAGAACCCCTTTCGGCCTTCAGGCTAAAGATGAAGTGACACTTTCAGAATCTCTCAGTTGCGCAGGGTGCTTGAACGACATTGGTGAAGATGACTACATTTCTGCCCTCGGCAATGACTGGCATAAAGACTGCTTCAGGTAAGACATGGAGTTCAGCATCCGTGTTCTGTGCATAGTTTTGCAGCTTGGATAACTTTCAATACTACGGGCAGGTCTGAAAGATGTCCACTACTTAAATTCTGGCAGATTTTTTTATGTGATAGGTGGCAGATGAGCAGACGGCCTGAATCACCTGATGGTAAGCGATTACCCCACTGATGGACACCCGCGACACTAGTGGAGTCACAAGTGCGCTGTCAACCTCTAAACCCCCCATTACCCTGGATTGGGCCTCTGGTATCCTCATCACGCAACGATACACAGCACAGTTCACGCCGGTTTTCTGTGAGGCTGTGGTATGAACTCCGGTCGAACCGGCCTATTGATGCCGAAGCGTGGCTCTTCCACGGTTGGCACAAATTCTCATTAAAATAAAATGTTTATTTGTTGGTTAGTACTATTATATGTCCTTTGCCCAAAGGTTGTCTGGTAGAAATCGCTTTCAGCGATAAGACTGCCGAAATTGTACACAAAATATATGTAATGCCTAGTACTCAAAATGTGTATATATAGTTCTTTTTATTTATTTTTTATGAGAAAGGAAGGCAAATAAGCAAGCGAGTCACCTGATGGTAAGTGATTACCTTGTGTGTGACAACATTGTAACATTGACATAACAGATTTCAACATATTTTTAATTTCATAAAACAATTTTTTTTTGGTTCAATAGGCTAACACTTGGCCACAATCGCACCTGTTGGAGAGCGTCGATGAGGTCTAGGATGATACGCATTTGCCTAAAAGATGCCTGTTCACTCTTGCCTTAAAGATGTCCATTAAATTTGGGAAATGTAGTGTAGGACGCCTTACGGCACAGACTAACGATTTGAGAAAGATGGCTTGTATGATTTGGGTTGGTTGGCGCTCTTTGGAGGGAGGCCTACCCAGCAGTCGACGACGATAGGCTGATTGACTGACGAGGTTCATTGCTGTGGTATCTCGCAGGTGCTCTGTGTGCGACGCGGCGCTGTCGTCTTGGTACTTCGAGAAGGGGGGGCTGCTGTTCTGCCAGGCGGACTACTGGTCGCGCTATGGGGAGAGCTGCCAGCAGTGTACGCAGGTAGGTAAAACTCGTATCTGTACTGGGTGTATCTGCAAACAGGTACATCTTTAACTTTTTTTTTATGTAATAGGTAGGCAGACGAACAGACGGATCACCTGATGGTAAGCAATTGCCGCCGCCCATGGACACCCGCGACACCAGTGGAGTCACAAGTGCGCTGCCAACCTTTAAACCCCCCCTATCCCCCGGATTGGGTTTCCGGTACGCCTCACTCACGCAGCGAAACACAGCACAGTGCTGCTTCACGCCGGTTTTCTGTGAGGCCGTGGTATCACTCCGGTCGAGCCGGCCCATTCATGCCGAAGCTTGGCTCTCCCACGGTAAAACTATCTTAACTACATTTTCCATGACCATGACCAAGACAATGGCCCATCTTTTGGCCAGTCAAATGCACGTATGGCGAACTTTTGTAGGCTACCGACACCGCAGCAGTTCGCGTGGCGGAATATTGGACTGGGAAAATATAAAAATTATCGCCATCGACTCGATAAGAAGTAGACGTGACTCGTTCGTTTTGTTGAAAAATTGTTAAAAGAATTTCCAAGAGTCGTAGAACAAACTTTGTTCAGGATGGTTTGTAGAAGTGATGGTAAAAGCTACACCTTGTTCTGCATGACTTATTATTATTATTTGATAGAAATGGGGTGAGCCCTGCGTCTCATAGCCACTGCGACCAGTAGATGATCTATTGTGGCAGCCCCGTAACCTATTACAGCACCTCATGCAGCCCCAGTTCCAGGATAAACCCGAGAATGGAGCTGATGGGGGAGCTCTTGATCTCGTCAGCCGAGATCATGTGTGCTCCCAGGTGCCGGCTTCTGCAGCGGAGCAGCGCCATGCACTCGCCGAGGACGTGGATAATCGTTTCCTCGTCCTCGCGACAGAACCTGCAGATTTTGGTATCTGTAAGGCCCATGTTGTGCAGGTGCTTGTTTAATTTGCAGTGCCCTGTGAGGGTCCGAGTGAGTGCCCTAACATGTCCTCTACTCAGTTTTGTTATCTCTACAGCTCGTCTCTGATCGAACGCCTGTATCAACGCCTTAGACTGTTCTAGTCGAGGTAGTCTGCATGACTTATGTCTTATCCAAGATTATTAACTCAAGTTAGGAAAACTTATTTACGACGACGATCCGGTGAAGGTCGCAGGATTCCCTTGGATGCGGGCGGCACAGGACCGATAGTATATAGGCTGTGTGGAGATCACTGGGGGAGGCCTATGTCCAGCAGTAGACGTCTATTGGCTGATTTGATGAGGAAAACTTTCGGATGATCTATTTATTGTGGAATAACTTTTGATCTTCTTAAGATCGGTCGTTTCGTTCAGGGATTTTACACGAAAAGCGCATTTTTTTTTGCGAATTAATAAAAAGTTATAAAACAAAAATGTTTTAATAATAAATAAATAAATTGAGACAACATCACATACATTGTAATGGTCCCAAAGTAACACACAAGTTTTTCAGAATGAGAATTCTTTGAGCATGAGAATGTGCCAATAAGCTAGTCGAGTCGATAAAAGGCGCCACTCTTTTCTATTCTGTTTTCCTAATGGCATTTATATTTGAAAATAGATAAACATTAATGTTAAAAGTAATTAACATGTATTGTTGGGTATTGAATTTTTCCCAGCTCGGTGTATTCCAATAATATTTAGGTACACATAAAGTATATTCATACTTGATATATCTCCTTGTATTGTTGTGTATGTTCTAGTACTGCCTCGGTGGCGCAGTGGTTAGTCGGTCGCACTTTAAAGCGACGGCTGCACAAGAGGTCCCGGGTTCGATCCTCGGGTCGGGCCAAAAATTTGTATTAAGTTTTCGGTAAGAAATTCTTAGTGGCAGCCCTGAGTCTGGAAGCTGGCGGTCTTAGCCGTAATCGGTTGGAGGATTATATATATGTTCATGGAACGATAACTTACTAAGTGAAACATTTAAAGAAGCTACAGTGTTTGTGAGGAGCAATAAATCAATTGTTGTCGATAATCTTGGTGCTTGCTAACATTCATTAATGTTAAACATTCATGGATTAGTGTTGTGTGTTTCGATATTTAACGATCATACGCGTTGTGCACGTGAGCGGGATATTCATTATTCCATCATCATAATCATCGTTGAAGAGTGAATAAGAATGTGCTCCTTTTTAACGGGAGGTCAAATCCGAGCATGCAGTCCTCCTTTTTTTCAAATCTATGTGCATATTTTTAGCATTAGGTCGTGAGGGAAAATTGTCTATGTCAATGAACAGGCTAGTAGGATGATGATCAGAAATCAAATAAGGTAGGCTCTATTTACCTACTCACCATGGAACACGATATGGAGGTGTTAATACTAAGCCGAATTTTAATTCGTTGGTTTTAACAGCTCCATGTTATGTCCCATCTAGTATTGTAGGTAAAAAATGCAGTCAGTCAGGTCTGGGGTTTGTTTTTTGAAACGGTCGGCAACACGTATGCAAGTCCTCCGGAGTTGCAGGCGTCAATAGGTTGCGGTAGTCGCTTACCATCAGGCGAGCCGCACGCTTGTTTGCCACGAAAACAGTCTACCTACCTTGAGGGCCTAATATAAAGCAGACGTTACGACCGAATCGGAGTTTCCCTTTCTTTCACTCGCGATGCGACAGGTATATTCTCGTTCGTTACGGGACTTAAAATTAAGCCACCAGATCTCTAATGATAATATACGATTGAATAAATTGTCAGTTATATTGAAATGATGATGATGCAGGTGATCACCGGGCCGGTGATGTCTGCGGGCGCGCATCGGTTCCACCCGGAGTGCTTCGCCTGCGTGGCGTGCGGCGCGCACATCGAGGACGGGGAGCCCTACGCGCTGGTCGAGCGCTCCAGCCTCTACTGGTGAGTGTGTCTTATGCCCCGGACGTAAGGTCGAGTTTAGCTCCGCTAGCTACTAGATACAACGGTCTGGCAACCGCTCCGGTGCGCTCCAGCCTCTACTGGTGAGTGTGTCTTATGCCCCGGACGTAAGGTCGAGTTTAGCTCCGCTAGCTACTATTGCAGCGGCGTGATGTCGACCAGCGTCCCAGTAGCAATATGACTTATCTACAGCCACTTGGGGCTTTCTTTTGGTGTGTATGGTTGACCTTGATTTTTTATTTTGTTACTAGCTTTTGCCTGCGCCTTTGCTCGGACAAAAAGTAGCCTATGTTACTCTCCGGGATTTAGATTAACATAGGCTACTTTTTGTCTTTCTAACTATCTCCACTAAAAACACGTCAATCCGTCGCTCCGTTTTGCCGTGAAATACAGTCAATCAGACCGACTGACACACACACTTTCACAATTATAATATTATTATCTATTGGTGGCAGACGAGAAGACGGATCACCTAATGGTAAGCGATTGACGTCGCCCATTGACAACCGCTACAGTTGAGTTACTAGCGCGCTGCCAACCTTTAAATTACAATTCCCCTAGATTGCTTCACTACTAACGGTACAGGCGCTGGTTAACGCCGGTTTTTCTGTGAGTCCTTGGTCTCCCATGAGCCCTCCCATACATGCCGAAGCGCGGGTCTCCCATGGTCTGTTTCGTAAAATATCCGTTATTATTACCAGTGGATCGTGCTACGCGCTGGGCGGGCGCGCGCGCGCACACGCCATCCGCGTGCTGGACGTGCCGGCGCGTGCGCTGCGCGTGCAAGCCAGCGGCGACGCGCTCGCCGTCACCGAGTGAGTACAAACCTTATTATTAAGGGTTAAAGTATGAAATTGCATTTTGAATGCCGATTTTTCTAAGTTGTGTTTTCCATACTAACATTTTTTCTTATTTACAAAATAACTATGAATGGTACTCCATAATTAATTGTGCTTTAATGGACAACATTAAGGAACGTGTAGGATATTTTTTCAGAAAACAAATAATCTTTAATAAAACGTTATTTTGGATGAAAACGTCAATTCTGCCAAGTAAAAAAGGGTAATTTTGAATATGTTTTATTTGTGTCACAAATACAATAATATCTGATTTCTATTTGATATAAACCTTAAAAATATAACCTTAAATCAAAATAAAATTGTATGGTGATCTTTTGAATAAATAGATAGATGCTCTTTATTGCACAACATACAAATCTTAAAAGCTAGGTGTACAGAGATACAATGTACAATTTACTTTGTAGTAATAATATTTCAGTATTACAAAGGTGGTTGGTAAAAAAAAATGTCAAATATACCTTAAATACTTTGTAACCGTCCAATTCCTTTAAAATGACTTCGTTTTCTGGTACAAATAAAAAGATCACAAAAAATATAGCAATACTTAACAGCAAAAACCATCATGGCGGGAATGATATTTGCTTATGACGTCTGGCACTTTTGACAGTTCCGAAATCGCGTCGCGCATTAATTGTGTCGTCGACTGCTTTTTACTATCAAAAACGAAGCTAAATTGTTATAAAGACATCGAGGCACATTAACGCAACAAACATAACAAGACGAATGACTTGAAAACACACTTGAAAAGAACGGTGATATGAGTTGTCAAAGTGACAGTGACAAGTGAAATTTGACAGCGGTTATCATTTATAGTTTATGATATCTTTTTTTTTGGTTGGACGCCATAATGTGGTCATATTATTTATGCTTTACTGAGAGAATTAATAATTGGCTTTCATTTTTGTACCACCATACAACACGTAAAATTTTTTTTTAGCATTTTTATAACAATTAGTAGAATTTTCTTGATTTTTTGAAACAATGTGCAATGTCCTCACCCACTCCGGGACATCACCTTTTATTGGATGAAGGCACAATTTAATTATTATTCTGATATTATTATAGACTGCAACTACGATAAAGATTAGGTAAAGTTCAAAGTCACCTTAAATGCCCTTCACCTACTGTATCTCGCATTATAAACATTTCACTGTTGCTAACTACTTGCGAATAGAATAGAATAGGATATCGTTTATTTGCTTGAAAGTGGTACACAAAAGATGATACAGAATGATTCAGATCTCACATTTCACGAGAATCTGGCATGCAAACATGTTCCTAAGATTATTATCACAATTCATTGAAATTAAACTCACTAAAATACACACAAAACCTAATTCACATTTTCGAAATAACTGAGTTACAACATGCTTTTATAAGAGTCAAAATATTTTGCACTGAATAAAAACATTTTCCGATAAGCCGCTTTTTTAATGTTTTTTTGAATATTTTCAGAGGTTATGATTTTATGTCATTATCCAATACATTGTAGACTTTAATTGCCATTCAATATGTATTTCTAATATATAATTCCGATTTTTTTAAATTTTCATTGCGAGTGGCAGACAACCTAGGTACATATGTACTAATATAATAACATTAGTATTAATATAAGTAGAATGTCAATTATAGTGGCATGCAGTGTATACCTATAATTGATTGAGCAATTAGTTTATAAGTATTTAGCTAGAAGTATGACATAAGTATAGTTGTAACAATCGTTGGTGTACCTTAATAAATAAATAAATAAATATGTCACCGGAAAATAACGAGATCCGTAAGTTTATCAATTTACTAGGAAGTTTATAAACTTTCGTAGGATTCTAAACGGGAGATAAATTGTATTATTTTACGTCCACACTTTCGTACATTTATCAGTTTCCGACGTCACACGGTTAAATTTATAAACTACCGGATATCTATTCGTTCGACCATTTACAGAAACTCTTTTAAATATACGAATCTTTGAAATACCTTAAATAACATACTGCTCTCTAATTGGTCAATGTTCAAAATGGCAATGCCAATCAGATCGCGCGTAGCGTTTGGATATTGCTTACTTATTATTTTACGAGTGAGTTCAGTATGTTTCAGTATGTACGAAAATGTTTGGATAAATTTTATTATTTTACGTCCGTAAAATAATAAATTTTATCAACCGTTTAGAATCCCACGAATGTTTATAAACTTCCTAGTAAATTGATAAACTTACGGATCATATTATTTTCCGGTGATACATACATTTCTTCATTCGATGCTCTGTTTACTATTGGTTAAATCTTGGCTTCATCCCAAAGAAAGCTTTTGAAGGTCCTAACTTCTCTATATTAACTACGCTTTGGGCACTAATCTCAGTGGCACCACAGGTACCCAGTAGATAGGTAGAAGATAGTTAGATAAAAAAATATTGGTCTTAAAAAAATTATTGCGTCCATAGTATTTACAGATGTATATAATCAAGATTAAGTGACACGTGGAGACGTGTCTTACCAATTTAATTGACATGTGTAAAAATTAAAACTTTTATTATTATTTTTCTCGCTTGCTCGTTTGTCGCCTCTATCATAAAAATAACTAAATTAAAACAGTAAAATGCATTTTTATGCATAATCTGCTATGTCAGATAAAGTAACAAATCATTTATAATTTATATCACATATGCAGTCTTTTGGATTTTTCGAAGGAATACTTTTCCTTTTCACTTCACTTATAAAAAGTTCCGCAACAAATTAAGTTTAAGGTGAAGGCTAGGGCACACTAGCGACGCCATTTGATTTAAATTTAAAATCGGATATTTTCTTAACAATTTCTAAGTTCGAGCATCTCGAAAAGAACTTATAAATAGTTATTCAATACTTATAATTATTTTTTTGATTTAAGTCTTCGACCAGTGCGTCCTTCCGGTCATGACTTACGGTGCCGTGACGTGGACACTCACGGCTGGACTAGTCCACCGGTTCAAAGTCGCTTAAAGAGCTATGGAATGGGCTATGCTCGGAGTATCTCTGAAGGACCGCATCAGAAATGATGTTATCCGACAGAGAACCAGAGTCACCGACATAGCCAACCGAATTAGCAAACTGAAGTGGCAGTGGGCTGGTCATATTAGCCGCAGAACTGACAGCCGTTGGAGCCGTAAAGTCCTTGAGTGGAGACCGCGACTCGGTAAGCGTAGTGTAGGACGCCCTGCGACAAGATGGGATGATGACATTCGAAGGCTGGCTGGTGTGGGCTGGATGAGAGTGGCCGAAAATCGGGAGCAGTGGCGTGCATTAGGGGAGACCTATGTCCAGCAGTGGACGAGTGTGGGTTGCTGATGATGATGATGATTTTTTTGATCTGCATCCTACTCGAAATATGAGTTACCGCCAAAAACGGCCACTTATGGCGTTAATCCAAATTTAGATTGCAAAAACATATCAAAAAGTTAATTATAAGTTTATTAAATAAATATTATATTCTTTCCGAGATGTACGAAGTTCGAAATTGTTAAAACGATATCCGGTTTAGTTGCTATCAATTTAAATCGATTGGCGTCGCTAGTTAGGCCACCCGTCGCCTTAATTGAGGTCTCCGAGTGCGGCACCGACTAAGCACTAACCACTAACCACCACTAACACGCGTGGCCAGGTGTGGGTGCGGGGAGCGTTGGTCGCGTTGGTCGCGGCGCGGCGGCAAGCTGTGCCGCCTGGCGCGCGCGCTGCTCCGCGCCGCGCTGGCCGCCTGCATCCACCTGTGCTGCCAGAGGTACTCATCCGGGGCCGCTGGACTTATACACCATAGATATAGATATAGTCGTCTCTGTCGGCGTATAATGTGTGTGTGGCTTCCGCTACTAAAACCGCTTTATGCATGTAAAAGGGCTTGTGTGTGTAACTGTCAGCACTCCTCATCTTAGCGTGCGATTCCTTGTTAGGGAATGCAATCCCGACTCGAGATTGCAAATTCGAGATCCCGCGGGATTTCAGGAAATTAACATAGGTAAGTTAGGTAATCTTTTTTTTTTAAAGTAACTGCTAAGTTTCTTGCTGGTGTCTTCTTGGCAGAAAACTACATTCCGAACCAGTGGTAAACATGTTGACATTCATAAGTGTTCTGTATGGACCCAAATTGAATAAACTATTTTCAATTTTCATTTCCAATCAAAACAATAAGCATATTGCAAAGGCATTAGGAAGTAGTTACCTACGAGTGATTTTGAAAATTACTTCTTAAAAACAAAGGGTATTAGTGTCATCTGCTTAACGACATCTATAATGTAAGTTGCAATTTACCCCGCTGCTGGAAATGCCCTCTCCGACTCAACACTGATTGGCAACAGCGCCGCATGCACCCCGAATGGACGTGTCTAGCGTCGCTCACCACTGCCCCGCCCAATCCCGTCAATCCCGAACAGGATGTCGTTATAATATGATGTGACGGGATTGATCCCGAAAAAATACACGAGATCTCGCAAGATCGGGATCCCGCGGGATCGGGATTGCATTCCCTATTTCTAGTTACGTCCATAGCGTTTATATCTGATGTCCCCTACTATTGAGACATCGAGAAAAGATGTAATATCCATCATTGGGAGACAACGCTACCAAAATCTTCCTTTTGGGCCCTTCTGGTAGACACTGCAACATCTGTTTGTGGACATCGCAACCATAAATTGGCATTAAGTATATCGCCTATTGTATCACAAAAAAGTTTTAAATAAATAAATAAAACTTCCGTTGTCCCTTCTATATTTGTTTACTTTCCCAATGTCCACCAGTGGACAGTAAAAGTAAGGAACATTAGGAATAAATGGTCCAAAGTTTTAGCTTCGGAACCCAGGATACGCGACCATGATCGAGGATTCGGGAAGTATGGCAATTACAATAGAAGCGACTGCCGCCTGACCTTCGCAACCCTTAGATAGGAGAACTGGAGCTCTATTTTTGATTCCACTCGTATGACTAAGCGTCGTGACGAGGCGCACGATTTCTACTGATTTTCCTTCGACATACGAAATTCCGCATTTTTGAATCATTTCGTCTGCAACGAGTGACCCAAAGAGTGACCCCACCCACTCGTTGGTCGAGTGACTTAAAGCGAGCGGTAGAAGCAACGTCAAAACGGTTGTCAATAGCAACAAGCATAAACAAAATATTATAAATTTCAAAACTTTAATTTGACTGATTTTGACAGTTAACACAATGTGACATTCATAGTTTTTTTGTGACAAAAAAGCAAAGATTTTCGTATTCATGCTAATAATGTATGGTTTTTGCGTTCCGTTTGCAATGCGGAAGTTACCGGTTTTTGTAAAATTCTGCATGGAAGGGTTAGAATGTCAATTTACCGTATTATATTGGCAACATCGAAATCGAATGATTCAAAAATAAGGAAAATCGGCTTCATGCGACTTAGATGGCGAATGTGACTTACGTCGCATGCGACGACGCTAAGTCATACGAGTGAATCAAAAATGGAGCTCCTGGGTTCAGAATTACCTCAAATATTGTAGATATTCACAATTTTGAGAAACAATCCGTGCAAGCTTCCTCCCTCATGCTGTTTTACCTCACCGCTGAGCTAACGGTAGAAATAGCTATTCGTTGCCTTTAATGCTAATTCATAGTCACATAGTCATTTTTGATTGACCATTGTGTGAGTGTGAGCATTATCCTTCTCAAAACGGTAGTCACAACACGCAAACAAACAGCACGTTAATCATAAGTGAATCATTGACCGCGCGATGTTGATATTTACCTTGTCACTGGTATTGCTGCTTTCCATTATCTCTATAATTCAATGCTCCTTTATTTATTGTATAAAAATCACATGAGTAAATCAGTTCGTTTCTTGCTGTGTTCATATTATTATGATTATTTATTATATAAATTTGATAAAAATATATATATTCTGTGTATGTGTGTTGTTTAGTTTATTGCCTCAGTGATTAGATTACATCAAAAAGTAAGTAGTTAGCTCGTAAGGGTGGTCGCACTAGGGGGTCGTCCGTTCATCACATGATTAAGTTACTTTTCCCCTCCTCCCCTAAACGATAAAGCGTGAAAATACGCAAGGTGACGCGTAGGGCACACTAGCAACGCAAATTAGCTACTAAAACGGATCTATTTTAAGCAATTTCGGGGTTACAACCTTTCGGCAAACACTAATTCTATGTATTAAATAACCATGCACAAATGTTGGGTCCGTTTTTGTACGAGAAAAATTGATTCACGCCAAAAGTGGCCGCTTTTGGCGTGAATACATTTTTCGCGTACGCGTTGGACCCAAAGTTTTTGCATGGTTATTTAATAAATAATATAAGTGTTTGCCGAGTTTCTAACCCCGATATTGTTTAAAATAGATCTGGTCTAGTAGCTGAAAATTAAAATCGATTGGGGTCGCGCCCTACCCGTCACCTTAACCAAGTCTGTTATAGGTAATCTCAGAATTGGTTAATTACAAATCAAGTTCGTATAGAAAATAATATAAATATAGAAAAATGCAATTTCTAAATCTTTTGTTTTAAAATTAAATTACCGTAGCGAAGCGAGGGCGGGCCACTAGTTCATAGTAAACCTTTAGGGATTTCATAGGTCATAGGTCTGACAAAACTCTTATTTGTTTTGTCTGTGGCTGTCTGTCGGTGAACTTAGCTTGTAAAAGCCCTGTACAAAGTACAGTTTACTGCAAGCTAGCATAATTCTTAAGTGTATTACCTCATACGAGCCATCGTTATTTGTTATTGTTTATATCACGTTAGTTCATAGCAGCCTTTATTATAGTGCACACATTTATAAGTTATCAATAAATCAAGTTATTTCAAGTCTTTGAGTGTTGTCAATTATCAAGATACCTCAAGATACTTCAAGTCTATGTATGAACCAACCAAGGGCTCATACAAGCACCCTTAGTATTATTCAAATTATCATACCCACCCGTCGTCATACTCGTATCGTGTTGACTCATCATTTACTGATAACCAGTTGTGTAATATTATTACAATGAAATTCGTTATATTTGCTGCATGTTTATTCCACTGTGTATTTGATAGAATGAATTTCAGTACATTCATAGTGTTGTCATAAAGTTTATAGCGAACTTTGGTACTTTAATCATGTTATTTATTTTAATTTTAGTCCGTTATTAGTTTGTATATACTTTTTAAATATTTATATGTAACACATTTGCTTGAGCTAACTATCTCGGAGTCAGATCAATGTATGTGATTTTGTGAAATATTTATTTATTTATTTATATGCACAAATTTACAACCTGATAAATTGGAACGGTCTGTCTATCTGAACATGATCCAGTTGGTCTGGTTCGGCAGAATCCTGGTCCAACCATACCCCGGTCTCCAAAGTGACAGCTTTTGACGCAACTGGGTATAACACGTTGAAATGAGTGATGAGTGAATTGTCTTTTCTCCCTGTAGGATCGACTCGTCGTGCGGGGTGCTGACCCTACAGATCGGGGACCGCATTCTGGAGATCAACGGGACTCCCGTGCGCGCGCGCCCGCTGGACGACGCCGAGCGACTGCTGGCCAGCGCCGACGCCGTCATACAGGTGAGCTGGCTTACAGGCCGGACGCGGCATATCATATATCCTATATGACCGCGTCATGTCATACAGGACGCAGTCATATAGGTGAGGCTGGCATACAGGCCGGACGACAGCATATACTGTCATACAGGACGCGGTCATACAGGCCGGACGACGGCATATCATATATCTTATATGGCCGCGTCATGTCATACAGGACGCGGTCATATAGGTAAGGCTGGCATACAGGCCGGACGACAGCATATACTGTCATACAGGACGCGGTGATACAGGTGAGGCTGGCATACAGGCCGGACGACAGCATATACTGTCATACAGGACGCGGTCATACAGGTGAGGCTGGCATACAGGCCGGACGACAGCATATACTGTCATACAGGACGCGGTCATACAGGTGAGGCTAGTATACAGGCCGGACGACGACATATTCTGTCATACAGGACTCGGTCATACAGGACGCGGTCATACAGGTGAGCTGGCATACAGGCCGGATGACGGCATATACTGTTATACAGGACGCGGTCATACAGGTGAGCTGGCATACAGGCCGGATGACAGCATATACTGTCATACAGGACGCGGTCATACAGGTGAGGCTGGCATACAGGCCGGACGACGGCATATCATATATCTTATATGGCCGCGTCATGTCATACAGGACGCGGTCATACAGGTGAGGCTGGCATACAGGCCGGACGACAGCATATACTGTCATACAGGACGCGGTGATACAGGTGAGGCTGGCATACAGGTCGGACGACAGCATATACTGTCATACAGGACGCGGTGATACAGGTGAGGCTGGCATACAGGCAGGACACCGTCATACACGTGAGCTTAAGTCTTACAGGAGCCCAAATCTAGGGATTTTCGATATGACAAAACATGGCGGATGAAAACCATAAAAACAACTATGATTTAAGATACACATTTATCGTATCGATAAATATTACAAGCACATGAATTGGGCTCCTCGACGCCGTCATACCGGTGAGCTATCATACAAGCCGGAAGCCGTCAGACAAGTGAGCTCAATCGTTCATAATAAAAAAATGCGTTTTTTAGACGCCTTGCAAATTATATTTAAGGTGACGGGTAGGGCACACTAGCGACGCCAATCGATTTTAATTTTTAGCTACCAAACCGGATCTATTTTAATTTAAACAATTCCGGGGTTACAACCTCTCGGCTTATACTATTTATTAAATAACACTTATACTATTTATTAAATAACAATGCACAAATGTTGGGTCCGTTTTTGTACGCGACAAATAGATTCACGCCAAAAGCGGCCACTTTTGGCGGTAATCCAAAATTCGAATGCAAAAGCAGATCAAACAGTTAACTATAAGTATTTAATAAATAGTATAAGTGTTTGCCGAGAGGCTGTAACCCCGGAATTGTTTAAAATAGATCCGGCTTGGTAGCTAAAAATTAAAATCGATTGGCGTCGCTAGTGTGCCCTACCCGTCACCTTAACTCACGTTGTGATTAATCTTTATGAGTTTTTTTTTGTTGTACAATTGTATATTATATCAAGTTAAAAAATATCTGCTAATTAATACAAATTACTTTGCCACCCCCAGCTTACCATAGAGCAGAACCCCACCACAAACAACAACAGCAGTAGCAACAACAACAACACATCAAAAAGGCCCATGTGCACTCCTGACGTAGAAGACAAGCCGAAACACGACAACAAGTCCCCTGTCGAGAAGAAGATCCTCCGGGAGGAGCCGAGGAAGCAGGGGGAGGAGGAGGGGCGGAGGGAGCGCCTGTTCAAGAGGAAGGGGGAGGATGGGGGTAAGGGAAGGCTGATGAAGCGCAGGCAGACTCCCTCGTCGCCGCTGCTGGGGGAGAAGGAGAGGTGTAGCAGCATGTCTACGTTGCTTGACGTGTAAGTAATTTATATTTTTATAAATATAATAATAATGTCCTCCTCCAAACCGATATTTCGGTCATGGCGGCCAATATCAGCGATCAGCCATCGACGCAGGACATATTTTAGTGCACAAGTATTTGCACAGACACAAGTGCATTCTCTATTCCTGTACCCTCTTATTTCGATGGAACACGACTGAAGAGGGATTAGGCGCAGGACCAACGGCTTAACTTGCTATCCGAGGCACGGGGTACAAGACCGCCAACTTCCAGACTCCGGGCTTACACTGAGATTTTTTAACAGAAAAATTAGGGTACATATTTTGTCGAACCCGGGACCCCAAGCGCAACCGTCACTTTAAAGTGCGACCCACTAACCATTGCGCCACCGAGGCAGTCATATAAAATATAAGTGAAAGCTAACAGGCTGACTGACAGACTGAGCTATCAACGCAGGGCTTAAAAACTTGAAAGGCTAGCATTTTGCAATAGAACTTCCTTTTGTATCGTAGGAAGCTGCTCTTTATACAGTTTTTTTGTAAATTTACCCCCCTAGGAGTATAGTGGGGGTTAAAAGTTAGTATGAAACTTTACCGTTTTTGAGGTTATTCGAATGAAATTCTATATGAAAATTCTTTATCGATCGTCATGACGCCCTGTTGGTCTAGTGGTTTAAATACCGGGCCGTGATGTCGGGTCCTGGGTTCGATTCCTAGGTTGAGCAAAAAGTATGTTTCGAATTTTTCGAACATAGCTCGGGTTTGTTATCACCAATCCGCATTTGGGCAGCGTGGTGATTTAAGCCTAACCCCATCATAGTAGCGATGACTTGATTTCTATGATGGATGCCTTTGCCGTGCCGTGGGACAGTATATAGGCTAATACTTTTTACTTTACATCCCCTAGTGCGAGTAAAATTGGGGTTGGAAGAAGGGCAAGCCACTATAAAATAGAAAAATCTTTATTTACACTAGTATAGCATAGAGGCCAAGAGGAAGAGAGAAGATATTCTTTGCCGCTGTGAGGAGAGAATCCACGCAATACAATGCTGGTGTTTAGTTTCAATCTATGGATTCTGCCAAGACCACTTTTAGTGAATTCGTCGGTTTAAAGACTATTAAGCTCAAAATAAGTAATCCATGTTAAAAACTCACTCGACATATAATAGCGGTGTTAAAACGAAATAATTATATGATTATTTGATTATTATCGCTTTCATTGCACAAAAACACCATGTATGTACAATATTAAATACGAAACCTCGCAAAAGTAAATTTGCTTGTTCTGGCTATTGGACGATTGGTGAATTACCTATCTACATAAAATGTATTCATTTCTCAAGGACTAAGACTAGGACTTTAAGGTTTTAATGGGAAATAAATGTTCTTTAAAACTAAATACTAATATAAAACCTTTGAATTTACATCAGCCGACATGATTTCTATGAGCAACCTTCCTCGACAGATTGAATACTGTAATCGCTTGTAGTGTTGATAAGATATTAGGGGTAATGGAGAATGTTTGCTAATTTTATTGTTTAGCTCTCCTTAAACTCCGTTGAAAATAAAAAATATGTTTGAAAAAAATCACTACGATACGTCGTGTAGTTTCCGAGATATTTGATTATAAAACACACGGGTTGTAAAGTGACGTCATCGCCGTCCCAGTACTTCGTAACACTAGCTCAGTCCACTCGCTAGTCCTGTCAATACATCGCCATTATCTCCATCAAATTGGTTGAAAATAAAAAGCATGACTGAAAATAATATTACGATACGTCGTGTATTTCCTGGGATACATAATTAAAAAAAAAACGTTTTTCGGTGACGTAACAATACTAGCGCATGCATGCGAAATTTAAATTTTCTATAATTTCATAAATACTTGGTCTTTTTTGGTGAAACAAAAACTTGTTTATTTGTATAGATATTAGCTATACTGGGACCATAGTTTTATGCGATGTTGTATACCTCTTAATATTCTCCATTCTCGTACACTCGACACTGAAGTCGAATTTACAGATTCCATACATTCGTCCATACACATCTTTAAGTCGAATTAAATGTCGAGTGCTTGAGAAAAGACTTTATTGTGTGCATATTTTTCTAAACGATACTGATTATAAGTATACTGTCACTGTGATCATAATTTGTATAAGAATGAAAATTATAATTACTGTATATTATTTGAAAAGAGTAATTACTGAGTTTCTTGATGATTCTTCTGGGTAGAAATGAAATTGACATTCCGAATCAGCGGTAGATTACATAATATTTCACAATATAGATAGATAGATACACTTTTTTTTGCACAAAATTTACAGATCTTAGCCTAAGTTATTATACTAAAACAATGTAGGCGGTCTTATCGCTAATAGCGACAAGACAACCTCAGGATAGAGGAAAAGTATAGCGAATTAAGAAAAGGGGTAAGGCAGTGCAAGTCAGAAAAAGAGAAAAAAAAACACACAGTGTAAAAATACGAGTATGTTCTTTATGGACGATGTAATAAATGTCCTTTATGGACTTAAATTGAATAAAGATATTTTGATTTATTTTTATTCCATTTTATTCTTAATAAAATCGTGAAAACAAATGATGTCGCCACTGCTGGTTACGTCATAGGGTAACCCCCATTGGCATGGCGGGGCATGGGAACTCCGTTAGTTTTTAGTTTGACGTATGTTACCTGGCGCAGGGTGGAGGGGCGGCGCGGGGAGGGCGCGGAGGGCGGCGAGGGCGGCGTGCTGCGCGACCTGTCCCGCGCGCGCTCGTTCCGCGCGCAGCCCGCGCCCGGACAGACCGTGTTCCGCGCCGCCGACCTGCTGCAGGTCAGTCGCCACGCATTAACCAAACTTCAGTTTGGAAACGCAGCCTTATTTATGGTGACACAGCGATGCGTGTATGCTGAAAACGGGTACGCCCATTTCCCCGCGCCCCTCATGTAACCCTCGTCACTCGATAAGTAAAATAGAGGAACCAACATAGAGGAGTATGGCGCCGCGTTGCGACTGTATTTTTTTTATTTACAGAGTGTATCTGTGAACATTTACATCCCTTTAACCACGTGTCTTACCAACCATTCTGAACAACATTTGTTCTACGACTTTTCGAAATTCATCGAAAAATTTTTCGACTCCCCATACAAGATGACCAAGTCACGTGACCGATTTTGTATGAAAATTTGAATTTTTTTCATGCGAGTTTCCAAAAATGATAGAACAAATGTTGTTCGTAATGGTTAGTAGAACACGTGGTTAAAGAAATGTAAATGTTCACAGATACACCCTGTAAATAAAAAAAATACAGTCGCAACGCGGCTCCATACTCCTCTATGTTGGTTCCTCTATTTTACTTATCGAGTGACGAGGGTTACATGAGGGGCGCGGTGAAATGGGCGTACCCGTTTTCAGCATACACGCGTCGCTGTGTCACCTTAAATAAGGCTGCGTTTCCACTGAAGCGGAGCGGTGCATGAATTGACCAATCACTACGCTCGAAATTTCCGCTCCGCTTCAATGGAAACAGCGGAGCGGAGTTGAACGGATTTCTAACAAAACAACGAGCCGATGCCGACGCAGGCCGGCGGAGAGCAGGGGAGCGGTGTGGAGAAAAGTATTGCCTTTTTCTTTTTGAATGACAACATGATGTATCAACATATGCTCTTTCTAAGAGATTGAGCGTAACTGACCAAAAACATCAGCAATAATCCACTCCATTCCGCTACGCTCCTTTCCGCTCCGCTCCTCTCTTCTCCATTTTTCTCCAGTGGAAAAACTCATCACTTTTCTCCGCTCCGCCCCGCCCAGGCTCGCTCCGCTTCAGTGGAAACGCAGCCTAATTCCACCGTGGGAGGCTAAACGTAGCGATTGAGTCTAGTGTTACCGATAGCAGGGGACCAGTCGCAGGAAGCATCGATACAGCCGCAAAATCACCGATCGCTGATGCTGAAGGTGACGTGTGTGACTGATACCACGGCCTCACAGAAAACCGGTGTGTTTATATAAACACAAGTTCACAATTTGATATTGACAAGATTTATGTTAGTTTTACCGCTTATTCTGCTCGTAATTTACAAATAACCTAGTATTTTACCAAAACAAACACTAATACCTAAATGCAATATCGACGTACACTTTTTGAATGCTGAACAAATGTTCGCAGGGCGAGCTGCTGGGCTCGGGCTTCTTCGGGCAGGTGTACAAGGTGACGCACCGCGACACCAACGAGGTCATGGTGCTGAAGCAGCTCTACCGCGTCGACGAAGTGGCGCAGAGGAACTTCCTCAAGGAGGTAACCATCCACCACCACCAACAACTGTCATTTGTCTAACTGTAGTGGTTCATGAGCAGTGATCGCAATAGGCCGTGCAATTTAGGGTCAACGACCTCAAACATTACATTAGAATACGCCTGCGTGTTTGCGAGATTTCGGAAATGTTCAATACATATAAAATAACGAGTATTTATAAAGTGAAACGTTACAATTAGTGTATGCAACTCTTATCGAAATTTTCATCCACACGCCGTTGGCGTGACCATGAAGATTTCGTCAAAAATTGCTCACAGAAGACAGACAAAAGGACAGCAACTGAATCTTAAAGCTTGTTTAAAAGTGGCGTATTCAGTCGCGTTTTTAGTAACACTGTGTACTGGCGTAAATGTTGCATGCATCTGTCACATATGCATGCAACATCCCTTTTAAGCAAACTATGTATTACGAAACGCCTCGCATTCGCGCGTAGATGGTATCCTAAAAATTGTTAGAATTTGAGAAAAATAGGAGAAAATTTTGGAATCGAACGCCGTTTTAGGGTACCTAGAGTCCGCACCACCAAAGAAGGCCTGTGAAAACCGCGCTTGAGTCGCCATGAACATTCGAATGTGAGCTTTATGTTTATACAGGGTTTATCTGTGAACATTTACCTCCTTCCAACCACGTGTTCTACCAACCATTCTGAACAACATTTGATTCTATGACTTTTGGAAATTCGCATAAAAAAATCCAACTTTTCATACAAAGTCGGTCACGTGACTTAGTCATTTTGTATGAAGAGTCGAAAAAACTTTCGACGAATTTCGAAAAGTCCGGTTCGATTCCGATCCCAATCTGGATCTGGATCGGATTCAAAGGAGAGCAACTCGAATCGACGACTGCCAAGATATCTCTAATAGGCTAGACTCCTTAGCACTGCGTAAGGTGTAGCCTCGCTATGTATACTCTACCGCCTATACGATGGAGAATGCTCTGAGGAATTGTTCGGATCCCTGCCGCTTCATTTCGCCATTGATCCACTCGACAACAGTTCCATCGACATCATCTGGATGGTTGGCAGTCTACAACTGCGCGGACAGATACGACCTGCAAACCTTCAAGCAAATAGCGTATTCCTTTTTAAAAGGTCGGCAGCGCACTTGTGACTCCTCTGGTATTCCAGGTGTTCATGGGCGGCGGTTATCGCTTACCATCAGGTGATCCGCCTGCTCGTCTGCCCCCTATCCCATAAACAAAAAAACACATTCTTATTGTTTACTTCGGCACTGATCGCGACGCGAGTGGGAGCGGTTCCCAGAAATAAAACGCACGGTCATCTTGTTCACTCTTTACTCAACTCTAACAATTACATCGGTGACCTATATATGTGCGGAAAAAAATAGTCCCTGTGCGATTCAGTATACATGCAACGCCCTCTATGAAACCTAAAGAATAACCAAACAAATATGTCGTCTTGACACGTCAATCACATATGACACCACTCACTTCCACTTATGATACAACGTCTTTACAACGTCTTTTTTGGGTTAATCCTTATGTATTAGCATAGCTTCATCATCAGCAACCCACACTCGTCCACTGCTGGACATAGGTCTCCCCTAATGCACGCCACTGCTCCCGATTTTCGGCCACTCTCATCCAGCCCACACCAGCCAGCCTTGGAATATCATCCGTAGCGTGCGTCCGTTAAACGGCGCCAAGGTCAGTGTGTCGGTGCGGTCGGAGATTCTTAGCACCCCCTGCCCTGCCGTTACCGAGACCGCCGCCTTGGCCCGGAATAGCAGGGCTGCCGGGAACTGGGGGCCGGGGCAATACAGTATCTGTCATTAGGGGGAATGGACCATAACCCACCACGCTGGTCCAGTGCGGGTTGGTGGGTGGTTCGCCAGGGCCTCTTTTGTTGGTTAGCAGGACGCGCCACGGGCAGGAGAGGTTGACTTGGAACCCGAAAGATGTTGTGTGGGTCCCCTTACGTCCCATAGCATAGCATAGCTTAGTTGACTTTAAATAGTACATATTGCTTTTTGTTCGTACAGGTGGCAGTGTTACGGTCGCTAGACCACCCCAACGTGCTGCGCTTCGTGGGCGTCCTGTACAAGGACAAGCGCCTTCACTTAGTCACCGAGTACGTGCCCGGCGGGACTCTACACCATCTCATACAGGTATTTAAATAGTTTCCTCTGTAATTCTGGAAATTAATATTAGTGGTTGAAATAATGGAATTTAGCGGTAAAGACTGCTTAGAATAAACTTATATTTTGAATCTTACGCTCATATTACAAGCTCACTACAGGGCTGGAATAATTAGCAATAGCAAGTAGCATGCTATTACATGAATAGTAATAATGAAATTATTTAAAGTTGCTGATTTTCGTGATTGCTAAAATCATTGATAGTATGAAAATCACGATAGCGCGTGATTGCTACGTTTTGCGTGCTGTCATGATTTTGCATGTTATTGTGATTTTTGTGTTACCGATGATTTTATTTATTTATCAAAAGGACAACCAACAAATCTGACACTAAAAAGAAACATTATTTATAAACTTTAAAGGACATTTAAGTGCAAGTTGCAAATGTTAAGTCAATTAATTAGATTAGAGGCGACTTTCGTAATTATAACGTTTTTGCTATTTCACATTATTACGTTTTTGCGTGCTATAATGGTTTGGCATGCTATTGTGATTCTTTTATCCAAAGAAATATAATGACTCTCCCCCCCCCCTAAAAAAGTGAAAACACCAAATTTTCGCAACTTTACCCAGCAAACGAAAATACCATAAAATTATCGAAAATACATATAAATAAATTTTATATTCGACGGAATTCCTAAATTTATTATGAGATACAACATTTTGTACTATTTAATTACAAATATAATTAAAGAAATTTTTCACAAAATCATATACATTGATTTGACTCTGAAATAGGTAGCTCAAGCACCTGTTTCGGATATCAGTTTCAACAGTGGGAATGAACTAAAACAAAATTGCTTGACGGTACCGTGTGGGGTATCAAATGAAAGAGCTTTTTAGCATATTTCAAATATGTAATTTTATTTACATAACTAAAAATATGTTAAATAAAAATAAGGTTTAGAAACTAAAACCCGACTACCAAAAAAACACGCTCCAAAAAGTGCGAAAGAAGAAAATTGTCTCTGCTGAAATTATTATGCCGTATCGCCACAGTGATTTTATTTTATTACTAGCTTTTGCCCGCGACTTCGTCTGCGTTCACACAATATCTTTATAAATTATAGCCTATGTGTTATTCTGATCTATAAGCTACATTACTGTAAAGTTTCATTAAAATCCGTTTAGTAGTTTTTGCGTGAAAGAGGAACAAACATCCATACATCCATCCAAACAAACTTTCGCCTTTATAATATTAGTAAGGATTAGTAAGGATTATATCTGAATCTGTTTTGCTACAGTAGGTTGCATACGACCACGGCGATACGGCATAATAATTTCAGCAGAGACAATTTTGTTGTTTCGTAGTTTTTGTTTCGTGTTTTTTGGCAGTCGGGTTGTAGTTTCGAATGCAATGTGGGCAGGACGCGGCGGAGGCGCTGCCGTGGGCGCTGCGCGCGCGCCTGGCGCGGGACGTGGCGGCGGGCGTGGGCTACCTGCACCGCATGAACGTCATACACCGGGACCTCAACTCGCACAACTGCCTCGTGCGAGAGGTGAGCCGTCTCTAGTGTTGGATGCTTTTAATGTTTTCAAATTTATTATATATATATATATAGCAGTGGGGACTGGCCTCCCTCAATCATATGAGGGGTAATTGCCATACTCACCACGCTTGGTCTGCCAAGCGTGGTTGGATTGGCGAGGGTTTTGATATAAATGCAGAGTTTCCTTCTCTGGGTGCTGATGATCATACCAGCAGCTTTACCTTAGTCGCCTTTTACGACACCTCGGTAAGAGTGAGGGTAATCTATTCTACTCTGCCGGGGACGACACGGCTATCTTTATATAACAAGCAATAAAGAATTGAGACTTGATTGAACGTCCATTTAATGTCAAAGAAATTCACATTTTAACATTAGCATCAAAGGACATCTTTGACTGTATTATGTATGTTTATAAAAATTTAGAAAACTTCCCTCAAAAATCCGACAACCATAACCTAAATACTAGAAATAAACACAAGCTTGCTGTTCCACATCTCAGACTTCATAAGATTGGTAATTCATTTTGTAGGAATGAGTACTAAAATATTTAATAAGTTACCACAAAAGCTTGTTGATTTATCAATGTATAAATTTAAAACACATTTTAAAAATTATTTAATGGCAAAAGCCTATTATACAGTTAATGATTACTTAAATGACAAGAATTTGTGGAAATGACAAACTGTTCGCCTACACCCATGATACTGTACTTACAAAAATTTTGGCAATTAAAAGGAGTAACTGGCGAGTTTTTTGCCGGATCTTCTCGTCAGAATCAACTTTCCGATTCCGGTGGTAGAATCACATTATATTTCACAATCACTTTGCAAGCCCGTAATGTATATGATCGCCAAACTACTCAATACTTGGTGCCCCGGTTGATGAACCAACTACCGCCTTCTTTAAAATCTAATATAAATTGTAAGAATTTAAAAGCAAAATTAAAATTACACTTTCTTATGAATTAGGAGAACATTTACCTGGTTTCCACTTCTTTGGTAATGTATAAATGGAATTTAAATTAGTAGTTTCTTTGTAATAAGTACTACTCGTAGACTATTATTTTTGTATTTAAAGCGAGCAATAGGCTGATGTAAAACCCAGCATTGTGGACAAACCTCAGCGGTCTATACAATGCCATTAACGTGATTGTTTGTCAAAAGTCTTTGTATGTGATAATAAATTTAAAAAAAAAATCATTTCTTAGTATATTTTTTTGTATTGACTTATATGTTTAATTACATGTATAATATATGTACATGAAAAATGTTCATGTATGACGATTTGTAAGAGCTGTATATAAGTGTGGTCCGCGGCAGAGTAGAATAGGCCACCCTCACTCTTACCGAGGTGTCGTAAAAGGCGACTAAGGTAAAGCTGCTGGCATGATCATCAGCACCCAGAGAAGGAAAACTCTGCATTTATATCAAAACCCTCGCCAACCCGTCTGCCAAGCGTGGTGAGTATGGAAATTACCCCTCATGTGATTGAGGGAGGCCCGTGCCCCAGCAGTGGGGACTTAAATGGGCTGATGATGATGATGATGATGACGATGTATATAAGAGCTGCAAATAAAGTACTTTTGAATTTGGAACCCCTGCAGGACAAGACGGTGATCGTGGCGGACTTCGGGCTGGCGCGCATCGTGCAGCGCCGCGCCGCGCCCCGCGCCCACTCCCGCAAGCGCTACACGGTGAGTCGCCATCGTGCTATCGTCATTGGTAATATTTACATTTTAATGGACAACATTTCATATTTTTAACATGTCCATATTGTTTTTTTATATGAAAATAGACATAAAATGAACAGACCCATATTTTTTCTTTTTTCAAAATTTGTCCATTTTCATGCATAAAATAATTATTGAAATTCTTTTTATTCTAAATAGACGTAATCGCCAAATGACGTCATCGGACGGCTGAATACAGCGATATTCCTTTGCTTATCATTGTTTTAATAAAAAAAAGGTACTACTGTCAAAGGTAAATAATACTAGTGTCAACATTGTCAACGTCATTCATACATTCAACGTTGACAAGTTGTCTTTTTTTTGACAGTTACATGTCATGGGTTTGGCATTTCGTAAATTTAAAACTATAATGTGCTAAGCAAAGAAATATTTTACATTCTGCCGTCCGATGACGTCATCTTACGTTTTTTAGTTTTTAATTTTTTTCTCAGTAAATAAGCAATATAAAAAATTAATAAATATATATTCGAGCAGCGGAAAAGTAAACAAAGAATTGGTATTTTTTGTTTCAGGGCTTAGCAATTTTGAAATGTTGTCCATTGCACTGTTCAAACAACTTAAAGTATTTTTTTTCTATATATGGCTGCTACTGTGTTGCCTACGGCGAACACATAATAACTCTGCCAATGTCGAGTGATCAAAGAGACACGTAAATTTACTGGTTATTGACCGGTGTGACGAGTTAAATCCTTTTGATGTTTATCTTAATTGAGTTTATCACCAAGCACCATCTAAAACCAAGACAGAACAAAACATACACAAAGACGTCACAATATTAAAGGGAGATTCTCATGTATAATGAGAGTCTTATATTATATTTGTAAATATATTTACATAAATATTCTATAACAGAGAAAGAAGAAAGAGACAATAGGGAAGAAAAGTTAATAGGGCGGGGAATTTTTGGAGGAAGGATGTCATGCAGTGAGATAGGGTATTTCTGACAGCTAAAGAAAATGTGATCTGTCGTACCCTCTTCTAAACCGCATTCGCACAACTTAAAGTAGGACCAAAATACGCCACATTTGACACTTCATTAAAATTCTACAACGTAACCTTGTAACAACTGGTATTGAATTTATCAATCATTCAATGTTAAAATACCACAATTTCGTAACTTTTTGAAATAATGTTTGCATTTATTTATTGCAATAAAGACAAAAAAGATAATTTCACGATTTACTCTCTCTGTTAAACTGTTTATAAACCCATTAAAATTTTACTTTTCTAGAGAATTGAACGTTGGTATAATGTTGTATCTGTCAACCTATTTTCTTTCTAAGCTCTAGCGATGTTCCCCAAATAATCGAACGAAAACAATGATTACTCGTGTAGGAATTTTCAACCATAAATGAAAAGTCACATTCGAATTAAATAAAACGTATTATTCTGTTATTTAAAAATATAAATACTTGTAACATACATAACCAACCATATGGCTACTTTAAAATATTAGATTAACGTGAAGAACCTAGTACTAGGAAATTTACGCCTAAATTAGGGGGCACAGGTGTCATACAACACCTGAAATCTATATAGACTGCTTACACTATCTACCGAGTAATTTCAAAGTTAATAAATACCTACTGGAAAACTGCTCATTCAGTTAAACTTATTCTTAGATTTTTTCTTACATGATAAGCTGACGAATCATCTGCTATACTTGTTAATACCAGCACTATAGGCGTCTGCGTTAAGTAGAACTTGCTGACTGAAAGTAGCTTGCCTCCATAGCTCAATGTTTTTTTTCCACCATGTAAACCTCCCGTCATACCTTCCATCGATGCCAGATCATCAGTATGCTCTGGCATCGATGGAAGGTCGAACGTATGAGTATACACTCTTTTCTTTAAAGAATGATTTTCTTTTTAAACCGAATTAATTAAATGACCAAGAAAAACCAAATACTCCAAACAACATAATTGAACTTTCTATTTTTTCTTCATAAGGATATTTAATATTTATGAACTTGTATAAAATGTGACAGGTGGTGGGCAACCCGTACTGGATGGCGCCGGAGATGATGAACGGCAACGTGTACGACGAGAAAGTGGACGTCTTCTCCTTCGGCATCATACTCTGCGAGGTGAGTACTCACATAACAAGGTGGTATGGGAACAACTTTTTTTAGGTATGGTTTTAATTTTTTTTTCTTATACCTTTTACTATTTTATGTAACAAATTTGAATATTTTTGCAAAATAGCAGATAATATTTTTTTAATAAATTATCAAACACTTTGACTTCGAAGCGTATTTATGACGTCATAAATACGCTTAGTGTTCCCATATGTAATTTTCCCCAATTTATGGGAAATATATCGTAAGACAAAATACTTCTAAAAATGCCTTTTGATCGGGGAAATTTTAAATCACTATATATTAACATTACGGTAAAACAAAATAAATACAGCCCACTGTCTTTTACGTTTTGGTGTCACCCTGCAAATAAACGTCAAACTAGCGCCATCTGTTACTTGTGAATAAGTCATTGAGACATTGTTGTCACCTAAATATAATCCTCTGAATACAACACAACTAGCGCCATCTGTTACTTGGTCCGGGTGAATAAATCACTGAGACATTGTTGTCATCTAAATGAAATCTTCTGAATACAGCCTGTCTGAATAGCTAACTTATCTAGGGTTAATGAAGGCTATCGCTATTTTGTTGAAAATATCCTTGGTCCAGTGGTTATAAATTTTGAAAATATTAAAATATGTTATGAAATACAAATGCCTCGAAACGGTTTTCGGATTAGAACCTATTTATTTTTTCCCATACCCCATTCTTCAAGTTTTGCACACTCATCTTCTCTGTTTTTATTAGTTGGTTTACTTGATAAGTGCATTGCTTGTGCAGATAATCGGTCGCGTGTCGGCGGACCCGGACTTCCTGCCGCGGCGGCCGGACTTCGGGCTCAACGAGTCCGTGTTCCTAGACTCGTTCTGCCGGACCTGCCCCGAGCCGCTCTACCGCCTGGCCTTCCGCGCCTGCCACCTCGACCCCGACGCCAGGTATGCCTGCCTGCCCTGCCCGAGCCGCTCCACCGCCTCCCCTGCCGCGACTGCCACCTCGACCCCGACGCCAGGTATACCTGCCTGCCCTGCCCGAGCCGCTCCACCGCCTCCCCTGCCGCGACTGCCACCTCGACCCCGACGCCAGGTATACCTGCCTGCCCTGCCCGAGCCGCTCCACCGCCTCCCCTGCCGCGACTGCCACCTCGACCCCGACGCCAGGTATACCTGCCTGCCCTGCCCGAGCCGCTCCACCGCCTCCCCTGCCCCGACTGCCACCTCGACCCCGACGCCAGGTATGCCTGCCTGCCCTGCCCGAGCTGGTCCACCGCCTCCCCTGCCGCGCCTGCCACCTCGACCCCGACGCCAGGTCTGCCTGCCTGCTATGCCCGAGCTTCATCGTTTTGTAGCCACTTCTGGATATAATTAGATCATGATCCAGGATTAGACTTATTGTAAAATTTTGAAATTGGAACCCAACTCTCTGGATCATGATTGTATTGCAGAGCAAATTATCGCTACTATGATCGGATTAGGCCAACAGGGCGTTGTCATGATTATACGTTTAGAATCATTCATTAGAATCATTTTCCCGTGATTCTAATTAATGATTCTAAACGTATAATCCCCATACCAAACCCATTTTATTTACTACAGGTATATACATAAGCAGAAGAAAATTGTTTGAATTATATGACATTAAGGCTAATCCATGTGATCCTACAGTAATAGAATTTGTAAAAAATATTCCAAATGCTTCAAGACATTATGTGCTGTTGCTAAATCAAACTACAGTAAAAACAAAATAAGTAAAGCAACTAACAAAATTAAAATCACATGGAATATCATAAACAAAGAGACTTGTAAAAACAAAACACAAGAACACAAGGTCTCTCTAAAAATCAATGGCAAACTACTTGACTCTGATGCTGATGTAGCAAATGCATTTGAGTCTTTTTTCACTAATATACCAGTGACAATGACAAGTACATTAAACTCAAGTTCACATCTTGCTGTCTCCTTGCTAAAGGCAAAAGTTGACGAATGTAAAAAACACCTTTCAGATTTACCCATGTAACACCTGAGATAATAGTAAAAACTTTTAAAGAGCTGAATATAAAAAAAACTGAAGATCTTTGGGGAATATCCGTAGATATTTTAAAAAATATAATACTGTATATCGCACCCCATTTGGCAACGATATTCAACAGATGTGTTGACGAAGGCCAATTTCCTAACTGAATGAAGTATAGCAAAATCATACCGTTATTAAAATCAGGTGATAAAAGTTATCCTTCCAACTAAAGTTATAAGTGGTAATATAGAAATACTGAGTAAGATTTTTGAAATAGTCATATTCGTTCAGTTGCTGTCTCATTTTAAAGTTAACGATCTGCTTCATAATAAACAATTTGGGTTCACTAAAGGTAAGTCAACAACTGATGCAGGAGTTGCACTTATCAAGCATATTTTTGATGCATGGGAAAACAAGCAGGATGCTGTTGGTGTATTTTGTGACCTATCGAAAGCATTTGATTGCGTTACGCACCAAACATTGTTGTTAAAATTAGCTCATTATGGCGTATCCAAGATTTCACTAAGTTTGATAAATTATTACTTGTTCAGACAAGTAGAATTCAGAAAGCAAACATTAATGGGACATATTCTTCAGGCACTCCTCTATTGATGGAAGTGCCCCAAGGATCGATATTGGGGCCTCTGCTTTTCCTGATATATATAAATGACATTCCCTACTTTACACAAGATCTTTGTGAGGTAATGCTATTTGCTCATGACACTTCGTTGATCTTTAATGTTGACCGACGAAAAAATACGTTTGACGATGTAAATGACACTCTGTCACAAGTTCTCTATTGGTTTACTACTACAGTCGGGCCACCGAGAGAAGTCTGATTTGACATTTACAACCGACACAACTTTAGACTGAGGTACAAAATATCATTAAACTAAATTTTATTAATCTGTCATTCAAAAATTGAAATAAATACAAATGTATTTTGATAGTGCACTTTTAAGATAAAATCAACAGTTTCTATCAAGGAAATACTTTATAAATTGCAAGAAACACCATTTTTTCGGTTCCATCCCACGCTTAACGAGGTTAGGTAGTACGACATTTTTTTCTTTTTAAAGTGTAGTGACGTGGCCTGCAATAGCACTGTAATATTATCGTTAGGATTTTTAATATAATGTTATTTCATATATCGCAATAAATAAATTCAATTTATATTGAACCATTTGAGAATCGATTGGTTACATTAATTTAATATTTAATTACAAATTTTTGTCACGTTTCATTTCTCAAAACACTCACCACTTCGCAATTAAATTATTTTTATAACCTTATTTTTCATAACATAGAAAGAGAATTAACGTAATAAATAAAAAGGAATAAATAACCTAATATTCTTTTCTATGAATAAAAGTATCAAAAAAATAGCAGTAATTTACTAACCTTTAACGTCAAATTTCTGTGTCAAATCAGACTTCTCTCGGTGGCCCGGCTGTAACAACTTACTTCTTAATGCTAAGAAAACTAAATGCGTAAAATTCACAATGCCCAATGTAAGACAGGTCAATACTAACATCACTATGAATAATGAACATATTGAAGTAATTGATTCAACAGTTTTCCTTGGCATTACCATGGATGCCAAATTGCAATGGGGTCCCCACGTCGCTCCATATACAACCTTAGACCCCGCGATTCGCTTGAAGAATGATTTAAGAGCATTAACATCTTAACCGTAGCTTCTTAATATATTTTAGACTGTATTTTGTACGTGCGAAAGAACATGGATATTTTTTCGAAAAAATCTGATTGTCATGGTTTTAACACTAGAAATAAACACAAGCTCGCGATTCCAAATCTGAAACTCCAAAAGATTAATAATTCATTTGTTGGTCTAAGTATTAAAATGTAGAATAAGTTGCCACAAAATGTTATTGAGTTACCAACGCATAAATTTAAATCTCACGTGAAAGCCTGTTTAATAATTATATAATTGATACTATAAAATTGTAGACTACTTAAATGATAAGGATTCATGGACGTATTGACCTCCATGCCTGCACACTTGTAGCATTTTCATATATATTAACGGAAATTATTAATATTATATAATTACTCAATTTTAATAAATTAGCAGTATTTATTATTGTATAAAAATTGATTCACATTGATTATTCAATAATTGACAAGATGCTAACCACCTACTATTGTACACCTCGTCCTGTAGTTAATTAGTATTGGATTAAGTAACTACTACTCTTTGTGACCTATGAGGGCAACCTAAGTAGACATGCTCACTCAAATGTCTCTCAGGTGGTGGCGCTATGTGGCGGGTCATTACATTCACTCTAATATGGTTGAGTGAAATGATGGCTGACACATACGTCATACTTGTGAACAGGCGCCACCTTTGGGGACTGGTCTGCTTCGGTTAACCTCATAATATTTATTTTATTATTATTTCCTTTATTTTATTTAACAGTAGTGTAACAATTAAACTGTATGGCTTGGTATTATGATGACACAACATTGTATGAAAGTTTGGCGATTAAAGAGTAACTGGCGAGTTTCTTGCCGGATCTTCTCGACCAGAAACAACTTTCCGAGCCGGTGGTAGAATCGCATTATGTTTATTTGTTTCTTTAGTATATTTTATGTATCAACATATATATGTAATAACATGTGAATTATACATAAGTACTTATAGTTTAAAGTCATTCAAATGTTTGACGAGACAAGCCTATGCAAATAAAAAACAATCTGATATCCGTAACACGAAATTCTTTTTATTCTAAATAGACGTAAGCGCCAAATGACGTCATCGGACGGCTGAATACAGCAATATTCCTTTGCTTATCATTGTTTTAATAAAAAAAAGGTACTACTGTCAAAGGTAAATAATACTAGTGTCAACATTGTCAACGTCATTCATACATTCAACTTTGACAAGTTGTCTTTTTTTTTGACAGTTACCTACATGTCATGGGTTTGGCATTTCGTAAATTTAAAACTATAATGTGCTAAGCAAAGAAATATTTTACATTCTGCCGTCCGATGACGTCATCTTACGTTTTTTAGTTTTTATTTTTTTTCTCAGTAAATAAGCAATATAAAAAATGAATAAATATATATTCGAGCAGCGGAAAAGTAAACAAAGAATTGGTATTTTTTGTTTCAGAGCTTAGCAATTTTGAAATGTTGTCCATTAGTCACAGATACAAGCTTGAACTTTTGATTGCATTCCCCAGGCCCCCGTTCGACGTAATGGAGTCGTGGCTGGAGCGCCTGGTGCTGCAGGTGAGCGGGTCTGTCGCGGACGACGGCTCGTTGCTGCGCGACCTGGCGCGTCACGCCTCCTCGCACCTCGCCTGTGCCTGCCCCGTCGGCGGCGGCTGCCACGTGCTGCATGTCAGTTTGAAACTAAATCAAAACTCACTTATTCATTTTAAGTCCATACATCACTGAACATTATGAATGTCTGTAGGTGATCTAAATAACGAACTCGAATTTTCTAAAAAAATAGTGAGGCGGCGAGGGAAGACGACGGGCGTCTCGCAGTGCGACCATAGAACACACTGACTTCAAAAGTTCAAAACACGGGCTATCTTACCCCCCGTACCCCGAACACATCTAGTACCTCCGGTCCGTCTTATCACGCGCGTCTTACTCAGCATATTTATTTTAACAAAGGTTAAATCATAAACAAAGTTCAAGTAACTAGTTAAAACTAAAAATACAATCACAAATCATGCGTCACTTACAATGTCAAATATATAATTTGCCGCTGATTCGGAATGTTAATTTTTACCGAAAAGAACCAATTTTTTTATCATAGATAAAATTGTAATTTTATCTTTTATGAAACGTTTTTAAAACCACAACCCCCACTATTACAAATCTTAGAAAAGTTCCAGAATTAAACCCTTTCGACCTCCTTTTAGCAATTTGTGTTGGGACGAGATGGTATGAACTTTGTTAGAATAATAAGCTACCTTTTTTACCATTTTCAATCATGATCTCATGAGTTATGAAATAGTGTAAGTAACATGACTTCCTTATATGTATAAAAGATAATATTTGACCTTATCACACCTGATGTTAAGCAGTGAAGGTCTACGGCGATAGTGACAATAGATATAATATCAAAATGTATCAAATAACTTCCAGTCCCCATCGAGCACAAAGATCGTAGTGACCCCTCCCGCGCGGGCGCCGGAGCCGCCGTGTCCGCCGCCGCGCGCGCTCGGCAAGTGCGTCTCCGCCAGCCACATCTGCGCGCGCCCCACCGTCACCGTCACCACACTCAGCCGGAGCCACCACGAGCTGAGTGTGCACGCGCCCGGGTACATACTGCGCGCCGATGGACGCAACATCAACATCACCAAGGTGAGGCTCGTCTGTGTCCGCAGCCACATCCGCGCGCAAAATATCAAACATCGAATTTAATGACCCGTTTGTAATAGTAACCAACGCTGCCTCTGGTGCAAGGGTTGCGGGTTCGATCCCCGCACAGTACCTACAGAAATTTGTGTGCATAAACATGCCTGTTTGTATTGGTCTGGGTGTTTTCTATATATTATAAGTATGTATTTACAAAAGAATAGTATTATATGTATATATTAGTAATACACAATAATAACACTGTTGATTCTGATATCCGTAACACAGGTGCTTGAGCTACCTATCTCGGAGTAAATGAAAAAAAATCTAGATAGCCTCTCTGACTACAATAAGGTGCGTCTTTTAAAGAACGAACTTTGAAAATCGTAAAGAAAGTAAATAAAAATTACTTACTTTAGGATCAAACCGATGTATATAGGTTATTGATAGTAGCCGTAGGCCTCGCGCCGTAATTGGTTAGAGGATATTATTGCCCAAAATAATTTGTTGAATACTTATTCTACGACTTTTCAAAATACATACTGAAAAAACTTTTTAAACAAAGTCGATTTTGTTCAAAAAGCTAACGCTTGCCCACAATCGCACCTGATGAAAAGCGACGGTGAGGTCTAGGATGATAAGCGTTTGCTAAAAAAGATGCCTATTTACTCTTGCCTTAAAGATGCCCAGATTATAGTGGTCAAGCAAAACAGACCTTGGCAGGGAAATCCATTCCTTAGCCGTCCGCATTATAAATGTGAAAGCGAATCGCTCCGTGCGGATAAGAGGTAGTTCTACCACATAAGGATGACAGCCTTCGCCGCGCCTTGTCGTCCGGTGATGGAAGGAGCTGGGGGGGGGGATTAAATTATGTAGATCCTCCACACACTCCTCGAAATGAATCTGGTAGAAGACCGAGAGGCATGCCACACGTCGACAGTGGTCCGGGCTCTGCAGGCTAGCCTCGGGAAGTGCGTCATCACCGATGAGCCTCTTCGCACGTCGCTCTATTGAGTCCAGAGCGTCTAACCGTCCCAGAAGTGACAGCAGTACTCCAAGCAAGAGTGAAGTGAGTGAGTCAGTCTGCCCCCTATCCCATAAAAAAACTTAACAGCTGCTTGGGTTTAAAGTACCGCTTGACCTTCCAAAGGACGCCTAGCTTTTTTGCTGCAGTTTTGGCTATTGACTCAATGTAACGACCGAAATTAGGACTAGCTGACAGATCCAAGCCCAATTAAATCCCAAGCTCAAGGTGGTCAGTCACTGGCACGGAAAAATTTCGGAAAGTCTGATCCAGTTGAAATGGACTTCTTTTCACCGAAAAAAAAGACAGACCTGTGTTTTGGTGGGGTCGAACCCACAGATCACCCCCAATAGATGCCGTATGAGTACCGCTTTCTTCTAATTTCAACGTGTCATTTTAGGCGGTAGGAAAGGGGAGAGGGAGACGTAACACTCGCTACGTGATTGGCTACTTCAAGGACAGTCGGTCCAGTAGTGGTGTGAAGAGTAAAATAACATTAATTCAATGTCGATAACCTAATATATAATTTTATTGATTATCAAAATGATTTTTACAAGAACTTAACTAGACTTTCAATCTATGCTGTTTAAATTAAACTACCGTCCTCTACATACAAAATATGCTGTAATAGTGAGTGAAATTAAATTTATCAAGTTTCATTAAGTTACGAAACGTTGATTTAATAGTATATTTAATAAAAGTTTAATTAATTTATTTATTCTTATTGCACAAAGTGTATCTATAAGTGTTGTACTTAATACCGGAAGACGTTTTTTGCCACTCAACCATTAAGATAAGCTTTAAGTTTGTTGATGGTGTGAGAGAAACAATACTAAAACTACAAGTAAAATAATATAAATATACAATTAGATAACCACTTTTTTTTATGTTATATGCGGCAGACGAGCAGACTGCTCACCTGATGGTAAGCGATTGCCGCCGCCCATGGAGCAAGTCGAGCAATAATAGAGTAGGAATAAAAGCACTAATGAGATTAAAAATATATTTATTAAAATATTCACTCAAGATACAATAAAATTTATTGGTTTTTAAAATGTACAAGTTTAGTATATACCCTCCTCACTGCAGCATTTGGATTTGATTTTCTCGTAAGGTACAGTAATCTTATATCGATGTATTTTTCCATGACACTTTTAGCCAAATCAATTAGATGATTGCTCTCATGATCGAATTGATGGTTGTGAATTTGGGGAAACAAGTCTTCATTTATAAAGCTTTTTAAAGTTTGTGTTATCAGCAGTAATTTATCTTTGTAATATAATTTAGAATTTTGAGGGTCTTTTTTCATGTATACTCGTATAGTTTTTTCACATCTTCTGCATATTTTTATTACTGTATGAGACGGATAAATCAGGCCCACCTGCATCTCGAACAAAAATTAAACTTGCTGGTTTTTGATCCAGTGAAACCAATGCTTTTCACACATTTATTGCATTTGATGGCTCTTATTAAATAGTGAACGACAGCTCCAGAAATATATTCTATTATGCTTTCTGAGAATTGTGACAACGTCATGTACTGTAAGGCTTCAACAAATGGATCTTGTACAGGAGCTTGAACTTCACACGAATCTCTTTTTTCTGTGGTTAAGTTTATGCGCTTAACAGCTGACGTACAGTTCAATATAGAAATATTTTCGAGGGAAACACAATTGCCAGTATTGGTTTCTTGCAATTCTACATGTACCAAAATTTTTCGGTATATTCCATGAAATTGTTTTGCAGTCGGATTGTCATTTGCGCCTCCACGAGATCTTACGTTACAAAAGAAGAGTTCGATGTGATCTTGACTGATTCGGTGAAAAGAAATATATGGCACGCAATTTTCTTCTATTAAATTTAAATATAAAAATTTTACACTTTCTATGCAGACGCATAGGCCCACAAATCCAGTATGCTTGGGAGAATCTACCAGCTTGGTCCATTTATTTTTATAATTTGTGGTCAAAGACATTAATTTATTTTTGCAATATTCGAGTTTATTCAATATGAGTTTCGAATTTTCTTTATTTATGGCCCTTTTTAAATCGTAGCCATGAACTTTCGAATCCAATATGTCAAATACATCATTGATTGTAAGCAAAAAGTCGGCAGTGGCTTCTACTTCCTGAAATTGCGGTAATTTTAATGTGTTTTTACAAAATTTAAGAGCTAAAGCCACACTTCTACTGAAAAGTTGCGTCGCAAGTTTTACCTTCATAATGTTTTTTTGAACAGTAGATGTTCAGATCTTAATTTATTGGCTGCATGAAACATTTCCTTTTCTTGCAGGTTGTGGAGTGTTTTAATGTGGTCCCACCTGATTATGTTGCCCTGAGCATCATTAAACTGTTCATAACACTCAAAAGCATTTCTGACCAACTTTACCATGTGAGCGGGGTCTAAAAATATGGCTATTGTATTGTTGCCAATTTTAAAAACGGTTTTTAAATTATGTGGGTCTAAGCTGCAGCCAAGTTTTTTTGCCATTGCTTTATTAGCCTCACAACCATCAAATGTCACAGCTTTAATAATTATGTTGGCTTCGTAGCAAAGTTCTATAGCTTGTGTTAGTAAAAATGCTTTAGTTGCAGAATTGACTTTGTTCACAAAAAAATACCCAATTGGTATTTTCCACTTCCCATGAAATGGGACTATTAAGTACACCAATGCATCCGTACATTCCTCTATACGGTCTGAATCAATACAGCCTCCAAAATCTACATACCCGTATGTTTTCTCGACCTTATCCCTTATTTTCATTTCATCAAACATAACACAACAATAAAGTGGCGTCTTTGACTGATCGGCTTTAATTTTTAAGGCTTTAAATGCTTCCGTCGTAAATCCTGGACGTCCGTCTACTGATTGATACCATTTTCCTAGTGTTTTTACACATGGCAAGCATGTATTTAAAGTTTTTCGCACATATTTATAAGCCTTGGTGGAATAAAAGTTTAAAGTTAAGGCAAATGCTCTTAGTTCCGGAGAATATTTTTTTCTTACTATTGTACCGGATTTTCTTTTAAACACTTGCCTCTTAATTAATTCTCGGCACTTGACATCTAAAGAGTTTAAAATATTTATGTTTTCTTCAGATATTAGGTTTTTTTTTTCTAACTCATTCAATAAAGATTTTATTGATGTTACTTGTTTTTTTAGTCTTCTATTACGTTCACGTACGTTTTTTAAAGTTTTATTGTTTGCTTGTACTGTTTTTTTCAACTCAATTATCCTTCTGCAAAGGCGTTTTTTGGTTGGAGATTTATAAGCTGATGGTGTATCAGGAAGAGGGGGTAATTTTCGTTTTTGTTTTGGAGTCTCTATCTTCACAGGTATAGCTTCCAGATTCTCGCCAGAAACAGGTTCCACGGTATTTTGTGAAGTAGATGGCTCGGGATTCTGAAAAATAAGTTGATTGTAACAAACATATTTTGACGAAATAATTTTTCAGCATACCTACTTGTAACACTTTTTTAGAAGAAAGATAAACTCAGCTTAAATAATTACTCATAGGTACTTTTAATTTAATTTGCCTATGTCATATGTCATAATATTTGGTATTTTAGTCAGATTAATGAGATGCCGCCGGAGACTACATATTTAAGTCAAAATGTCGAAGTAACGAGTTGGAACTGTCTTAGTAATATTTTAATGACTTATTAATTACAACGTAATACTCAGAACTTTCTTTGACGATTTTGCAGTGACAATTACGCATTTTAAATTGTTTTCTCAACCAATTTTGAAACTCAAAGGTTCGAGAATACATACCATTACTGGTAAATATAAAGTAGGTACACCCGATTCCATAACACGTCGTCTGTTTTTCATATTATGAAAACTGTCTTCGGTAAAATGCCTTGAACAAATAACACTGCGATTGTTCGGGAACCATTTATCATCTCGATGAGTGGCATCAATCCATTTTGATTTTTTTTCAGGACACTTCGGAAATCTGAAATAAAACTTAATAATTATTAATATACATATAAGATCGTGGACAAAGTCGCAGAATGAACCATTTATTTAGTGCAGTGACAATAGAAACACTGTGTTTGTATTTGCAAACACAGTGTAAGATACACAGAAAAGAAGAGATGAAAATATTTTTTTTATTCAGATTAGGTCCATACAGAAACCCTTAGAATGTAAAATATGTACATTAATCTACTGGTTCAGAATGTCGATTTTTACGGAGAAGACACCAGCAAGAAACTGATTTTCTTGCTGGTGTTACTCTTGTTAAATAGTAATATTAGTAAGTTTCAGCCGGTTTTTAGTGAAGCCGTAGTATCTCTCCAGTCGAGCCGACCCATTAATGCTGAAGCGTGGCTATCCCACAAGCAAAAATTAAAAAATAAAAATTAATACAATATTATTTCATTCTGAGAGAGATAAGTTGATAAACTTTTTGTGCCAAAAGAGGCGCCGGCTCAGCATAAGTCATGCCGTGATTAGCTGATCATCGTTAATTTTAGTCATCATACTTAATTTTGAGTACAATACTACCCATAATACTGAAATCCAAGGAATCTAGGGAATATGGGTCAGTATAGAAACACCAAAATGTAATAAATTATGTTTAAGAAAAGTCAATAATCTTTATTTGCATAGGCTTGTACACAGCACTTACAAATCGTCGTACATTTGAATGAATTAAAACTATTTAAAAGTAACTATGTATAATTTACATGTTAATACATATATATGTTGATACATAAAATTCCTTGTTGACAAAAAAAAATCTACATGCAATTTATGATAGGACAAATATCGATATACCTTTTAATATTTTTTAGAAAGTTAGTGGTGCATCACTCGTAATTCTTAGTCACACTTTGGTTCTATGACAGAAAGAGACGAACATATGAAATAAACATATGAGAGAAAGAGACCTTTTCAAAAAGACATCAACGCGCTCGGACAATCAACATGACACGTCCATTTTAACTTGACCTCTGCGAAAAATAATTCCAAATGAATTTTCACTTACCGATGAAAAGTTATACCATCTTTCTTCAAGCTAGATGTCCTGGAATTTTTTCCACACCATTTCACGCAACAAGAAGTCATTTTTCTGTCGAAAACAAATGCTTAAAACACAAATAACTTTTTTCGCACGGACAAACTTTCAGGTCAAAGACTTGGTCAGCACTGAAACAACTACTACTAACATTTGTGCAATATCACATATGTTTGGCACGCGTCAGATGCCCGTAATGCGGTATCTATTGGGGGTGATCTGTGGTCGAACCCAACCAAATTGGCATCTCCCCATATAGGAGACATTATTCAGGACTGCATTCACCCCCTTAACCATACTCTACCTCAAAGAACCGACATCTGCACCGAACCTCGCATCCGACAGGTATCTTTCCGCAACTGTGCTGTCATCAGTGTACCCAAAGGTACCGGGAGTTAACAGCAAGTCGTTGATATGTAGTAAAAATAGAGTTGCGGCAAGAACAGAGCCCTGAGGGACACCGGCATTGATGCCATGGCGAGCAGATAAATAGTCATGAATGACTACCCGAATCGATTTACCCCTCAGAAAATCCTCAATCCATGCAGAGGCCGGGGGCGATTCCGTACGATGAAAGCTTGCTTATGAGATTTGCGTGCTAGACCCTATCGAAAGTCTTGGAAATGTCGAGGGAAACAGCGAGGGCCTCGCCGTGCTTCTCGATGGCTTCGCTCCACAGGTGGGTTGCATACACTAGAAGGTCCCCAGTAGACCGCCCGTCGCGGAATCCAAATTGACGGTCACTGAGGAGATCGTTGTCTTTGCGTCGTCGTTGAATTTCCAAAAGTCATAGAACAAACGTATTTCAGGACGGTTGATAGAAGTGTTGGTTGAATGGATGTAACTGTTTACCGATACATCTTGTATAATATTTTCTGATGATTGTTTTATTAGTATATGTAAGTTAGTCTATGATCAAAATTTTAAAATACTTTATTAGCATAGGCTTGTGAAATTGATATTATTTATTTAAGTACCAAAAATCAAAATAACAAAGCAACATAGTACATATTTCTCAATGTGGCACTTAAAAAGGTCTCCGCTCAGCATCTGCCACGGATACGTGGGGTTGTTATTGTGGCGCTGATATTCTGCGGATACCTTTCTTGTGTGTTATATCGTAAGTGGTTATATCGTCATCCAGGTGGACGACATCACCCAGTGGCTAGACCCGCCGCCCCCGCTGAAGCGCTCGAGCCCCGCCGCCCGCCTCGACAGCCTGGCGCCCCCCGCGCCGCCGCAGGCCGGGGGCCAGGCCGACGCCGCGCTGCCCGCCTTCCTGAGGAACCAGTCTGTGGAGGAGCTGGAGACTGAATACAAACAACAGGTAGAAACCAATCGAATTTCGAAGGGGGCAGGGAGGGAGCCCTTTGCCCGCCCTACTTCCATAGGTTCACTTTCGTTTACTATTACTATTCCCTCTCTTGACATGAAAATTAGATCCGCCTTTGTTTCCGTTTTGTATTAATCGCGCGGTGTGAAAGCCTCCTCACTAATTTACAAATACAAATCTTTTATTTATTAAACATAGGTAGCAAGATTCAAATGTTAAAAAAATGATTGTAACTATGTTTTGGCTTCTGTAGGCGTACAAATGTAGATAGGTTAGGAATCGTTAGTTATTTCTGATCAAATAAAATTTGTAAACAATATTTCATACAACATTTCATTTATAAAAATAACTTTTAATTCAAATATTATTCCGTACAAGGATCCGAAATAAATAAACTTCAATAAATATAAATAAGGGTAAAGGGTTGCTGTAAAAATTTTACTTAAACCCGTTATATTTTTACTTTTTTTTCTCTTGATTGAAAACACCGTCCGGCATGGTTCTACGTCACCAATATTGTAAACAACAAAACGTCAAACGCCAGTTTCAGATAATTCGTGGTCTTTCCTTTATACATTATGACAGTCATGTCAGTCACGCACGCGTATTGCTTACAATATCAGTGACGTCACGACACAGATAATAGACTATCATGCCGGACGGCTTTTATGCCTGTATAGCGAAAATATAATTTAAAATATATTAGGAAGGGTTCTTCAAAAAAAAAACATATATTTTTTATGACGTAACATAATCATAATGAATCGTTCTATCAAATAAAAAAAATAGTGGCAACTAGCCTATTATCCAAAACTGTACCATCTTATTCACACATCGACGGTACACCTTCACATGCAGAAGTTTCTGACTATGTGATTAGAACACATTTGTATTGCATACATTTCTTCGCGAGTGTCTGGTGTTTGACTTTTTATAGTGAGAATTTTAAAACTTCGAAACACTTGATATTGTTAGATGAAACCATTTGCCGAAACGAGCTGTCATCTTTTCTATTAAGTCATGTTGTTACGTATACGTGTTCGCCAGGCGCAGCACCCCGCCACGATCTGCCGGCACGAGAGCATCCCCGACCGCTGCCGCCTCTCCTCGTCCTCCTCCTCGTCCTCCTCCGACGACGAGCCCTCCCCCCCGGCCTCCCCCCCGCGCCGCCGCCCCCCCACCGCCCCCTCCACGCCGGTGGACCAGCCCAGGAGCATCTTCACCAACATTGTCAGGTATGTAATGTTACCATCAATACATATAACATCTATAACATCATGTTTACATCAATATATTCAAAAAGAGTAACATAGTAATCAGCAAAAAAAATCTATTACACACTTTTAAGGGTTTACTTTTATCTTATTTATTGGTTTACCAACGAAAGTTACATTGCATTTGCTTAATTAAACACATTTTATGAAAATAGACTAAATCCACTTCCAGTTACAGGTCAACACCGCACAGAATTGAATAGAAAAGAAAAATAGTAAATGATATCTACATTAACATTAATCTAAGTTAAATATAAATCCGTACAGACAAGGCCTTAGACCCTATCTTTCAACAATTTTTGCTAACCATCTAACCCTTTCGACGGACGGGTCTGACCATTAATCTTGGCACCCACTTGGATGTCCCTTCTTTTGACGATGAGTTCAACTGACATGGCGTATTCTTAAAATACTGAACTTACTTGCATAAATGTATGAATCAATTTGTTCTTAAGGCTGTGTCGAAAACTAAAACCTCTTCAATATTTTGCCTTTAGTATTTTGTTTAACCAGGCAGTTAACCATACGGGACCACCAGATTTTGAACTTTGTGCAAATGAGATAAGGTTGAAAACCAATGAAATAAATGATGTCTTGTTGCCTGGTTAGGGGGTTAATAGGATGAACTTGTAAATTGTTTACGTACTAAAGTAGCTTTTTCGTATTTCAAGCTCGCTTGGCTATAACTTTACCGCCACAAAGTCGACCTTTCCATGGTCCGCGGGACGCGGAGGAGACGAAGTACGCTTGACCAATCCAGAAAGTTCTCTTTGGAGCTCACGCGACCGCATCTGTCCAGTCGCAGCTGGAATCAGCTGCGAACGTCATTCTTATTGGTCTGTGACAGCGACCATCGACATCCGAGTGATTGATTGGCCGACGTGTGGTGGTAGAGTTATAAATGTTACTTTATTGACGTAAGATGTCAGAACCTAAAATAAATACGGATATTTAGATTATGATTGATAAATAAATAAATAAATAAATATGCAATAATATAACTTCTAATTTCAGAAAAAGCGAGAACTTACTAGCAAAAAAATCCAGCTACGACGTCACCGATGTCACCCTTCGGAATCCCAGCGAGCGCCGGATACCAGAGGTGGACTACCGCCGGTACAATATCGACCACCTCACCAAGAGCCCCATCATGGCCGAGGGCGTCAAGAACATCACTAAGAACGTAGAAGCGCAGAAACAGCCAGAGAAAACTAACTTCTTCACGAAAAAGTTGCTCTCACCGAAGCTGAGTCGACTTTTCAAACCGAACACGACGGAGGTCGTTAGGAGTAAACCTGAAGTGGACGATAAGGAGGAGAAATCCAGGAGTAAGTTCTTCATTCAACGTCCCGCGTCGCCCTACCGCATCAGGCCTCTAACCGACGACCGACCCGTCAATAAAAAGGACAGCGACATCATCAAGAGTGACTTGAAACTGGCCAGTTTGGGCAAACCAATGACGCCCATATTCCGAAGACACATTCCCACTGAACGACCAGAATTCGCCGACGGTAGATTCAGCTACAGAGATAAGAGATTCAAAAGTAACGAGGCGAGGTTCGTCGACGTAGGGAGAAATAGGATCAAAACTCCAGTCGTGGAGAAGAGTAAGTTGACTCCCTTAGTGAGAAGTTCCCCGATGAGCAACGTGCCCGCGCTCACGACTGTGGCGGAGAAGAAGGGGGACGGGAAGAAGCGGGAGGGGGGGATATCGCGGAGCAACTACGTGAGTCTGGCCAACCTGAGGATCGGCGGCAAGCCCGAGGCGGAGCCGCTGGGGCGGGTGGCCTGAGGCGCTAGGCGATACCGTCGGGGCTGCAGGGTGACTTTGAAATATCCTAAGCTTTTCTCAGATTATTTCTATAAAGCGCGTAACGGGTCATAAATTATGATACATAAATGGGATTATCGAGTGTGAAAATACGCTAGATGGGATCTAAAGACTGAGGTCCATGCATAGATAAAACCCTAAACAGACTGTGCCTTTTCATAGAAAGCTATTGTTGTAAATCCGCGCGAAGCCGTTAGTACTGGGGTGACGTGCTGGGCGACGTTCTTTCTCTACCGCACCCGTATAGACTCTGCGTCAGGGTCGGTTGGATCTCTTTCACACTCTGTGACGTTTTTTCCGAAAATGGCAAATTTCATTTAAAGCGCGCGTTTTCTAGTTCTAAGGATCCATGTACACACGGCGTCACGTCGAGTTACCCTTGTTGACCTTTGGACCGTCCTTATGTGTGGGGCACAAGTGCTATTTTTAAACGGTTTTTTATAGCTCGACCCGTACGGTATTTATTTATTTGGGTCAAAATTAGAAATTGAAATTTAAGTACCTTCCTGTTCTACTGCAGGGGGTAACTTTATATAACGCTGACTATACAAGGTGATTATGTTTGAACATGTGTCAAAATGACAATTGACGAACGAAACGACCAATGCTGTTGAAGTTAGACCTCCGAGAACACCATCTGATGGATCACACGCGATAGCTTCCATTCCATGATTTTTGGCCCCTCTATATTTGAAAGTCGTTCTTCGTTAGTGTGACGTCACACCCAAACTCACCCTGTGGCTTGTTTTAGCACCGATGGGTACAGCTTGACTTTATACCTATCTTTTAGAAGTAGTGCTGTCAACAGAATAAGTTTAAAGCTCTACGAGATATAAATGTTAAAAATTAATGATTTCGGATGACATACTTTTATATCTTTAAGGCCCGGTTCGACCAATCTTAATCTGTGGATAAATCTATGGTATAACGTCAGAATGGTATAGAATGACAGCGCTATACCATAGATTTAGTATCAGAATAAGATTGGTCGAATCGGTTCTTAGTGTCCTAAGGTAGACTAAAATACGTTTTTCTATGTAATCCAAAGGTTTTCATGGCAACATTTCGGTAATGAATGTACCCACTAGATGGCGCAATTGTAACATACCTCCATTGAGTGTTGTACTTAGTATACTTTTGACATGTCATTTCAATCATTTTATAGTCGGATTTTTAATTAGACGAAGTAAACTGACAGATGTCAATGTGTCATTTGCAAAATGCAAATTGTCAAAATGTATAGAGACTTGACATTTGCATCTGTCGGTTTACTTCGTCTAATTAAAAATCCGACTATAGCTAAATCTCATAGTCATAAACTTATTCTGCTGACGGTACAAAATTTTTCAGTACTTGGCTGGTGACAACTTAGTTAATAATTCGCAATTCTAGGTAAGTTTATGAAATATACTTACTTATGGCATGTGGTGCGCGTAAACGTGCTTTGTACTTACTATTTTAAAGGTGCTCTTTGAGACGGAAATGACGTTTTCAATAAAAAAAAAGTATTATAATAATCGATGATATTGGCTTCAATTGTTCAAAATTCTTAAACATTGACCCTATATAATTCCAGCTTTTAAATGATTTCTTGTCTCTTTTTTCTGCCATTTCAGCTTAAAGACAGGCATCTTCTTCAACTTTAAGATGGCAATGAAATTTCACGAAACTAGTTTATTTATATGTCAAATTACTTGACATTTAGTTTCGTAGAATCTCATGGTAGGGTATTAGAACAAAAATATCTGCTATTTTAAGTCTTCGACATTTTCTATTAATACTCTGTCACTAGCCACGTACTATTTTTTCCAAAGTATTTCTATCCCATTTTTCTACTGTTATTCCCCTTTTGAATACTATACAGCAATCCTACCTAAATTGTACAAATTTACAGTTTTTTAATAGTGTTAGTCGTTATAGTCTGTAAAATGTTGCTTGATTATAATAACAGCTATTGGTGTCACAGAAAAATGATCTTTAGGTCTATAGTAATAAAAAAATTTGGAGTGAAACTTGGTACATTACAAACCATATTTCTATTGAAATAATATCCTCCAACTCACTATTCCCTTACCTTCATATTGCGATGGTACACCAGCGTAACACGACCGGAGAGGGATTGGGTGCAGGACCAACGGCTTAACGTGCTTTCCGAAGCTCGAGGGTACATGACCGCCGACTTCCAGACTGCAGGCTGACACTAAGAATTTCTTACCGAAAACTTAGGTACAAATTTTTGGCGCGACCCGGGGATCGAACCCGGGCTCTTGTGCAGCCGACCCTTTAAAGTGCGACCTACTAGCCACTGCGCCACCGAGGCAGTCCAGATCAAGTGACAGTTGGTCATTCTAATCAAGCTATATTATACGGAGTATATTGTCGTTGGCTTAGAGCGTCGACCGCTGTACGCCATTACAAAGTAAGTCTTGCCATGCCGACCGAGCGGCGCGTATTCGTATACAATTGTTGAGTACTTATACAATAACTTAATTAATGTGACGCTAAGTAATAATGGACCATGTAGCGCGCAAAAATTACATTTTAATCTACTTCAACACTACGCTTGAAAAGATGAGAAAGTTGTCAGGGAAAGCCAATGTGAGATTCTCAATTAAAAAATGCTTCTTAAAAATTCCTCCATGTGTCTTGACGTGGGGTTAAAAACCACGATCTTTCACTAGCTGGTTGACTGCTCTTCCAGCTGAGGTACCGAGGACAACTAAATTTAAAAAAAGGAACAGTTCAAGATTTTATTTAAAATCCTACTAAAATGTAGAAAACTACCAATGTGGTCACACTGTATACTCTTAACAGCTAAGACTCGCTCGATTCGGGATACGATTTTTAGCGCTGGGTCGGTATTGAAGAGAAGGTATTGTACAGATGAATAAGACATTATTTTATACAGTGTTCAGTAATCTAGTTAAAAATACATAAAAGTTACGTCAGAAAATGTTTTATTTTTCTCACTCTATAAACTTGTGAGTTGTGGTCTATTTTGTCTATGGTTTCAATCATGGCGCGCTACTCGATATCCGTTATTATTTAACATCACGCTATTACTCTTTGTTAAACTCATTTATTGCGTAGGAAATTAACTAGGAGAGCACTGACCGCGTTCTGCACTTAGTGTCCCGAGTGGTGTTATCTCACAGGTTGTCCCAAAAGTATTACATTCCGGTAATACATTCACGAAATATATTATGACTGTTATACATATAGGGGACGTGCAGTAACTAACTCAAGATCAAATTTATCTTACTCAGTTTCAAATGGATGACAACAGGTGGCACCTCCGTCTATGTGGACTGACAGCATTTTGTGTTGACTACTTAGTTCAATCAGATGGCACCAGTTGTCACCACCGCGCGTTCCCTATTGCGAGTATTGGTTAGTGTTGATATTGTATTTATACGTGTATTTTGTAAATTAAGGTTTGAAGGACCCGCTGGCTGTCGTTGAAAATAATTTAAAATAATAAAAAAAAACTTGCAATAAACAGTGACGTACTGACATCTTTACATTAGGTTACTATAATCTGTCAACATTTCTTAAGAATCGACTGAAGAAATTTGAGAATTTTTTATACTTAAGATGTGTGGTTAGCCTATAAAGTCTTGAAAATAAAATGTCGCCACTGCCGCATACGGCATAATACTTAATATGGTAACTCATTTGGCATACCAAATCCCAACGAGGTTCCCATGTCCATAGCATGGTAACCTCGTTGGATACTCAATCATTTTTTAACCTGACGACAACAGGCGGGTCCTGTTAGCGAGTCGCTTGGTAGACTTGTTGCGTGTCGCGGTGCCTTGAGACAAGACTGCCGTCAATTACGGCGCCCACGCACTCGCCGCTGTCGCAAAGCATCATGCGATGATGAGTCGGTCTGTCGATGTTAGACATAATCCTCACCATTGATAAATCAGACAATTCACTCTGATACTGATCACCTACAAGTACTTAGTCTCAAACTAGGGGTATTCGACTCAACGGAACCCTTAATATAATTATTGGCGTTTTTGTTTGCCTTTTGAAGACTCATAGAAATAAATACCGGTGACGTGACGCGACGGGATGCGATGCGACGCGACACTGGCGAGGGCGACGCGATACAACCTGACTAAGTCTTTGGTACTGTTATACACTCGTTACTTTACTATTCGTATTTACCGTTTGTAGTTTTTGTAACGATTAGGCGAATCATTAAATAAATATATTGAATTGTACGCAATAATATTATAAATATTTTCATCTATACAACGTCCAAAGGCATGTTTTACACTGTATTACATAAGTAATCATTCATTTTATATTGTATAAGTGTATATTTTATTATATAAGAAATAGTGCCATTATAATCTCAATCAGCTGAAGTTAATATATTAATGAAATATTTTTTGCAATACGATTGTTAATAGAGGTAACTGCAATATGTTTTTACAAAATTATATAACACTGCAGATGTTATTTTTGTGTTATGAAAAATAAGTTTGGATTGGGCATTCCATGACGCATATTACTAAGTTTTATTTAAATATTTTAATGAACAAGACAATTCATTCCATTTAAAAAAGTATGCGTATTCGATGTATGTGAATAAAAAATGTTAAAGCAAAAGTTAAGTGTAGTGCATGCAATAGGTAAAGGAGCACGTATCACGTAGATCTGAAATGAAGGGTCTCTGCAATCGACTTTGAATAAATTATTTTATCAGCTTTCGATTTATAAAATTTCCGCAATATGGCAAGAATATCTTATCCGGTCCAGCCACTTGCGTCAACTACTTATTTCCTTCTATTTGTTTCGAATATTGAAGTTCTATATTTCCAAATCAATTTTTAGCTTTACAATTTGTTTTTAAGGTTTTTGATATTTTTAACTCGAATAATTTATTAACTTTGATATAGATCATTATTTAGCATAAGGTTTTATGATTTAGAAATATTTTAAGTCTGAAATTATTTCTATGACACAGGGTGCCATTTTTTATTTTTATATTTTTTTTGACGGCTTTATAGTTGTCCAATTTATATATTTTATTTGCGAATCTGTGAAGCAATTCATATTAATTAATATTGATGGTTGCATTCCTTTTATTCGTCCTCTTGAACATCTTTTATAAGATTACAAGGACATATTTTATAATCTTGTTTTATAACTATAATGATAATTGATGATATATAAACCAATAATACCAGCAGAGAATCTATGTCCTAAAGTGATCTTACTAGTATGTGAGGGGGGACCAATAAGGACGCGCCGCGTGAGACGACAGCCCATGCTCATGATTTACCTTATCTGTGATACATTTTGTTTGTAAAATGTTGCAATAACGAGTATTATAGGTGTCTGCTAGATGTAAACCGTCGCCTTTAGTTACGTTCCGCCGTCTCTTAACCCACTAACCGAGTAACAACGAGTATGTCCGTCTCTTACATTCCACATATTGTTTCCATTATAAGTACAAATGAATAAAGGATATATTCGTAATTATACTATATTTTTTATTTGAGAACCTTACCCTTTACTTAAAAACATTTGAGATCAGTGCTCATATCGTATAGATGGCTTATGAAATAAACATTCTACACCTAAGTAGCTGCTGTACCTTCGAATAAACTGAATAGCCATACGATTGGTTACCCTAATCTGTCTTCAACTCTCAACTCAATGTCACATACAACGGTTTTTGAGGACAGATTATGGCCGACTGTACGCATATTCAAACATTTAACATTCGCAACCAAGTATCTAATAAAAGGCTGGGGAATAAAACTCGAGAAAACCATAAAATATGATTTATTTGAAAACAAATTACAAAACAACGGGGTATAATACAAAGTATCCCAGTTACGGTAAGTTTACCTATACAGGGCTAAATAAAATATACATTTGTTCGAAAACACTTCTACTCAGATAGTCTTTAATTTTGGCATCTATCATCAAAATAAACATTTTTACTGCGAATTTAGATCGAATTTCAATCAAACTTCCTGTAAAGGCGTTTCTCTTTGAAAACAAAAGGACAATGAAGCATTTTCATGTCCGTCATTAATACTAAATTGTTTTACATCTTCAGATTCCAGGCCAAGACTAAGTCTTAAATAAATATTACTAACGCTATTGGACCAGACAGTCGATCCTATGCCCGTCAGGTCTTCATAGTGTTAGTCCATCACGCATTTATTACATTTTGGCTACAGGCGAACCATTCAGAACGTTTTGCTAAACCGTCAGTCCTCAGTCGTTCAGCGCGTATAGGGGCTGCCTTCCACGACTGCGGACACGGGATTTGTGGATTTAGCTACAAACAGAAATTCATTATATTAACTTCAATGTGTAAAAAAAATAAAATTAAAAATCTTAAGATCCTGTATGCTCGTCTGCCACCTATCACATGAAAAAATAAAAATACCCAGAACAAATATAGAATGACCCTAGAAAAATACCCAAATTATGTTATTGTTTTATGCAAATAAAGATATTGTATTGTATTTCAAAGAAACTAAAAAAAAAATGGCCCTATATAACGACCATGGTTTACACACCACTTCGCTTCAGATAAAGAACAGCCCTTATGAGCCCTTTAACGGATCTTTTTATATTGATTAACAAAATTAAGCTAAAAAATAAAAATAACCTGAAAAATCACAAATGCTTTTTAGTCAAGTGTTTTGATAAATTTGTTGTCTTCATTTCGTCACAATCAATAAAAACCTAGTCCAAGGGCAGGTAAAAGGGCCCTTAAACACATGAAGTATGATTTGGTTAGCTACAAACGTTCTGAATGGGTGCTTTGCTTTCGGATACAACAATACAAAAGTGCTAAGCAGGCTACGGTTTAGAATAGATAGGAATAGTGATATTGTCGTGCTTGGACATAGAGGAATGCGCGTGCGCTCGCGACGGGCGCCACTACACTAGCTCGCTGGGTCACTCCCTCCTTGCCAGAGTTACAGGGACGCGATAGATACTGATGATAAATTAGAGCTGTAGAAATCGACTGCCTCTAGTTGTAAAACCGAAACTGAGGGCCTAATTTAAAGCAGAAGTTACGAGCGAATCGGAGTTTCCCTCTCGTTCACACGCGCTGTGCGTCTCTTTTGCGGATGCGATAGGTATATTCTCGTTCATTACGGGACGGCTTTAAATTAAGCCACTTGCAGTGGTAAAAAACTCAAGCCGCTGCTGAAATCGACTGTGCCTAGTTGTAATACCGAAACTAGAGTTGTAAAAAACTCGAGTCTTTCAGTCTTCATTTCGAGATTCGAGTGTTTTTTCAAGACGGGCTCGTTTATAAGACTCAAGTCTTCTAAAATGGCTCAAGTTCTTTTAAATGAGACTCGAATCTCAAGAACTCTATACTCTGTATAGTTTGATGACAGATGGCTTTGATCTTTATTTTAATAATCTAATTTAATCAAGATTCATTCCATAGATTTTTATTTCTTCAGACCTAAAGGTATTTTTTCTATGACACCAATGACTCTCATTTTCATAAAGTTATATTTAACAGACTACAAAGTAACATTCTTAAAACAAATCCCCCTATTTATGTATCCCCTTATGTATTATAAGTATATATTTAGAAAAAAAGAAATTTATGTATAAATTTGTAATCCCACTGTTGATTCTGATATCCGTAACACAGGTGCTTGAGCTACCTATCTCGGAGTCAGATCAATGTATGTGATGTTGTGAAATTTTATTTATTTATTTTCAGTTTCGATAATACGTAAGGGCAGTTTTAATATCGATAGTTGACCTAGAAGATTAGTATAAATGACGTCACTGATTCAAGGGAGTGACGGTTCCAAATTGAACCTTATTACAATGACATAAGTTTCGCGCATAATTCCATGGAAGATACTGCTTCATATTTTCGCAAAGACCTGTAATTATCATCACTCGCTCCCTGTACCTCGTGAGCCTGGAGTGAGTTAACCAGTCGAGTTAAAATTGCCAGTTTTCATAGTTTCAGTCTTACAGGCGCCTTCCGCGTCGCCTCACATACTCAACTAAACATACGAGTAAAGTACGGTCGGCTTACATGAAACAATACACAAGCCCCCTTATTACAAATCGCGAACTAAGGATTGTCCCGGCACAAAATTCGTGCCGGCCTTTTTTCGTCTTTTAACATTGCGTGTTGAAACAGGGTTTACATGAGATTTAGTACGGTAATAACTTTCGATCACGATCTGTATTAAGGTGGTTAATAGGTTTATATTATTGTTCTACATTTAGTTTTATATTGAATACTGTTCGAATCCTACCGAACATTAACTATTTTTCACGCATGATAACCCTGAGGCGCACTGCATCCGTTTCCGTTTCATTATTAGAATGATGGCACTCAAAGACTTAGAAAAATTACCGTTTTATCTCTGCACAAGAAAGGGCCGGGTGATAGAGTTGCTATGAGAATTTAACGTTTTATACAATATTATGTGCCTATCATTGAAATAATGAAACGGAAACGGAAGCAGTGCGCCTCAGGGTTATCATGCGTGAAAAATAGTTAATGTTCGGTAGGATTCGAACAAATACTGCACAAAACCCTTCAGTCATTTGACTAGTAACGTTGATGGTACAGTGACACAACTTTGTAGCTCTTATTACAGAACGTGTTTTAAATAAGTACTGGGTTTATACTAGGACTAACTGAAGAAAGTCATGTAAAACGAAATGTCATTTATTAGAATAGTTATGTAACAAGATTTCTACTATGTACTTACCTTATTTTTGATTTTCCGATATATCCGAGTTTAGTTTACTCAGAAACTCAAAAATTAGGTACATGGTAGAAATCTCGTAAAAACTATTTTAATGTTAGTGACCATTCAAGTTTAACAATTAGTATTAGGCACTAAATTAGTTTAGGTCGAATAATAAAGTGGAACTAATAATTACACAAAAATGTAACTTCTATCAGATTACGCAGCGATTTATTACATTGCAAAACTATTCCAAGATCAAAGTTATGCTTCATGTAAGCCAACCCATAGACACTTATCATTTACAGTATAATTCTACAGACACTGAAAAACCAGCTGAATTATCACATATAGAAAATATGAAGAATATCCAAAATAATTAATATTAATTAGAAAATAGATTTACTAAAACTTGTGCTGAATATTTAGTAATTCACAACGCTGTGTAGTGTTCGGGTGGAACTGCATTCCACAATGTGTCAATCTGTGACATTTTGTACAACGTGCATCTTAGTACTAAAGTGAAGTTGATAATCTATGTTATTTTCCTTTAGGGCTGATTCGGCCAATCAATTCTATGGCCGTGGGAGAGCCACGCTTCGGCATGACTGGGCATGAGTGATACCACGGCCTCACAGAAAGCCGGCGTGAAGCAGCATGTGCTCAGTTTCGCTGCGTGTTTGAGGGTACCGGAGGTCCAATCCGGGGAAAAGGGGAGATCAAATGTTGGCAGCACACTTGTGACTCCACTGGTGTCGCGGGTGTCTATAGGCAGCGGCAATCGTTTACCATCAGGTGACCCGTCTGCTCGTCTGCCACTTATCAAATTAAAAGAATGGTATAGCGCTGTCATTTAATACAAATCTGACGTTATAATATAGTTTTATCAATGGATAAAGATTGGTCGAATCCGGCCTTAGTCTTATTACTGGCATCAAATGAAAAAAAATCTAACAGAAGTAGTATAAAAATCATTATGAATTACATCTACAAAATAGTAACAGAATCTCTTATAGTTGATATTTTTATAGCAATCTTTTGCAATTTATTCTTAAGTAAGGTTCGAGTGCCGCCAGGACTCGAGATGAAATTTTTAAGTGTGTTATTTACTTAAGAATCTATTATCTTCCGTAATTCATACATTACATTTGCGAAATGCGGTTCCCCCCTCACGGTAAAAACTGTGCTGTAATGGACGTGCGAGTAATATTATTACAGTAAAACGTTATATTAATTACATCAAAACTGTAGTTCCACATGTACATCACTGAGTTAACGATTTTATATGTTTGTCATTTTACCAAATAATCGTCACTACATTAAGTAATATACTAAAGTCAAGACGAGCTTACAAAATGATTAGCTTTTCCAATAATTTCTGGTTTCCATACATACCCTCACCACTTTCATTTCAATACGAGATCTACAGTTCATGCCATCCCATTTTAACGCGCAATGTTAAAAGGGGCTCGAACGAGTTTAGTTCCGGAACTTTTCTTAGATCGGGTTTTGTAATAAGGGTGCTAGAAACCAGACTGAGATACGAAAAGACCTAGCCAATACTATAGAATTGACACTTGACCTATAATTACAAATCGCGAACTAAAATAGTCCCGGAATAAAATTCGTGCCAGCCCCTTTTATCAATTGCGTGTTGGAACGGGATGACATGAGCTTTAGTACGGTAATAACTTTAGATCGCGATTTATAATAAGGTGGTATAGCTTTTAAACTTTTGTATCATTCGATTTTATTGTTAACATTCTTAAAATAGAAGAAACGGACACTGAATAGGAACGTTCATAGTTGCGAAGAAGTCGCTACACTTAGATATTTCATGATAAAATGACAAACATTTTTAACTATTGCATACAAATCGCACCCCCAGTGGAAAATAAGCATGAGTGATCTTACTTCGAACCATCGATTTTATCATATTTAAAAAGTATGTTTAAGATACATAATGTTGAATGTCTTCCATTAAGGTGACGGGTAGGGCACACTAGCGACTCCAATCGATTTTAATTATTAACTACTAAACCGGATCTATTTTAAACAATTTCTGGGTTACAACCTCTCGGCAAACACTTATACTATTTATTAAATAACCATGCACAAACGTTGGTCCGTTTTTGTACGCGAAAAAATTGATTCACGCTAAAAGCTGGCCGCTTTTGGCGGTAATCAATTTTTCGCGTACGCGTTGGACCCAACATTTGTGCATGGTTATTTAATAAATAGTAGAACCCCCTTATCACGAACTAAGGATAGTCCCGGAACAAAAGTCGTGCCAGCCCCTTTTAACGTTGCGTGTTGGAACGAGATGACATGAGCTTTAGTAGAGTTATAACTTTAGATTGCGATTTATAATAAAGTGGTAAGTGTTTGCCGAGAGGTTGTAACCCCGAAATTGTTTAAAATAGATCCGGTTTAGTAGCTAACAATTAAAATCGATTGGTGTCACTAGTTAGGGCTACCCGTCGCCTTAATTCGCCAAATTAAAGAAGAAAAATATGAAAAAAAATCCACATAAAGGATGTATCTGAGAACATTTACATCCCTTTAACCACGTGTTCTACTAACCATTTTGAACAACATTTGTTCAATCACTTTTGGAAATTCGCATGAAAAAATTTCAACTTTTCATACAAAGTCGGTCACGTGACTTGGTCATTTTGTATGGGCAGTCGAAAAATATTTCCATGAATTTCGAAAAGTCGTTGAACAAATGTTGTTCAGAATGGTTGGTAGAACACGTGGTTAAAGGGATGTAAATGTTCACAGATACAGCCTGTATATCCTTCAACTTTCTTTTCAAATTTGATAAAATCGATGGTTATATGACTTATGTAAGATGACTTATGCTTATTATAATCCACTGGGGGTGCGAATTATAGAAATACATAAGAGAATTCATAATTCTCAACTGGTAAAAGTTTTATTAGAGTATATTTTACAGCATAAGTATTTAAGTAGGTATTATATTTATTGCTATAAGAATTTTCTGTGAAACAACATATAGATATATAGAATAGACTTCAGTTACTATTTAATAAACACAATTTAAAAAGCACATACAAAACAGTTAACCCCACTCGCGCAAGCGGGTTTCACAATTTCAAATAGTTAATATTAAAGTACAGTACACATACATCTCTATAAAATAACTTTAACGTAACACATCTAAAAAGTTTCGAGAGTTATCATAAATTCAAACTACCCACAACTATCACACTTGACCTATGTACCTACTATCCTCAAATAGGTATGATGCCGACTTTGAAGTTGTTACAATGTTCTTTTTTTAATTTAATGAATATTAATGTTTTAAGTCATACCCTGTATTTCAACAATAACGAATTGAGAAATCTTCTCCAATTCATCGAAGTCATACTTCGATTAATCGAGAACCGCCTCCTGCTCAAGTTATACAGGGTGTATCTGTGAACATTCACATCCCTTTAACCACGTGTTCTACCAACCATTCTGAACAACATTTTTTCGACTCCCCATACAAAATGAACAAGTCGCGTGACCGACTTTGTATAAAAAGTTGAAATTATTTCATGCGAATTTCCAAAAACAAATTTTGTTCATAATGGTTAGTAGAACACGTGGTTAAAGGGATGTAAATGTTCACATATACACCCTGTATGTTGAAAAATCGAGGACCTCTCTTTTTTTAAAGCATTCCGAGAAATCCAAACCTTGAAGTCGGTAAGTGAGTAAACGATGTTTATTAGTCCGCTCCACAAAAGAAGTCCCGCGGAAATACTGAAATAAAATTTGAGATTCTAGCCCCCTTATTATAATATTCGATTTAAGAATAGTCCTGGAGCTAAACACGCGCCAGTCCTTTTTAAAATTGCGTGTTGAAACGAAATGGCACGAGCTTTAGCACAGTAATAACTTTAGATCGCATTTTGTAATAAGGCGGCTTGTGTCTATAAGCATAAAGCTGACGACTCAAACGCACTTTCCACGCGACTTCATTGGTGGCCGCGGACTCTATACCACGATATCAACATGATACTAACAGCTATCAAAATGAACTCCCTATTCAGAATACAGTACCGTAAATACACGAAATCAGGTACAAGTGCTTAGAATCCGATGTAAATCATATCAAAAGGTAACGCAGCTAAGGCTACGTAGAGGCTAGCCTATCAGGTATACGCGTTAATTTAGACATACGCCTTACACATAGTTTCAGACATGTATTTCCCTTAACTACTATGAATTTTGACTAAATAACGAGAAACATGAAACTTTGCTGTGGCTGGTGGGAGTATTTTCATACTTCGTTACTCTTACTGTACAGTATGTCCAAAACATCAGAAAGTAATTCATGATATACATTTAAATGTATCCATCAAAGGTCAGAAGCCCAATTCTCGAGATTTTCCATATGAAAAAGTAAGACATCGCATGCAAACCATACAAAATATAGATGATTTAGGTGATATTGAACCCAATGTGTTTGACATTAAGGTGAGAATCGAGGGAGGAGGTCACAGTTTTGTATTCTTTGATGTGTGGCTGTACGGATAAAAAGAGTGTATGTGTTAGGATTATGATGTATTTTGCTGATGTGATTTGTCTTTTTGTTTGGTGTGTGGTAAATAAATAGTTTAAATGGTAGGTATATATCGATTTTTGATAAATATCACAAGTACGCGAATTGGGCTCCAAGTAACTGAATGAAACCGATAGGTATCCTTAAACAGTGTGTTCAGTGTATATTTGTTCCATAAACTTGCTCTCTAGTTGACAAAAATATTGAGATTGTCATCGACAAGGTGAGACAGTACATGTCGCCTTCATATCAGTTTTCAACAAAAGGTGAAAATTTCGACTTTAACACCAAAGCAAATTTTTGATTTTAAGTCGAAATATAGACAAAGTGCACTTTGCAATGTGTATCTCTATATTGAAAGTATATTTCTCTTTCCCTCTACCACCACCGCCGGCCGCAGCAAAGCCCGCAGACATGCAGGTGCGTGATATGTGCGTCATTACATCTAGAGTTAACTACGCTACTTGCTGTGGTCTTACTTCACGATAACTGCGAGTGCGATAAATGCAACACTGGAACTAACTATAAGCTTAGCCTTTGGTATTATTGACGTAGAAACACCATTTTGTTTATCAAAACAAAGAATCAAAACTTTTATATTATTGCAGTATTTGAACTTTTCTCAGAAAAGAACCTCAGCGCCAGTCTTTAGTCTGGAAGTCGGTCAGTCTTGTTCCCCCGTGCCTCGGAAAGCACGTTAAGCCGTTGACCTGCGCCCTCCTCTGCATTCTGTGATCCAGAGAGTATGTAGTGATGGAAAAAATATTAATAGCAAATAGCGTGCTGTTTTGTTTCCGTGGAAAATCATGATAACACGCGAAATCATGATATCTCAATTAACTCATATTAGCACGATAATTCATATTACCATGTAAATCATATAGCACGTAGCATGCTTTTCGTTAAATAGCACACTATAGAAATTATTTAAAAATAGCAATAATTTTCCAACATTATCGGACAACAACAGTAATGGAGAACAAATGCAGCCATAATTAAACGTGTGAACTCTTTACTGAAACGACTCAGCCAAATGATACTACTGTTCCGAATCTGCGAATGTATCATTCGACTCAAATGGATCTCGAGTCCGAGTGAGCGGAATGATCCGAGTTCACAGCGAAAGAGTAAGCTGTGGGCTGAATAGGTAACTAGTCTTTCCATGTATTACGCGCGAAAAAGAAATAGGTATATTACAACATGGCACAGCAGGAGGGGATCGATTATTCATTCGTAACAAAATCAATTAATCACTTATCTGAGATTTGATGTTCCAAATGAATCAAATGAAGCGTTTCACTGTTCTTTGCACTGACCTAGATGCAAATGCTCCAATCTTTTGTAAGATACGTTTTTGCCAGGTCTAGCCATAATGTGGTGTATCTACGTTGATAATAAACGAATGCAAAATACTGAAAGGAACGGAGCCACACGCCTCCTAGTGGCGCTGGCGCTACGTTCATTATTATTAACATGGTTGCCGAGCACACGACCTAAATTCGATTCTGACGATTGTTTATTCTGACTTCACGTTATCATAATTTCTCACTTGTGGCGTTTTTTAGATCGTTATGACATTACGTTTTTAGCAGTACGATAACGTTAGCTGTTCGGAGGTCAATATTGAAATCAAATGTTTTATCTAATAGTGATTTTGATTACTAATAATAAGTAATAGCATAAAATCTATAAGAAGCGAATTATATGCTTTTTTTAATGTGATAGGTGGCAGACGAGCAAACGGATCGTCTAATGGTAAGCGATTGCCGCCGCCCATAGTCACCCGTGACACCAGTGAAGTCACAAGTGTGCTGGCACCCTTTAAACCCCCCTTTCCCCCGTATTGGGCCTCCGGTGCTCGTCTGCCAGCTATCACATAAAATGCGAACTTGGCGAACTAATGATTGTTAATGATTTTACTTACAACTACTTTATTCCAATGACAGAAAGATCCATGTCACGATTTTTAATAGTAGAAATGGTTTATTTATTAATCATGACGACCGTACTGCTAATGCCGTATGTAAATATTCATACAAATTCAAATGAAAATTTATTTTTTTACGTTTATAACGTAAAAACTAGTTGATTGACATTGATATAACACCTGAATGAAAGTTTACGCGTGTGAAAAATCCGCTAGATGGAGTACTATAGAAGTGAGTGATATTTTTAAACGTGATCTGTCAAAATGACAATTTGACAAATTAAACAACCAATGCGATTGGTGTTGGACCTCAGTCCAACAGTACGCCATCTAGCGGATTTTTCCCACCCGAAAACCCTCATTGCCACTTAATTTATTTCATGTACAGTCTTTTCCGCTACTCATTTTTCGTTTCAAATATAGTATTGCTTTTTTCCGCAGGTTTAGCCGAACTAAACCTAAGGGCTAAATATTCCATACAAACATTATTCCATACAACATAATCATTACCTTACGCAGCACTCGCTCTAACACCCGCCAGCCATTAGCACCAACTTACATAGAAATTACTTTTAAACAGCATCTAATGGATTTACTATAACTTAAACAGTCAATATCGCAGACTAGTCGTAACTTTTAAATATTAATTTATTACGATCTATTGTTAAAGATTCATATAGATTTTTTAACTTTTTGGACCTAATTATGTTTTCTATTTTCGCATCCATCCAAAAATTCTATCAAAAAAATTTCTAATTTCCTAAGACCTAAGTAGGTGCATACCTACATTATTCGGTTATTTAAATATTTTAAGCTTTGGTCTAATACAATACAAAATTATAAGGAATATTTAAAAAGGATCCGATGCAACCAAATTGATGAATTCTAAATTGATATTTTGTAACATTATTTAAATCTACAATTTTAGTATAAACTCAAGACAGTTTGATTCAAGTGGATCGAATACTAATTTAATTACTATAGTAAAAAGTATTCTAGATTTAACGTAACTGTTAGACTCCTAAACAGATACAAACATGTTTATAACTATAAAATCACAACTATATAAACATCATATTAAATAATAATATAGTTACATAATTAAAACCATCCAAATTGCATTCCTTTCAAGTATAATAAAAATTGCACTATAAAGTTTATATTTCAAAATTAATGTTAAGCTAAGTATCCAATTAGACACCATTTGATGCGCGTCTTGTTGCACAACATTACGATCGATTTTCGTAACTCGTCATTTTGGCAACGCCGCGCGTCATACTAGCAACGCCGCGCGTCATATTGGCAACTCTACGCGTCATGTTGGCAACGCCACGCGTCATACTAGCAACGCCGCGCGTCATATTGGCAACTCTACGCGTCATGTTGGCAACGCCACGCGTCATGTGTTGACGACGTCACGCGCTGTGCTGTGGTGCATCGTTTCCGAACTAATACTTCGTGTTGCGCGTCAAATGTTGCTTAATGGATACTTCGACTGTCCACATTCTTAACGCTTATCTCTTAAACGAGATCAAAGACATTCGACAACTTCGTTAAACGTGTGCAAGTGCTTTTATTCATAATTCACTACTTAATCTATATTTTTTTAGGTTGGCACATTATACATTCGATATTGGTTGGATTCCTAAAACTAACATTATAGAAGATACAATAGGGGCACTATAGGTTCGTCTATTTGTTTGAATAAACACTTTCTAATTATTTTTTTTCGCTTTGACTTGAGCATGTCCCTTTATAAACATCACTGGTAAAAAAGCCATTTTTAATTTTCATAATTGTTTGCTTGAAAAGTCGAAATTTACTGATGCGCGAAAGAATTAGTAGTAATACTATTTTGGTTTTCATTCATATCATAAAGGGACAAAAAACTATTGCACTATGAATATTTACCAGAGTCTATAAGTGGTGGTGAGTACAGGGAAGATAGTCTCCAAAACACGTATTTCAATTGTCTTTGTGATATAATCCGCCTTACACAATGCCTGCCTTTGAATACTGGAGGACACGTTTACCGAACACCACCTACGTTTTCACAGTTCCAATCCATAATATGGTTATTTCCTCTACATCTGGCAGCGTCCTTTCTACCTAGGTTTTTCATTGTGAAACCGAATATCCCAATTTAGATCGGAATTTAAACATCAAACAACTGAAGATAGAGACGTGTTTTCCGAAGTTACCTTCCGTACTTTCACTCAAGGAGTAGACACGAAGAGTCAGAAGTGGATCCCCGGCTCACCCTCGCAGTGGAGACAGGTGTATCCGGGCGGAGGGTGGAGGGGAGCTCGGCTCAGCGTTGCGGCGAAGCTGCCAACAGCCGCTGGCGCAGCCGCGCGAACTTGCCGTGCACCAGTCGCAGTTGCGACCGCAGGCGCGTCGACAGCTCCCGCTGCAGCGCCTGCACCTCGACCAACTCGCGCCTCAGCTGCATGTAGTCTGACCGCACCTACAATATGTAATATTCAGTGCACGTGCCCTTGTTAGATGCCGGTGGCTCGATTTCGTCGGGATGTCGTTTTATTGAACTTTGATTATTTATGATGTACCTACAGGCTTTAATTTGCTATAAGTATAGACAAATTAAAGCAAAACAGTTCGACAAACATTCTAAGTATAAAGGCATCGATAGTTATATAAAGGCTTAAAAAAACATTTTAGAGGCTTATAACCAAGGGAATCAATAACATTTTTAGTTCAACTCCGTTATCTACAGACTTAAATAAAAATATAATAACGAAAAACGTAGTATAGATTTATAATATCTAAAGACGTTATGATTTTACTCTCCTAAGCCTTGGAATTGAATCTTTTAGTCTGAGTTCAAGCCGTATGGCATTAAGATAAGAAAGAAGATCGGTTGAAAGCAACTTCAGTTCTGTTGGTCTGAAATTAGGACGCCAACGGACGTAAAAACTTAAAAGCACATTTCTTTGGCAATAAAAATAACGACTTCGGCGAGAAACTGAGCCACTGGCCTCCCTCAGCGAGTTTATTGCAGCCATTAGACCAAATGACAAATCTAAAAACTTAATACACTTAACCAAAATTCATGAAATTGAGAGAAGCAGACGAAAAAGTTAACTGAAAATTGTAGGTAGCCCATTCAGTTATATGACTGCAATTCAGTAACTCTGCGGAGAACCAAATAAGTTTCTATATGAGATGAATATGGCGACCGAGGCACGGTCGTCTCATATTTGGAAGTATCGTGTGTGTGACCAGGTGGAAAAATATAAAAAGATAAATAAAATATAGTAAATAAGTAAGGAACTGGAAGAACAAAAATAGTGAAAGCGGTATTAGTTAAACACATTTATGTAAATTATAAATTGTTTTACAAGCATTCCCAAGGAATATTCAAATGGACGTGTACTTGAAACTGAAACGAGCGACGGAACTCAATTTTCACACGTTTTGCATTTCAATTCAGGCATAAACTTGTCTGCTCTGAATTCTATTTATGAATAACAAAGTTGATGCATTTCGGTTCCACATTACCTAAATGGAAAATTTATTCCCCAAGTTTTGAATTTCGTGGCTCAATTATACATTTGACTTTATCCATAAATCGATGAGTGGCTCACTGTAAATCAGCTGCACAAAGAACTATCTACTTTTGACCATTACGCTTATGAAATTAGAATAATTTGTGGCTTATATTACAATAATAGAATCTTCAATATCGTGGTTATATTTCCAACTCAATAGAATTCAAATCTCAGGCCCTTTCATAAAATATGTCTGTCTATTAGTACAGTATTTTATTATGCTGTTAATAATATACTAATATTTTAATGGAACTATGTCCCATAGTTGATATGTAGGAGCTGCCTGTTGACTTTGCACCTCATCTTTATGTGTAAAGCCGTAGCTGATTGCCCGTGGAACCTTAAGCGACTTTTGTAGATATGATAACAGTTGTAGTAAATAAAAGTAAGTAGTCTTGGGAATGCTTGTCGCGTCAGGCTCGCATGAAGTAGCGTCGGCACGAGCCGGGCGCGAGCGAGCAAGCGAGCCGTCCTGCAGGCCGGGGCTTCGCCCTTCCGCCGAAGCCGCAGCTAATCAACAAGCATGATGCAGCTTGACACTTTGCAGATGATACTTCAATCAAATTATGCCCTCTTTTGGGTCACGATGTACCTTGATAGTTTCTTTAAAATCTTTGGTTTACAAGTAACAAATATTTGATAGTATGTTACTTTACAATTTTTAGAATAATGGTTGTGAGTATCCACTTAGCCACATTTAATACCCCGACATATTTGATATTTGAAAAGTCGATAATAATATAATTTCATTAAATTTTGCCGTACTATCGCATTAAGTGCATGCTTGGAATGATAGATAGGGTTAGTTTTAAATAAATTCTGCACAACGTAGTAATCCCACCAATACGAGATTTTGATGAACAACATTGTCTGACCATACTGACTCTTGCGGTCAGTATGTTGGTCAAGTCGCGCGTCATATTGGCAGCGCCATGCGTCATATTGGGATGGGAACGCCGCGCGTCATGATGGCGACGCCAAGCGTCATGATGGCGACGCCAAGCGTCATGATGGCGACGCCAAGCGTCATGATGGCGACGCCAAGCGTCGTGTTGGTAAAGTCGCGCGTTGTTATGAAATGTTGCTGAACTTATTGCATTGATGTAGCGCATAAAATGTTACTTAGTGAACACTTCACATTAAGCATTATTTATGCAAAGTATTTGTTTATGTTAACACTTTATAGACTTTAAGGACAGTTACAGTTTACAATAAAATAATTTTAAGGATAATCTGAAAAATATCAAGCCACAAGTCACATGACACGGTACACTAATATGTTCCTGACCTTCCATCAACAAATATGCAACCAGCTGAAAAATAAACATTTAATATTTTTTTACCATATTGAATATTTTGTTTACTTACACAAAGTACATACATAACTATTGTATAGAATAAGTGCTAATTATTAACATACCTATATTCTCTAAAGCATTACTTATAACTTCGAATTTAAATATATTTTATTACATTTCATAAAACAAGAATATGATATTGTTTGTAATTATGAAAAACTTTAATTTCAACACCATTCATTTATGTAAGTAACCATAGACAAAAGCTATGTCTAGTCTCTATATTGTTAATTAAGACTATCATCTTGCATAATAATGAAAACCCTGCTGTATGCAAAGCATAGTCAATAACAAATGTATAATATTATTGACTAAGGAATTCAATGAATACACATTCCAACAAGCACACAATATGTGACATCATGCTGGTTGGCAAACATGATAAGTTGCTCTATAAATCAGCCCATAGGAGGGACAATACTCACACTCACATTGAGATTGATTAGCAAGACATTAACATTTCTTAGCTGTCCTGGTTTTTATTGTTATAGTGGCACTTGCAAATTTTTAAAAGATATCTTATGTAGATTTAAATGCTTGGAAAGATATGGTAGTGCTTTAAGGAATACTCGTAATATCAGGATTCAGGGTAAAGAAACTGGTGCACAGAATGGAAATATTATAGGGGGAGAAGTTACTTATACAAATACATAATATTGGATACTTATTTGTCCTAATTAGAACATTTTGATATTACTAGGTATTAATGTACTAATAGTACAGCAACAGCAGAGGCTGCACATATTTTACATGTGTGGCTCTTATAACTACTGAGAAACATAAGTCAAGTCAAAATTATGCATCAACTTTTGCTGTTGTTGTACGTACAGCCACACATCACCTTAATGTCAAACACATTTGGTTCAATATCAATTGAGGAAACTTGACAGATTGTGGGAACAAGATGTGTGGCTGTTTGTACAATGGATCTGGATCAGGTCTTCATGGCACACAATTTAATAAGTGGTATGTATATACTAGGATGGTATCATCCTGGTCAGAAAGATCACAATATAATTGCTTGGAATTCTTACCTCAGAGACGGACTTGAGAAGGTTCATAACGCAGAGATCCTGCGCATTCACCGGCGCAACCAGTTCTTTCTCCACATTGTCTATCTTCCACTCCAGCATGTCCAATTGCTCATCTGTCTGCTTAGCCTGATATTTGTATTAAGTTCAAATACACATTCAGAATCATTATCTCAACAAGTGTGAGAATTGACATTTCTGAGGAACGATATGGGTTATCGTTCCTCAGAAGAACAACGATATATAGATAGAACAACAATATATAGTGTTAGAAAAAATGCTATGCTCTCACAATATTCAAAGTAGGCGGGAATGGAAAATGTACTATCATGGCATATATTCGCTATTACATTGGTTCTTGGAAACCAGCCAAAATGAACAATTCATCTGTGTTGAATAGTGTATTGTGTTCAGTGCCATAATATGTATTGTGTTACATGACAGGGACAACTTGCATATAGCTAACAAAAACTGGGAATCGATAGGCTCACAGTTTTTTATCAAAGTTTTTAGAAAAGATATATATTTCAATAGGACAATGAAATGGAACTATTCATTTCTTCAAATATTCTTTTTAAATACTAGTATAGGTATCAGCTGGAATTAAAAGTAGAGTAACACCATTAAACTGAATTGAATTCATAAACATTATGTAGTTGCCGCCCTCAATAGTCCGATTGTTTATTCAGTGAGGAAACCTCTGACCTTTACAACGGCTGGCCCATTTTGAAGCCTTAATTGTTCAAAACACGGTCGAGACAAACATTATGGATAGAATTCCTTTCTCAGTATCCCACCTTATGTACATTATAATTCATTTATATAGAATTTATAAACACTAAGCGGCTGGCTGACCTACTTTCCGATACGAGTATTTTATTTGCAACTATAAAATTAATACTAAGAACAATATAAACTTTTCACTTACAGACTCATCGAGATCTTCCATTGTTAACTCTTTCTCTGTCATATTCACAGTACAGTATTGAGATTTTTATTGAAAATTTTAAATAAAAACACACAAGTGATCAAGCAGACCCACCATTTCCGATATCGCGAAATAAAATGACATTTTGTTTCGTTGATGTGTTGACAGTTGCAAGAAACCAGCAAAGATATTAAAATTTATACAACCATCGAATACTATTTTTCTTGACCCTCATTTCGTAGATTAACCCATAGAGTAAGATAAATAAGAGTAATAATAAATACTCCTGTGAAGTTCCCATTCCATGCTTGCTATAGTGTCCTTACTCTATGGTGTACAGGACATGTACTTTACATGTTAAGTGTCGAATAAATGATTTCTTATCTTATCTTATCTTACATACACACTGGTTCCCTCGCACATGGTGCGGTTCGGGTCAGAGTATTATAATATAATTAGAAAGTTCTGGTGTCGGAGTAAGCCCGGGCTGCATCTCGGGCCTTTCTTGGCGCGGTGTATTTGCTCCTCTCTGAGAGAAGAGGCCTCCCGACACAGCGCAGTGGGGACGGTCTTCGACCCCGGTTGCGGTTGGGGTCTGCCAGCGACACTGTCGCGCTAGTCTTTCTGGGAGTGAGAAGGGACAGGAAACGTGCACACATCGACGGTGCTGCCAACTGGTGCCATCCATTTGATTTAAAACTTAATTTTTAGTCGACAACCAAGTGATATTGATTGATATCACTCCTATTCATTCCCTGGAGGAGGACATTATAACGACTCGACTATGGCCATATAATTAGTAAAAGTCAATGATTATAGCGCAGATTCAGATGCAAAAATATCCCCAAGAAAAGTGAAGAGGATTGAAAATAGGAACCTATTTAGGGGAAAAGGGACGCGGACACCCTAGGGGTGGGGACTTTAAGGACACACATTTGTGGTCCCAAGCAATGACACTGCACCAAAAATACCTTCGAGGTTCACCTGATGATGTCACGTAACATGCTGGGTTATTAAATCAAATGGTTTGGATGGGATAATGGTAAAATAAAAGAGCTTAAATATAATTTATATACATTTATTTGTCTTTATTTATACACTAAAGTCAGACAAGAACAAGTTGAGATAGGTGTGTGTGACACCGCGCCGCTTGAAACAGCGCCGTTATTATACATCCGGAATTATTTGTTTTGTTAGAAACACAAAAAGCGAGGCGATAATGTTGAAAATCCAAGGCTATCTTTTGCAACTAATATTAGATAATTTAATAAATATAAATAACAAATTATAACTTTTAAAGCTTCAATAGCGCATCGGGCCACAAGATGTGAATTAATTTCCTCAATTGATTTTGAACGTTATTCTCACGAAAATAGTGTTCAAAATTACAGAAAAGATTGAGTCTTGGATAATAATAATAATATTGTGCAGCTGTCTTAGGACCCGACCCTGACAGATCCGGTTCACATAAACATATAATATTTAGAGTTTTCGCAAATGAATAATCCGTTCCATAGGGTACTGAGGTAAGATCCAATTAAACTCTAATTTTTAACTATGCTAAAACAGATGCTAATGTTAAATTCCCATTTTTTTTTGTAATGGCTGCTATTGCGTTTGCTTATGCCAAACACATTTTTTTAACTCTGCCAATGTCGAGTGATTAACGAGACACATTTTAAAAGAAGAATTGAAGAAAAATTCTTCAGGATATTATTTTAATTTGAGTTCTTACACCATCTAAAACAAAAAGATACCACAAAACGTATAAACAAACACATAGACGGCACAAAATGTTAAGTGGGAGTTTCTTTCTTAAATTCCCATAAATTTTGACATTTTGCAAAAAATTATGGGAATAATGACACATTAACATCTGTCAGTTTAGTTCACATTAAAAATCTGAGTTTACAAGTGGACAGGTTATATTTTGACATGTCATAATGCCGTTTGTTATGTATAAAACATAAAATGCCACCAAATTTAATTCACCTAGATAACTCCTATCGGATTTTTCATTGGCTATAATACCCTTACTGGGCCATGGAATAAGCATCTTCATTTTCTTATATTATTATATGAACAAAAGCCAAATATTTAATAATTGATCAAAATATAAATACCGTCTCGCTTCCCATGCTTCGTAAAAGGTTCTAAGCGGTTTTCCAAGCAACTTACACAAATTAATTATAAAAGTTATCTTTTATAGTTATGTAAATTAAGTGCCACTTTAATTTATTCACTAGAGCTAACATTTTACATAGTTGACACAGGAATAGTAGACTCATGTTCATATAAGAGCCTGAAATATATAGAGAAAATGAATTCAGTTGATAAGAATATAAGTTGGCACAATTTATATTTTTAGACAACCCCGAATTTCCAAACGCGTTTTAACTTTCGAGCATCGCTATTTCTTTCTACGTCAACTTTATGAGAGAAAATTTGAGCATCTCTTCAAGTAAAGAAGCATTTGAGCAAAAAATAGAGACACAGAAAGCCGACTGCTTACATCGCGTGCTAAACAGACATAACACTCATACATGCGCGGGTACAGTAATCTCGACATGGGACACAATACGATATACTGCCTAGCACGTAGGTTAAAGAAGTCTTCTATATCAATGTCAGCTAGAACCGCCCTTGTGTGCCTATATATTTTGTGGTTGGAGTATTCGGGCGCTTGGCTATAAGATCGTCAAACAAAAGCTTCACTGATCTATCTCATACATGAATATCAGACTCCTAAATGTATACAAGCTACTACTCCCACTTTTACTAAACGCGGCTGCGGAAATTGAAAACGCTGTAAACGACATTTTTGGCAATTCGAATGAACCACGTTTGGTAAGTAGACTAGTGCTTAAATGCTTTTACATGCATTTCAAATACATTACAAACTACGAGTAAATATTGAGTGATAAAAATGTCACGTACCACGTTTTTAACCAGCACAGCCTAACAGTAATTTTTGGATGTGAAAGTAGGTGGGTCCGAAATAATAAACTCGATGCACGAATCGACTCGATTAAGCCACGTTTATGAAAGCTTTCAGACAAGTGACACTGAGTTTGCTTAGATCACGAATACAAACATTTTACTTTGTTTTTTTTTATGAACTTATCCCGCGCACGGTTACGGGCCGCGCGTGTGACTCCGTCAATGTCAAGTGTATATGAGAGACACGTCGATTTAAACCGACCGGTAATTTTGCCGAATGTTCGATCTATTTTGAGGTCTTCACTTAGGTTAAAACGCTGTAGGTATGGCGTTTTAACCTAACGTACTTTGATTTTAACTACGTGAACTAAACTGACAGAAGCAAATGTCAAGTTCCCATATATTTTAACATTTTACATCCGTCAAAAGAAGTCAAAGTGTATGAGAACTTGACATTGACATCTGTCAGTTTAGTTCACATAATTTAAAACAGGAGTAGGATATTTTTGACAATAACTAACTCTGATTTTATGTCATCGTCATCCTGATTTAGCCCTCGTAAAGAAATTTTAACTGCCGCGCTCAGAGAGAGTATTAAGCTAAATGTTCATTAATATAATTATGGAAAGTCTTTATGCGTATTGAAATAAGTGTCAATATTTTTTCTTAAATTAACATTTAACTTAATTTGACGGTATTTAGGGTTTTAAAGGTTCCGTGTTTCGTAGGGCACATTAAGCCGACGGCCCTGTCTTTGCCATAGCCGCCACGGCCCGACGTTGATAGCACAGGGCCGATCACGAAATGTAATTCACGTCCCTTTAACAGTCGAGTCACTATTGTTTGTAGGCGACATCATGTTCTCTTTCCTTACGTGACGTTACGCGGCTGCATCGAGTCGATCCGCCCAAGGCTTTTCAGTATTGCACGCGCATTAAATGTATACACCGTCTACATCTGTTACACAACATCTGAGGCCGATTAATGGGCATCAGGGCACTGAATCTGTAATACGAACTGGGGTTACAAAACCCAATAAAAATACCTACTAAAAATTATGAACGCCAACTGAAACATCGTTGAGACATATATGGCGCACCTACCATAATCCTATACAAACCTAGTCTAAAATATATACATCCGACGATAAATTAAGCAATCAAATAAATCTAATATCAAAAAATATGAAAGAAACTTTCATGTACATATTTTGATGGAGTCGTTCATATTACAGATAATAAGTCGTTAGATTCCACCCATTTACCGGTCCTCTATACATAATACAATTAACATTGAATACACTGTGACAAGAGTACTTTGGCGCATGTCAAAAATTCGAATTAATGCTGTGTTCTTAGGAAGAAAGATCGATGGAAGAATCACAGTTTTTGCATTATTCTATACAAAGTTTTCAATACACCGCCTGTGAAGTCACTTGCGCGCCAAACCACTCTTGTCGCACTGTGTCGCTAGACAATAATTTACAGTAGAGCGCGGGTAAAACTAAACAATAAGAGAAACAATTCGACTATAACATTTGAATATTAAATAAAATACTAGACATTTGTACAAAAATTAAAATTCGATTAATTCGTATACAAGATACTAACGCAAGCCTATCGTGCGTGGCCCCTGCGCCTGCGCCGCTGGAATACTTACGATCGAGGCTCATTATCATCACCTCAGCGGATCATTCCCAATGGGGGCTATCGCGTGTGAAATACCCGCTAGATGGCGTGCCTGTGAACCGAGGTCCAAATTCAAACACCGCGCCAAGGAAGGAGCGAGATGCAGCTTGGGGTCTACCCCGACACCCGAACCGCACCAAGTGCGAAGACACCACACGATACGACACCAAATTCAAGATCTTTGGCTGATTTATTAGTTAATTGACAATTTGACATATCAAGTCTAAAAATACCCAATCACAATGTAGATGGACCTCATGCCTATGGTACGCCATCTTGATTTTTCGCACGCCATTGAATCCAAATCAGTCGCAGGGACTACTTTTTATTTTTACACAACTTCATTCAACTTCCAACGGCTAATTGCTCTTATACCTTGTTTATACACGGGAGTCATACGTTAGAAAGAGACTAACGTGAAAAATGTATTGATTTTGACATGTATGTCACCCGTATCAAGCTAAAATGAACAAGGTATATGGCCGTAAACTGTTTTAAAAAGCGTGCCCTGTTACTTTATTAATTTGTTTAGATTCAATCTAACAATTAAAATTCGGAGATTTTCCTGCTGACGTATGAGGGTCACCACGAATAAAAAATCGCGCTATGCAGACGTGAGATCAATCAACAAGGAGAATGGTTATTTACTGCAATGACGTTGAAGTTGGACCTTGCATACATAGGGCTAGCTAGCGGATTTTTCATTCACGGTGGCCCTTGATCTGAAATTTGTACTACTTTATCTAAATAAAATAAATCATTCGTAAGTTATCCAGCGTACGCGAGCTTCTCCCATCGTGTTGCGGAATTATAACTATTATACAGCGTGTTTTTACAACATTTAAACCGTGTCACCCGTGTATTCCCACAGACCAATAAGTACGCTGGAATGGGGACTAACGCGAGTCAAAAATCCAATAGATGGCGTACTGTTTGACTGAGGCCCAACTTCAGTCGCTTTTGTTATTTCGTTCGCCAAATTGAAATTTTAAAATATCACGTTCAAAACTAAAATCATCTTGTCGATGGACCTCAGTCGTATAATATGTATCTAGCGGATTTTTCACACGCTAATAGTCGTTATAGCGATCACTACCAATTATTGTTGGCACTGTAAGCCGTAGTGAGTGTACTTGGAACTAATAAAATAACTGACTTCTGTTCACTTACCTATTAAGTTCCTAGAACACTCACGGTAGCGCTTCAGTCCAACAGGCACATAAAAATCCGTCATTTTACTAGGTCCAACGTACTTATAGAGCTCAGTGTGAGTGACCGACTGCTATGGCTGGTGCCCACTAGATCTTCTGGGGGATAACCATAAATACTAGTATTCACTGTAGAACATCAACTATTTTGGTAAAAAGGCTGTGAATAACTTTAGCTATACTCGAAACTGGAATTCAAGACCAAAAAAACTACGACAGATACGTCACTGTCAAATCTCTCAATGTCACTTATGTCATTGTTAAATCAAGGTTTCAGGTTTTGCCAACCTTTTTGTTATATGCTTCTTTTCTTAGTATAGGCTGGCACAATTCATGATAAGGATTTTCTCAAAAAAAACTTTATTTTAAACTCAACTAAAATTGATAATCATTTTTTGCAAAGAACTTAAACAAATTAAAGTACCCATGAACACCCACGAAAGTGTGGCATACATAGATAGTATGGAAATTTTATTGCAGTGGCAACATCCAGTTTCGGGTATAGTGAATTTAATTTTAGTCCTCCTGTAATTTCCCATAAACATCCCCTTGAATGAGAGTTAAATCAAAAACCTATTATTCACCTATTTATTTATTCTGTATAATATTTGGTATTTTCGTATGGTTTTTACTTTTGTTTTCATTTCGCCAGTTTTTCTTTTTATTTGTAATATTGTGGGTCGTGTGTGTTAAACAAATAAATGTTTTTATCTTATCTATTTCAAAAGCTATAATAGTCTATGGTCAAACATTTTATAAAGTTAGATTTATCTATGTATCTGTATTGTTTACCTATAATATTTAGCTTTTACAATCCGATTCGACCTAAATGATATTCTGCGGGCACCAACTGTTACAAAATATTGTTAAATACTTATTACACGATAGATGTATTGGTAGTAGCGTTAAATAAGCTTATGCACGTATGCATACGTAGATCACTTGAGTAGACTTACGTAGAGGACGGCCCAGGAACACCAACTTACTCGTCACTTCAAAATTATGACATTTCAGAATGTTCCTTCTATACGTTTAAAAATGAACTTTACGAAATGATTTAAGATCCATCCAGCCAATATTTAGAATCAAATGTTTAGATATATAAGTTTATAAAATCCTCATTACAGTATGAGGATGTCGTCAATTTATTTAGTCCAGTCCAGTATTTCAGGTTATTTTAGATAAAAAGAAATTAAATGACTGACATTGATCTAGAAAAACATAAGCTTTGAACTAGAAGGGGCACCATGACTGGTGTTTATCGACAAGAGATTCTTTATATTTTTTTATTTTTTAAACAATATCTTTGAAAATCGATCAGTGTTACAGTACGCCATCTAGTGGAATTTTAAACACGTCAGACTCCATTGTAAAGATGGCGAACGAAAGTGTCAATTTTAAATAATAAACCTATTTATATCTCGATAACATAAGTGTAAAGCAAGTATAAACAATGTCATCCACGGTGTGTGCCGTCCTCAAAAAACTACACACTTCCTCCCCGCCCCCCCTCACGACTCACGGCCTCCAACTACCCGCGACAACCCCGAGGGATAAGGGCGACGAAGCTATTTACACCACAAATAATTACGTTAGTAACTTACACCTACAGTAGGCATGCACTCTTTAAGCTAATAGGATTGTCTTTTCTCTACATCTGTAGATATAATAGATTTTTTTTTCAAAAACTTCATTATTTTAATACAATCTTAGACTACACGAATTTGAAAAATATCTATATTACCCTAGCGGTATACCTGTCATCCGGCGATCGTGATCGCTAGGTAATGGATAATGAACATTTTTACATCTGCATAAGCTCCAAGTCAGCTCCGTGAGCCGTGAGGCCAGGCTCCGCATTCAGTCGCGCCGCCGAGGCGACAAGCCTCCTACTGTACAAACTATGCCCTAACTCCTGGAGCCTACATTCCGGCCTAACTAAGTGGGGATATGACATCTGTAGTAACTTTAGTATTCTCGAGTCGCTTTGACAGTACTTCTGTTTTGTTATGCCAAATCTCGACATTTGAACATGTCTGGCGCTTTCATATTTGGTTCAAAAATATAATATGAAAGTCCGAGGATCTCTTTTACGAAAGGTTCTCCGAATAATTTGGAGGCAACATAAAGTACTTAAGCCGTATTTTATTTATAGCGACCCCGACTTAGTTGTAGATTCATGTAGACTCGAGGTTTCTTTCTCTAATAGACCCTTCCTCCCCGAAGCCTCGACGATCCCTCTATACAATCAAGTTTCCACACTACTGGGCGGAGACAAACCGCCCAGACTACCGGAGTGAGGTACAAAGCAACGTGTGTAACAAAAGAGAGGAACTGTGAGTGGTCCATGCTAAAGTGGGCTTTGTGTCCGGGGCGCAGGGCTCACTTGAGCGCGTCGGGCTGCTCGAACTTCTGCTCGGTGACGGACACGGCGTCCGACGCCAGCGCCTCCTTGAGGGGCTCCACGCAGTTCTTTGGAATAAGGGTACCTGGAAAATGTATTTCAGCTAGTAGTGCCTCTCCCTCTTATTACAAAAAACTACTCTGATATTGGCTTTAACCCTAAACTAACAAGTTTATGATTATTACCATTATTACGGAATAACGTTCGTTCTTAATTTTTTATAACAAATCCTCGAATAACCATAGACCATTTAGTACTGCAAGAGAGTGTCAAAATTGATCGAATCATTCAATAATTTGTTCAGTGACGTTTCGTTAAACATAACTTTGTTTTATTGTCTGAAGTGAAATATTTTGGGCAACAATAAAACTTATTTTAAACCCCGTTTTGGAATAAGAGGGTCATAGTTTTGATGATGTCATGATGGGAATTTTGATTAGTTATAATTCTATAACTCTCGACGACCCGTTTGGAACAGTGGCAGTGAACGTTGTCTTTGGTCCAAAGGTCGCGGGTTCGATCCTCGCACAGTACAAACATTTGTGTGCATGAACATATCTGTTTGTATTGGTCTGGGTGTTATCTATGTATTATAAGTATGTATTTACAAAAGAAAAGTATTATGTGTATATATTTGTAATCCCACTGTTGATTCTGATATCCGTAACACAGGTGCTTGAGCTACCTATCTCGGAGTTAGATCAATGTATGTGATGTTGTGAAATATTTATTAGAATAGTTGTTTACGGGATTTGTACCTTATTCTTTTAGTAGTTTTGTCTGCCAGTAACAACTTACTCGCAAAAAAATCATTTACTCCATGACCATGGCGATTGCAACAGTGCCGAAATATCGGAAACTCAAAAATAAGGTACATGGTAGAAATCCCGTAAATAACTATTGTGTTAGTGACTATGAAAGTTTAAAACAATATACTTTATTTATTTATTATTATTTATCACATACATTGATCTAGCTCCGAGATAGGTAGCTCAAGCTCCTGTGTTACGGATATCAGAATCAACTGTGGGATTACAAATATATACATATAATACTTTTCTTTTGTAAATACATACTTATAATACATAGATAACGCCCAGAGCAATACAAACAGATATGTTCATGCACACAAATGTTTGCACTGTGCGGGGATCGAATCCGCAACTCTTGCACCAGAGGTTTTAAATGTGGGAGAGCCACGCTTAGGCATGAATGGGCCGGCTCGACCGAAGTGATACCACTGCCTCACAGAAGACCGGCGTGAAGCAGCACCTGCGCTGATTTTTGCCGTGTGAGTGAGGTTACCAGAGGCCCAATGGGGGGAAGGGGAAAAGGTTGGCAGCGTACTTGTGACTCCACTGGTGTTGCGGGTGTCCATGGGCGGCGGAATTGCTTACCATCAGGTGATCTGTCTGCTCGTCTGCCACCTCTCATATACGCGTTCACTAGCAGTGTTGTAAACGGGTCGTCAAATGCAAGTGAGTGTAACTGACCGACGATCTTGAGGCCGGTGTCGGTCTTGATGCGCACGACCTGCATCTTGTTGAGCTGCGAGCGCGCCGCCAGCACCTGCTCCACGCGCGCCCACACCGCCAGCACCGAGCCCGACAGCACGTGGTACGTGCGCACGCGCAGCCCCACCTGCGCACCAGTGCACGTCAACATCCATTACATCTGTACAACGTGCTGTTCGAACAGTGCAAATAAAAAACACCCAACAAAATATTCACATTTTCAAAATCAGATATGGCGGAGTTTCATACAAACTTTTAACCCCTTTTTTACCCCCTTAAGGGTTGAATTTTCAAAAATCGCTTCTTAGTGCTCACTTTCACCATTAAAGGAACCCCCTTTCCCAAGTTTTAAGTTTCTGGGGTCAGTAGTTTGGGCTGTGGATGCATTCCGAGTCACTCAGGATCTTCTTTTATATATACAACGTTATTTAAATAGCGCAAAATCTCTCGGGTGATAGCTCAGCCCATGAAACTGGACATCTTTCACTATGGGATCAACATTGAAATCACAAAAAAAAACAGCTGTTTCATACAAATTAATCAGCGCAGCATTCCAATTTGTATGAAACGGCTGATTTTTTTTCCTTTTTCAACTACTAAGGGGTAGTTACGCTTGAAGTTTGAATGAAGACTTTTGTAATAAAATCTAAAACTGCACAAGTATGGCCGCGGGCGCAGTCTAGTTTCATCATATAACCATACGTGCCACTACGCATCTATGTGGGACAGGGTAATGGTAAGCCAGGGGGCATAATTTAAAGCAAACCTTACGACCGAATCGGTGTTGCCCTCTCTTTCACACGTGGTCTCCTTTATTCGGATGCAACAGGTATATTCTCGTTCGCTGCACAAGCGCTGCATACGCGCTGCATACCTCGCAGTCGGCGCTGTTGCGGCACAGGCCGCGCCAGTAGGCGTGGCTGCACACGCGCTGCATACCTCGCAGTCGGCGCTGTTGCGGCACAGGCCGCGCCAGTAGGCGTGGCTGCACACGCGCTGCATACCTCGCAGTCGGCGCTGTTGCGGCACAGGCCGCGCCAGTAGGCGTGGCTGCACACGCGCTGCATACCTCGCAGTCGGCGCTGTTGCGGCACAGGCCGCGCCAGTAGGCGTGGCTGCACACGCGCTGCATACCTCGCAGTCGGCGCTGTTGCGGCACAGGCCGCGCCAGTAGGCGTGGCTGCACACGCGCTGCATACCTCGCAGTCGGCGCTGTTGCGGCACAGGCCGCGCCAGTAGGCGTGGCTGCACACGCGCTGCATACCTCGCAGTCGGCGCTGTTGCGGCACAGGCCGCGCCAGTAGGCGTGGCTGCACACGCGCTGCATACCTCGCAGTCGGCGCTGTTGCGGCACAGGCCGCGCCAGTAGGCGTGGCTGCACACGCGCTGCATACCTCGCAGTCGGCGCTGTTGCGGCACAGGCCGCGCCAGTAGGCGTGGCTGCACACGCGCTGCATACCTCGCAGTCGGCGCTGTTGCGGCACAGGCCGCGCCAGTAGGCGTGGCTGCACACGCGCTGCATACCTCGCAGTCGGCGCTGTTGCGGCACAGGCCGCGCCAGTAGGCGTGGCTGCACACGCGCTGCATACCTCGCAGTCGGCGCTGTTGCGGCACAGGCCGCGCCAGTAGGCGTGGCTGCACACGCGCTGCATACCTCGCAGTCGGCGCTGTTGCGGCACAGGCCGCGCCAGTAGGCGTGGCTGCACACGCGCTGCATACCTCGCAGTCGGCGCTGTTGCGGCACAGGCCGCGCCAGTAGGCGTGGCTGCACACGCGCTGCATACCTCGCAGTCGGCGCTGTTGCGGCACAGGCCGCGCCAGTAGGCGTGGCTGCACACGCGCTGCATACCTCGCAGTCGGCGCTGTTGCGGCACAGGCCGCGCCAGTAGGGGGGGCGCAGGCGTGGCTGCACACGCGCTGCATACCTCGCAGTCCGGCGCTGTTGCGGCACAGGCCGCGCCAGTTAGGAGTGGCTGCACACGCGCTGCATACCTCGCAGTCGGCGCTGTTGCGGCACGGCCGCGCCAGTAGGCGTGGCTGCACACGCGCTGCATACCCTCGCAGTCGGCGCTGTTGCGGCACAGGCCGCGCCAGTAGGCGTGGCTGCACACGCGCTGCATACCTCGCAGTCGGCGCTGTTGCGGCACGGCCGCGCCAGTAGGCGTGGCTGCACACGCGCTGCATACCTCGCAGTCGGCGCTGTTGCGGCACAGGCCGCGCAGTAGGCGTGGCTGCACACGCGCTGCATACCTCGCAGTCGGCGCTGTTGCGGACATGGCCGCGCCAGTAGGCGTGGCTGCACACGCGCTGCATACCTCGCAGTTCGGCGCTGTTGCGGCACAGGCCGCGCCAGTAGGCGTGGCTGCACACGCGCTGCATACCTCGCAGTCGGCGCTGTGCGGCACAGGCCGCGCCAGTAGGGCGTGGCTGCACATCGCGCTGCTATAACCCCTACGCAGTCGTCGCTGTTGCGGCACAGGCCCGCGCCAGTAGGCGTGGCTGCACCAAGCGCTGCATACCCGCAGTCGGCGTCTGTTGCGGCACAGGCGCGCCAGTAGGCGTGGTGCACACGCGCTGCATACCTCGCAGTCGGCGCTGTTCGGCCCACAGGCCGCGCCATTAGGCGTGGCTTGCACACGCGCTGCATACCCTCCGCAGTCGGCGCTGTTGCGGCACAGGCCGCGCCAGTAGGCGTGGCTGCACACGCGCTGCATACCTCGCAGTCGGCGCTGGTTTGCGGCACAGGCCGCGCCAGTAGGCGTGGCTGCACGACGCGCTGCATACCTCGCAGTCGGCGCTGTTGCGGCACAGGCCGCCGCCAGTAGGCGTGGCTGCACACGCGCTGCATACCTCGCAGTCGGCGCTGTTGCGGCACAGGCCGCGCCAGTAGGCGTGGCTGCACGACGCGCTGCATACCTCGCAGTCGGCGCTGTTGCGGCACAGGCCGCGCCAGTAGGCGTGGCTGCACACGCGCTGCATACCTCGCAGTCGGCGCTGTTGCGGCACAGGCCGCGCCAGTAGGCGTGGCTGCACACGCGCTGCATACCTCGCAGTCGGCGCTGTTGCGGCACAGGCCGCGCCAGTAGGCGTGGCTGCACACGCGCTGCGAGGCGGCGTACTGCGCGCGCCAGGCGCCCTCGGCCTCGTCGCTCTCCACGCGCTTGTACTTCTTCTCCACCTCCGCCAGCGACTCCTGCCGCAGCTGCAGACCTGTGTTCGGCCTGGAACAAAACATTGTATTTTTCGGAGATGCTTAACAATATAATATACAATAGATCAAATATGGTCCCAGTGACCACTCGGCAACGACCGCTCCCCAGAACTTTCACATTCCCCAAATCCTGAATCAAGAGTAACCTAAGCGTAACTTGGTATCATAGATAAATAGCACTTTATTAAATAGTAGCTGGGAATCACGTCAATGGCCATAGAAAGCGAGCACAACCGAATGGTTGTTATTGATGTTAAGGTGACGGGTAGGGCACTAGCGACGCCAATCCATTTTCATTTTTAGCTACTAAACCGGATCTATTTTAAACAATTTCGGGGTTACAATCTCTCGGCAAACACTTATACTATTTATTAAATGACCATGCACAAATGTTGGGTCCGTTTTTGTACGCGAAAAATTGATTCACGCCAAAAGCGGCCACTATTGGCGGTAATCCAAAATTCAAGGGCAAAAGCAGACCAAACAGTTAACTATAAGTATTGAATAAATAGTATAGGTGTTTGCCAAGAGGTTGAAACCCCGAAATGGTTTAAAATAGATCCGGTTTAGTACCATACTACTAAGTATTAAAATAGATTGGCGACGCTAGTGTGCCCTACCCGTCACCTTAATACATCTTCTTTATTTTGAACTGTCAATATCTATACTATTTTTAATTTTATGATTGGCGTTTTTTAACATTCTTGTTTATACAATGTTAGAGAAGCAACTGCTGTTATAGAAGCCATGATTTTCTTTATTTGTCATTTCGCTACCGTGAGTTGTATGGTAAAGCATCTCACCGGTATATGTGGAACATCTGTTCCTTCTTCGTGAGCTTCTCCTTCTTGACGCTGGGCACGGCGACGCACAGCACGGCCGTGTACTTGCCGTTGCGCGCCTGCTGCGACAAGTAGAAGCCCTCCTTGGGCCCCGACACCTCTGACCACTTCTCCAGGGCGTCTGTCCATTCCATTCCACGCTGGAATATGATACAAACAATTTAATCTCGTATTATTAAATTAAGATGCGGTAAAATAGAACACAAGGCACTTAACATAAGTGATCATCGCCACCCAAAAATATCTGCGAGATCAGAGAACTCACTGATGCCGGGGATAAAATGAATATCCCGAAACGAAGTGAGGACGGGCCACTTGTCGTAACGTAGATAATACGACGAGCCGCCCGGGGAACCCCCACCTCGTCTCGGTGAAAGAGAAAACATCCCGTATAGCTTCCCGGAAGTTTTTTTTTTACATTATAGCCGACAAATGAGCAGACGTCACACCCATCACCGCCGCCCATGGTAATTTTTATTGTTTTTTTTATTTGCTTAAAATACATCTGCAACACCCGGAGCCCTATTTTTGTGCTCGTTATATTTTGAAAACATGGCGGATGTCATGACTATGTTTTAGTTATATATGCCGTATGATAGATAATAAATGTCACGAGCACGAGATTTAGACTGCAGAGGTATCACGTATGCGTTGCCGGCTCTTAAGAACGGAATGAGCCCTTTTTTTTTAAGGTCACTAGGTCGTATCTGTTCGAAAACACCACGGATGACAGCTAGTTCCACAGTTTTACTGTGCGTGGTAGGAAATGACGTGAGAAACGCACTGTTTTTTTAATGACATAGGTGGCAGACGAGCCGACGGATCACCTGATGGTAAGCGATTGCCGCCGCCCATGGACGCCCTGTGTGCGCTACCAAGCCTTTATACCCCCCCCCCCCCCCCCCCCCTTTCAACCGGATTGTCCCTCCGGTACCCTCAATCACGCTGCGAAACGTAGCTCAGTGCTGCTTCACGCCGGTTTTCTGTGAGACCGTGGCATCACTCCGGCTCGACAGCCGGCGCATTCATGCCGAAGCGTGGCTCTCCCACGGTCAAAGAGTTGTAGTGTAGTCGATAAGCTATGGCAACCCTAGCTTTACTTTTGAACATGATATGGCGATTAAAAAGAGTAACCGACGAGTTTCTTGCCGGATCTTCTCGACCAGAAACAACTTTCCGAGCCGGTGGCAGAATCGCATTATGTTTATTTATTTCTTTAGTATATTTTATGTATCAACATATATATGTATTAACATGTAAATTATACATAAGTACTTATAAATAGTTTAAAGTCATTCAAATGTATGACGATTTGTAAGTGCTGTGTACAAGCCTATGCAAATAAAGAATGGACAACATTTCATATTTTTAACATGTCCATATTGTTTTTTTATATGAAAGTAGACATAAAATGAACAGACCCATATTTTTTCTTTTTTCAAAATTTGTCCATTTTCATGCATAAAATAATTATTGAAATTCTTTTTATTCTAAATAGACGTAAGCGCCAAATGACGTCATCGGACGGCTGAATAAAGCGATATTCCTTTGCTTTGCCTTATCATTGTTTTAATAAAAAAAAGGTACTATTGTCAAAGGTAAATAATACTAGTGTCAACATTGTCAACGTCATTCATACATTCAACGTTGACAAGTTGTCTTTTTTTTTTGACAGTTACATGTCATGAGTTTGGCATTACGTAAATTTAAAACTATAATGTGCTAAGCAAAGAAATATTTTACATTCTGCCGTCCGATGACGTCATCTTACGTTTTTTAGTTTTTATTTTTTTTCTCAGTAAATAAGCAATATAAAAAATGAATAAATATATATTCGAGCAGCGGAAAAGTAAACAAAGAATTGGTATTTTTTGTTTCAGAGCTTAGCAATACGGTATTTGACTATTTTTTTTTCATTTGTGTAATCAAAAGACCTCTCAATGATAAAAACATCGTTGAAAGAATTACTTGATTCTCATTTAAACTACCTGAGATATCATAACTTTAAAATCACATTATTTTGGGCAAACCCAAAACGCTCCATACAAATGGCTACAGAGATGTGACGTCACACGACAGTATTTCGTATGCATTTCATTTGAATTTTGTATGGCAGCTATATCAAATGTTTCGTTTATGTCAGTGGTTCCATTATAATAGTTGGTGTAAATTATATGGGTTTTTAAATGGTATAATTATTTTTAAAAAATTTCATACTTTGAAAATGGACTTGCCCATGAATCTTTGAATGACCATAAAACCGGCTAGACGTTATATTTTTAATTGAGAATTGTTGCTATTCGCACATATTTACCTATATTTTGATAAAATATTTATATTTTGTAAAATCTCGAGCTTAGTCAAATACCCTATTTTGAAATGTTGTCCATTATTTGACTTGACTTTGACTATGTCGAAATGAAGAATTGAAGAGCAAACAAGTATCGTCCGCACCTCCGAGTGCACGGTGTGCAGCTCGACGGGCGCCTGGCCGGTGGCGTGGCGGCGCAGCAGCCGCACGCAGCGCGCGCGGCGCACGCACTCGCCGGCGCTGCCCAAGTCCAGGATGCCCAGGTCGAAGCGCCCGCTTCTCTTCGCTGCAAAGAAACCTCATCTACAGCGTGTTTATTTGATACGGGCGAATATTTTAATGGCGATTACTATCGGACCTAGGGAACCTGTTTACATACATTTCTTTAGGAAATTAAGGTACTTTTTTTTTCATACAAAATAATTGAACACGCAATGTATTGCATCCACTGGTAGTTAACGTTAATAACATCAATTAACGTAGACATAAGTATCTAAACGTCATAAGAGTGTCATGACACTCATGTCACTTGTCATGTCAAACAAAGCTGGACGGCATACATTGCTGCTGGGTTGCACTTTAGAAAAATCATTACACCTAATTAACCACAAAATTTAATGAAATGATTATCTTATACGATTCGTAGGATCAGATATTATAGCTGAATTAATTATTCGCCCGTATAAAATACACACGATGTATACTAATACATAACACATTCTGTCAGGTCTGTTTTTCCTGACCACTATAATTTTGACATCTTTAAGACAAGAGTGAACAGGCATATTTTAGGCAAACGCGTATCATCCTAGACCTCATCGTCGCTTTCCATCAGGTGCGATTGTGGTTAAGCATTAGACTCTTGAACAAAAAAAAACTAACATAAAACAAATATTATACTACATCCAATTATAAATAAAATAAAAATAGAAATCGGCTAATGTTTCCTATGTATAAATGGGTCCCCTTGTTACATATTGCGGTACCATTGATATTGCCGATCAGCAATTACCTCATTATAGCAGCGCGTGGAAACAACCAAATCCAGGTGTCGAGTCAGCGCTACGTGTCGCCGCCCGCCGCGCCGAACGAAGCCTCGCAATATTTCGCCACTCTTGATTCACACAATCGATCAGTTGTCACCCAAATTAGCCTATACTTTACTATTGTAATTTTTATACATAAAACTTATTTTAATTAAATTTTGTATTTGTTTGCATCCTCCGGCTGTAACCTTCGTAATGGACAACATTTCAAAATTGCTAAGCTCTGAAACAAAAAATACCAATTCTTTGTTTACTCTTCCGCTGCTCGAATATATATTTATTAATTTTTTATATTGCTTATTTACTGAGAAAAAAATTAAAAACTAAAAAACGTAAGATGACGTCATCGGACGGCAGAATGTAAAATATTTCTTTGCTTAGCACATCATAGTTTTAAATTTACGTAATGCCAAACTCATGACATGTAACTGTCAAAAAAAAAAGACAACTTGTCAACGTTGAATGTATGAATGACATTGACAATGTTGACACTAGTATTATTTACCTTTGACAGTAGTACCTTTTTTTTATTAAAACAATGATAAGCAAAGGAATATCGCTGTATTCAGCCGTCCGATGACGTCATTTGGCGCTTACGTCTATTTAGAATAAAAAGAATTTCAATAATTATTTTATGAATGAAAATGGACAAATTTTGAAAAAAGAAAAAATATGGGTCTGTTCATTTTATGTCTACTTTCATATAAAAAAACAATATGGACATGTTAAAAATTTGAAATGTTGTCCATTCCCTCTCCTAAACTGTGTTGTGCCCATCAGGAACCATGATTTTGATCCTAGCATAATATCCTCCAATTTTGGCGACTTATCTCAACGATCAGCCACTGACGCAGGATATATTATAGTGTTTAAGTGTGTGCGCAAACTCAAGGTCACTCTTTATTCCCATGGGACACCAGTGTGACGCGACCGGAGAGGGATCAGGCGCAGGACCAACGGCTCAACATACTTTCCGAGGCACGGTGGTACAAGACCGCCATCTTTCAGACTCCAGGCTGACACTGCGAATTTTTTAACAGAAAGACTCAGGTACAAATTTTGGCCTAACGATCCTAGCATATTAAGTTAACAACCAATGTAACTACAAATTGTGGAAAGCAATCAAATATTGAGTATAGAGTAAAACAATAAGGCTTATAGATAATCCTAGAAGACGCAACAGCGTTTATCATCTCAGGTACAGTCTTTTATTCAAGGAGAAGTGTCTATTAAGCGACTTGTTGTCAAGGGAAAGCTTAAGGGTTCCATGCTACAGGGAATATTGCCTATGCATTGTACAGTCCAAATAAAGGCTGCAGTAAATGGCTCATCATCACTTATTGAATGCACGGTGAAGGCCATCAGAGAGGAATGGGGCATGCTGTGCTACCAACGTAAGAAGTGATGTCTACACCTTTCTGTCAAGAGTGATACCGACATAGAAGAAAAAAAGACGAAATACTTGACAAATGCGGCGATTGAGTCGCCTTTCGAAAACTCTGAAGTAGACGGAAACAGGCGTTTTGATTACTTGAGTGGACGACATACCCTGCTCCATGACCGCGTTGAGCGTATCCGTGAAGTATTTGAATAGCCTGTTCTGCAGCTCCACCGGCATGCCCAATATTCTATTCAGGAACTTTGACATGTTGTTGTAATCCTGTAACAAAAACACCTCAAGTTATGAAGTGTACTGGTATAATTTTTCTTCTTTTTACATTATGGCGGACAAATGAGCAGACCGGGTCACCTGATGGTAATATTACCGCCACCCATGGACATCTGCGACGCACGGGGCATCACAGATGCGTTCCAGTCTCTTAAGGGAGGAATAAACTCTTTTCTTCTATAATAAATCGATTTTTTTGCACGTTTTCTTACATAATCTAAAAAAAAAAAGTCGCTTCTACATTTTGTGATTATACTATGCAAAGTTGTTTACAACTTGGACACTGGTTTCTTTTTGTTCGTCGGGATTGGTTGACAGGCTTAGTGACTGTCACTTTAAAAATGTACCTTAACTGTAAGGCGAGAATCATTACTTTGCCGTAACACAGTTTTTACTAGTACGGAAAGTAAGAATCATTCGTTTTGTACTTACTTACCTGCAATAAGTATTTGTATTTGTATTTGTATTTGCTTGTATTTGCTTTATAATTCATACGTCATTTGTCACTTGTTTCTTTCGTCTTCTCACGCACGTTATCCTAATGCTGTTTTCTTAAAGTATACGGACGAGTGTTTTTGACATTTTCCCATAAAAATGTTGTCAACATCCCCTGTCAATGTACCTAAATCTCTTGAAGGTTCCTTGTCATGTATCTACCGATCACATTGTCGAGCGACAGCACGCCGTGCGCGGCCTCGCTGTTGCCGCGGAGGCCTGGAGGCGCAGTGCCGGTACCTTGTCGAGCGACAGCACGCCGGGCGCGGCCTCGCTGTTGCCGCGGAGGCCTGGGGGCGCAGTGCCGGTACCTTGTCGAGCGACAGCACGCCGGGCGCGGCCTCGCTGTTGCCGCGGAGGCCTGGAGGCGCAGTGCCGGTACCTTGTCGAGCGACAGCACGCCGGGCGCGGCCTCGCTGTTGCCGCGGAGGCCTGGAGGCGCAGTGCCGGTACCTTGTCGAGCGACAGCACGCCGGGCGCGGCCTCGCTGTTGCCGCGGAGGCCTGGAGGCGCAGTGCCGGTACCTTGTCGAGCGACAGCACGCCGGGCGCGGCCTCGCTGTTGCCGCGGAGGCCTGGAGGCGCAGTGCCGGTACCTTGTCGAGCGACAGCACGCCGGGCGCGGCCTCGCTGTTGCCGCGGAGGCCTGGGGGCGCAGTGCCGGTACCTTGTCGAGCGACAGCACGCCGGGCGCGGCCTCGCTGTTGCCGCGGAGGCCTGGGGGCGCAGTGCCGGTACCTTGTCGAGCGACAGCACGCCGGGCGCGGCCTCGCTGTTGCCGCGGAGGCCTGGGGGCGCAGTGCCGGTACCTTGTCGAGCGACAGCACGCCGGGCGCGGCCTCGCTGTTGCCGCGGAGGCCTGGGGGCGCAGTGCCGGTACCTTGTCGAGCGACAGCACGCCGGGCGCGGCCTCGCTGTTGCCGCGGAGGCCTGGGGGCGCAGTGCCGGTACCTTGTCGAGCGACAGCACGCCGGGCGCGGCCTCGCTGTTGACGATGAGGCCGACGCCGACGAGTGCGGAGGCCACGTCCTGGAAGAAGTCCCCGGCGTAGTCGCGCGGCGGCGCCACCAGCGGCTGCTCGTACTTCATGATCGCCTTCATCACCGCCTCCAGCGCCGTGCGCCCTACGACAAACACGAACCTATTAATATACGATTGTATTTGTGAAAATGTTCATCTCGTTCACCACGTGTAGTACATAATTTCTGGTAACTTTTTCTTCTATGAATTTAGGAAATTTACATTAAAAAAAAACTACTTCTCATACAAAATCGGTCACGTGACTTGGTTGTCGTATGGGAAGTCGAAAAAAAATTCGAAAAGTCATAGGCAAATGTTGTTCAGAATAGTTGGTGTGACATGTGGTTAAAGGGATATAATTGTTCGCAGATAAAAAAACAAAAATATCTTAAATTTAAGTGAACACTGAACATTTATGAATGTTAAATATTATGTAATCTACTGCTGATTCGGAATGTCAATTTCTACTGAGAAGAATCAGCAAGAAATTCACCTAATAAGTACATATTTTTGGAAATACTATGGATAAATTAACTACAGAAATTTTAACAGTATCAGAATCACACGAAATTTACATATTGACTGTAGAAGAGAAGTTAATTTATCAAAATTATATAAATCCGGAAAAACCCAGCGCTGCCGTCGCATAGTGGTAGACGCCATAATTGTAGTAAACGCACTCCGGCCTCCAAAGCGATAGCATCGGGCGCAACAAGGTGAGTTGATGATGGTAACCAAATCACGGGCTTCTTCCTATGCATACATCCAACGTCTTTTCGACCGCAACCTTCAGTCGTGGCACGAAGAGACTTGAAAATGTCTCTTCGTCCTAGTTCGTACTACGAAAAAATGAAACAACTGAAGGTTGCGTCGTGTTCTCAGCTGCCAGTGTACTTGCCGTATTTGTTGTCGATATTGAACTGGCTGAGGTCCCGCGTCTCGGTGGCGCGGCGGTCGCCGTGCGTGAGCGCGCCCAGCGACTCCAGGCGCTTGGCCACGGTGCAGGCGAAGCGCCGCTCGCCCGCCAGGTCCGAGATCAGGAAGATGTACTCCGGCGCGTTCACCTGGTTCGACCGGTGCGTGCGACCTGCGAGACAAAAACATATGGTTAAGGTTGTCAGACTGTCGGAAAATTCTCCAGATTCTCCTGACTTTTTAACGGACTTCAAAAAAAAGTTTTCGGGAGTGAAAAATCCGCTAGATGGAGTACTATAGGAGTGAGCTCCAAATACAATGTAAATTGGTTATTTTTTAACGTGATCTGTCAAAATGTCAATTAGACAAACTAAAAACCCAATGCGGTTGATGTTGGGCCTCAGTCCAAGAGCAAGCCATCTAGCGGATTTTTCACAAGCGAAAACCCTCATTCGACATGTATATTTTTTTCTATATAAAAAGTTGCTTATTGCACCTGACAGTAGAAAGATTCGATCAGACTACCAACCCTATATACGATATAGGTAGGTACTGTTTGGGATTCACAACTTTGTCACCCAAATGTTTCATAAATTATTATTAAGTACGCGCAGTGGGAGACCACAGGACGCCCTGTTGGTCTAGTAGTTTAATTACCGGGCCGTGATCTCGGAGTCCTGGGTTCGATTCCCGGGTTGAGCAAAGGTATGTTTCGAACATAGCTCCAGATTGTGATCACCAATCCGCATTTGGCAAGCGTGGTGATTAAGCTAAGGCTTGGGATAAGTCCCATCATAGTAGCGACGACTTGATTTCTATGATGGAGGCCGATGCCCTGCAGTGGAACAGTATATTGGCAGTTACTTTATTTTTTTAGGGTTGCCAGATGGACGGGAAATTCTCCAGATTCTCCTAACTTTTTCTATGAAAAAAAAAGCTTATTACTCCTAACACTATAAGGATTCGATCTGAAAACCCTACATGCGATATAGGTACTCTCTTATCAATTTTACTTGAACCAACTTAACATAAGTTAAGCTGGTACATACATACATGCTGGTACAGTACATAAGTACTAAGGGAATCCTTTTTAATAGCGCAAGAAACAATGTACTGCACAATGGTGATTATCGCGTAAAAACCGGCAGATGGCGTACTATAGATTGAGGTCCATCTACAATGTGATTAGTTATTAGTTATTGGTTGGAACGTGATATGTCAAAATGGCAATTTGACGTACGAAAGAGCCAATACGGTTGAAGTTGGAATGATTATATTCTTCTTTTCAAAATCTCGATTGAAAATTACTTAAATCTACACTGGAACGTAATACAGAAACAAATATTAAACTCACCAAATTGTTGTATGGCTCTGTCTGCTGACCAGGGCAACTCCAGCGTTATGTGCACTCTCCGCCTTTGATTCCGCGCTCTGACACAAACATAAAAAAAAAAAATTTTAACACCTAATACTCTTACACTTCTCACACTGAGTTCTATTTATAAAGTCCGCGCCACGAAAGAAAAACACGGAAAAACCGCGGCAAAAGCTGGAAATAAAATTTTGAATTCTTGATATGATATATTCTTTCGAAGTCGACATCCCTAAAAGGATCAAAAGTGTTCACCTTCTTGGTTTTGTCACAGCTAAGGCTCCACATTTTTTGTTTCTGTTGGGGATGTTTGACAGAGGCGGCTCTACATTTTTTGGTTCTGTTAGGGATTTAAAAGTACCTCCTGTCACTCTGCAGAGAGATACCGCTGGAGGCGGCCTCCGAGATGATGGCCACGTCCTTCTCGCCGTCCATGAAGCGCTGCTTCTCCGTCAGGTTGAGGGTCTCGAGCGGCACGTCGGCCTCCGACCGGCTCTCGTACAGAATCTGCCCGTCTTCCGTCTGTACCACCCGCCCTTTACGACCCGTCATCTGTATAAGATAATACGCTATTTCACAATTGAATATTAACGTCTTATTGCTGGTAATTCACAAAACTTATTAAGTTTACAAATGAAATTAATTTACTGGTATAACTGAGAGTATACTAAGACATTTGTGTAAAATAATATCAATTCTGTTCTATGAAATCGTAAACGTTCTGGATTGATATCGACTACTTCAGCATCGACCAAAGTGACGACCTAGACACATTCGCACGCGTTTTGAGACCAAAATCTAAGAACCAGAGCACAAAATAAATAGGCACAGAAGCTTGGCTCAAGTTGACATTGACATTGAAGAGTTTTTGATGACCTACGCAATAGATCGTACATCGTATCATATGGCCGTTCTCTTCGGTGTCAATCTATCTTTTGAGTAGGGCTTAAACAATTAAAAGAAGTTGCGAGTGTCCATGGGCTGCTATAACTACTTAACATCAAGTGATCCGCCTGATTTTTTTTTTGTGATAAGTGGCAGACGAGCAGACGAATCACTTGATGGTAAGTGATTGCCGCCGCCCATGGACAACCGCGACATCAGTGAAATCACAAGTGCGCTGCCAACCTTTGCCCCAGATTAGGCCTATGGTACCCTCACTCACGTAGCGAAACACAGCACAGTGCAGCTTCACTGCCGGTTTTCTGTTAGGCCGTGTTATCATAACGGGCGTGCCGGCCCATTCATGCCGAAGAGTGGCTCTCCCACGGTCAAACGGCTTGTTTGACTTTTTTTTACCAAGCCATTACTTTTTTCTATATTTATTGCTTTTTGGTTTCAACCAATCACAAGGCTCCATTTACGCGCGCCAAAAATTACAATTTCTTATTGGTTGATGCGTCAGCGCCAGGTTCGGTGCGAGTGCGGTTAAGAGAGAGTTAGCATTCCTCTCTGGATTTATTGTATTTAATCTTAATATAAGACAATAAAGTCTGTATTTCAACTGTATTTGCTTCCCGCAATCGTAATCAATCGGATTTAACTTGCTCTTCTAACTTATAAACGTGGTACAGCTGTACTATGGAGTTTCATCTAAAAAAATGAATAAAGATAAAAGATAAAGATAACAAAAAACAATTTAGGTCCACACAAAACACATAAGAATGTCAAAAGGGGTACATTAATATCTACTGCTGGTTTGGAATGTCGATTTCTACTGAGAAGACACCAACAAGAAACTCAGTAGTTACTCTTTTCAAATATTGATGATGTTACAAAGTTTCAATTGAGAAGAGAAAAAAAATACAAGAAAGTTAATAGACTACTATGAATAACCACTCAAAAGATTAATCAATTAACATGACCAAGAATCCTTATCCTTTAAATAGTCTTGTACACTATAGTAACCTTTATTCATTAGGCAGGTTTTTATATGAGACTGAGGGCCGATTTCACCGCTTACATTGAACGAGATCAATTCGCTTGAACTCGGTTTACGCGCTAAACTGAGTTCCGTTCCATTGTCTTCGCTTGCATTGATCGCGTTTTAGAGTTGATCGTGTTCAATTTCAACGGTGAAATCTGCTCTTAAACTTATCCATTGATGGGTTAATGGCATTTTGCGGTAGCTTATTCAATATCTTAATACCAACAAATAAATTACCGATTTTGTGAAGTCTGAGGACCGGGACGGCAAGTCTATGTTTATTTCTGGTGTTAAGACTACGACTAACGGACTTTTTTTGGATAAGTGTGCAAGTTCTTACGTACACACATAATGCAGTCGAGGATAAATTGGGGAGCCACGGTTAAAATATTTATTTCTTTAAATATTTCCCGAAGTGAGTCACGTGCTGTAAGGTTACCTCGGCCACGTTGTCGGTGCCGCCCAGCTCGTCCACGAGCTGGTCCAGCGTGTTGGGCGGCAGGCGCCGGCCCAGCCGCTCGATGGCCGCCAGCAACTCCTCCTTCATGCTGCACGCCCGCTCGATGGCGGACCGCGGCGGCGGCTGGCTTCGTGTCGGTCCTGTCGTACAATAACAAACAATGGCTGTATGAATTTTAACGACTATGTTTCGGAAAGCATCATGAGGTTTCGGATAGTTCTCAACTGATGAAATTGCCCAATATGGTAATAGTAGTTTTAGAAACTATCTAACTAAGAGAAAAATATAAGATCTGTACGTGTACGTAACAAAGGTCTAACGTAATCTAAGCTCATTATAATAATTACCAAACTAACCAAACTCAGGATCATCCAACCGTTTATATTGCGTTTCCTCCGGGAAAGTACAATATTACAGTCACAATTAATGACAACGGGCGTGCCGGTGAGCGTGCGCCCCCCGGGGGCGGTGACGGTCACGGTGGTGGCGGGGGCGCAGATGGTCTCTTGCTGGTCCCTGTGTGGTTACTGACTAGGTACAAGCCGGTGGTCAGACGGGCCGTGCCGGTGAGCGTGCGCCCCCCGGGGGCGGTGACGGTCACGGTGGGGGCGGGGGCGCAGCATGGTCTCTGGCTGGTCCCGTGTGGTTACTGACCTAGGTACAAGCCGTTGGTCCCGACGGGCGTGCCGGTGAGCGTGCGCCCCCCGGGGGCGGTGACGGTCACGGTGGGGGCGGGGGCGCAGCATGGTCTCTGGCTGGTCCCGTGTGGTTACTGACCTAGGTAGAAAGCCGTTGGTTCCGGACGGGAGTGCCCGGTGAGCGTGCGCCCCCCGGGGGCGGTGACGGTCATGGTGGGGGCGGGGGCGGCGGTGCTCTTGCGCTCCGTGGGTTCTGTCTTGGTAAAGTTGTCCCACTTCTCTGACGTTCGGCGGGCGATCCGGTCTGTGGGGGAAAAATGCTGGCTTTTCAGCATGGCTCATCTGGTCAAAGGATACCCTTCTTTTTGGCGACCACTTTCTTCTTTTTGTACTTCTTTTGCTCCGATCCAATTAAAAAAAAAAACGTAAGATGACGTCATCGGACGGCAGAATGTAAAATATTTCTTTGCTTACCAACCATTATAGTTTTAAATTTACGTAAGGCCAACCCATGACATGCAACTGTCAAACAAAAAGACAAACTTGTACAACGTTGAATGTATGAATGACGTGACAATGTTGACACTAGTATTATTTTACCTTTGAACCAGTAGTAACTTTTTTTATAAAAACAATGACAAGCAAAAGGGAATATCGCTGTATTCAGCCGTTCGATGACGTCATTTGGCGCTTACGTCTATTAGAATATAAAGAAATTTTAATAATTATTTTTTGCATTGAAAATGGACAAATTTGAAAAAAGAAAAAAATATGGGTCCGTTCATTTTATGTCTATTTTATATTAAAAAAACAATATGGACATGTTAAAAATATGAAATGTTGTCCATTAGTCAAGGTGATATCAAGGCGATAATCGATACGAAAAGGCAAAATAATAGGGTATAATGACTAAGCTCAAGGTTGGAAGAAAAATGTAAACACTTGGTCAGTGTCATTGAGGTCCGCCAAGGTCGCCGACTTGCGGGTCAGACTTTTGTCACCGATCTAGTTGGCGGCTTTATCTATATTAATTACAAAGACGTAATGCCAAAAGACAGCAGCAACGCTTATAGGTTATCCGAAAACATGAAACGCTTGCGCGATGTTAATCGACACCTAACGCCATCTATTGCATATTAAAGGGACTAGTTTCCGATAACTATAGTATTAACCGTAGGAGAGCCACGCTTCGGCATGAATGTGCCGGCTCGACCGGATACCACGGCTTCACAGAAAACCGGCGTAAAGCAGCACTGAGCTGTGTTTCGCTGCGTCAGTGAGGCCCAGTACTGGAGGCCCGGGGGAAAAGGGGTTTAGAGATAATTTGAGGTACATCACTAGAGCTTAAAAAGAAAATTGATTGACACATACAACATTGTACCAACGTTCAATTAAGTTTATAAAATAGTTTAATGGAGAAAGTAAATCGCGAAATTATCTTTTTGATCTTTATTGAAATAAATAAATGCAAACATAATTTTAAAAAAATAAAAAATTGTGCTTTTTTTTTCGTTAAAAAAAGAAAGTCGTAAACAGATTGATAAATTCAATGACCGTTGTTATAAGGATACGTTGTTGAGTTTTGTTGAAGTGTCAAATGTGGCCTTTTATTTTGGTGGTCCATCTACAGGCCGCGTTTCGAGATACGCTCTGAGCGCTGTCAGCACTCACAACGCCAACAGCCGTTCCGATTTAGTTTTCGTGCTTACAGCGTTGATAGCGATATTTCAATTCGGAACGATCTGTTGGCGCGCTAACAGCGATTATGACGTTTTTCAAACGAATAGTTTGAAGATGTAATTAAATAGTTTTTATAAAAGAAAAACGTTCATTTGAGGTATTATTTGATAGAATTGGGGTGAGCCCTGCGTCTCATAGCCACTGCAACCAGTGGATGATCTATTGTGGCAGCCAAATTATTGATATCGATACCTTCAGGCTCAATTGGCGTATAAACCATTTTGGCCAAATCGAGTTATGTGTACCATTTATCTCTATCGATTTGTATATTCGAAATATTGAAATTCGCTAAAAAAATGTTTATACGCCCCAAATTTCAATATTTCGAATATACAAATCGATAGAGAAAAAAAATCTGAACAAAATGGTATATATAACTCGATTTGGCCAAAATGGTTTATACGCCAATTGAGCCTGAAGGTATCGATATATATATATATGTATATATATATATATATATATATATAATTTATTTGAGGTAATAACACAACAAAATACTATTTTTGAAATGTCACTTTTGACAGTGCTTTTTTTTATATATATATATTAAATGGGTTTGCACTTGACCTCATTTCACCTGATGGAAAGTGATAATAAGGTCTAAGATGTAGCGTGCTTACCCAGAAGAAGCCTATTCACTCTCGACTTAAAGACACCCAAATTGTAGCTCTCTGGGAATACAGAAGCCGGTAAGTTGTTCCATTCCTTAGCAGTTCGTACCAAGAAAGAGGAAGCCTCTGAGCGTGAGCACTGTTATTGCAAGATCGCGCCGATAATGACGTCATGCATGACGTCAAGAAATCGTTTACGGACGCGCTCAGGTCAAAACGGAACGACTGTCAGCGCGCCCATAGCGCTCAGAGCGTATCTCGGAACGCGGCCATAGCTAAGATACAAGTGAAGTAGTGTCTGACCGTCGTCGCTGTCGCTGCCGGCGCGGAAGGGGTTGGAGTCGCTGGGCTCGGAGTCGGAGGCGGCGCGCGGCTCGTCGGAGTCGGGCTCGGGCTCGGGCTCGTCGTCCGAGCCACCCACGCGCGCCCACGCCTCCTCCTCCGACGACGCGCCGCGCAGCCGCTTCGACGCCGCGTTCGCCTGCTGCCGCGCCGTCACTGCCGAGAGAACAACACCAATATTTTATTTGGGCATACGGGCCGTGTGCCGGCCTGTATGCCGCAATGTCGCTTACATCTGGGAAAGCACTTTTTTAACCCCAATGAAGCTAGGGATCTCAGTCCCAAACAACTAATACACTTTCTGAAAAGTGTAGGGTTTGGGACTGATATGCAGCACAGTGGTGAGCACAATAGATCAAACTGGTAGCAGAGATACCTGGATAGCCGCTCGCTTAAAATAAATAAAAAAATATGTTATATTCAAGCTCCTTGTGATGCCCCCACCCTCACTCTTACCGAGGTGTCGTAAAAGGCGACCAAGGTAAATCTGCTGGCATGATCATCAGCACCCAGAGAAGGAAAACTCTGCATTTATATCAAAATCCCTCGCCAACCCGTCTGCCAAGCGTGGTGAGTATGGCAATTACCCCTCATGTGATTGAGGGAGGCCCGTGCCCCAGCAGTGGAGACTTAAATGGGCTGATGATGATGATGATGAGGCCGCAACCGTTAGTTTGCGCACTTGTGAAATAGCTCACTTTGTACTACAATTGATTTCTGCGCGCTTAAGGTCACCGCTAGAACTAATTTGGTATGACCTGTAATGATGACATGTTTTAAACGAAGTATGTTATCTATTCTGTAATACATTTCTTAAATTTTCTACATATTTGGTTATGAGGTATTTAAGTTCAGTATAAATCAGTTTAATAGTATCTCCTAAAAGTACGGATTTGACGTTTGACGATTTTTCCAAGCGCAACGACGAAATATGTTTTTTGATCTATTAATTGAGAGCAAGAGCAGGTCAGTGGATAAAATCGCACCTTCCATACGGGGCGTTCTCTTTTCAAATCCATGATAGGGGATGAGAGAAAACATAGTGAGGAAATCTGCACGTCTCGGATAGTTTCTCGAAATGTATATATAACTACATATATTTGAGAAATAATCCTGAACGCATAACCATGATCCCGTTGGTCAGATTCCCCTGTCGAAGGGTTTCGAGGTCAAGACGAATGGAAAAAGATAACACTAACATTATAATGATATTTGACCAGAGTCGACTGGAAACTCACATTTCCGCTTGGGAGTGTGAGCAACACCTTTCTTCTGGCCAAAAACTAGACCACCAAAGAACAAAAAAAGAGTTCTGGACAACAAAGAATGACACACTTAAATAATGATGATGACATTTAACCAGAGTCGACAGACACTCACACTTCAGCTTGGAGGCAATGGCAACATGTTCCTTCTGGCCAAAAACTACACCACTATTAGTCTAAGATCCCGCTATACAACGACCTTCACCGAGATGCTTATTTGATGAGACGTATTTTTTATGTTATTAAATATGCCAATAAATATATCCTATATGGGTTGCCTAACAAATTTCAGTCCAGAGTATTTTTAATTAATAATTAAAAAAATTTTTTTTTTTTAAACATTGCACCGGTGTGATTATTTAATAAATTTGATACCAATCGAAAGTTTGAAGCCCATAGAATATGCAAACGTTAGGTTGCCTATTTTTATCCGGTCACAACCACGGGTTGCCAGGTGTAAACAGGTAAATCCATACTAGCATTTTGCAACGTTCTGATTATTGAATCAATTTTAGATAAAATGAAAGATTATTTCATAAGGAACACGGTGGTATAGGGTTGCCTGCGAAAAATCAGTCCCGAATTACGGTTGTCGAATTTTAAATAATAAAATATCGCTGCGAGTGAATGTGTGTGAGAGAGAGGTCCCAGACCAACCATCCCATGCGGTAGAAAAGGACGCAGCGTAGCAGCTGTTTAAAGTCCGCCCATTTAAAGAAGGAGAGTGCGCATGCTATTTGTGCTTGGAAATGAAAAGGATAGCGATAGACTCGTATATGCTATACATTATTTTGGAGTATTTAATTATTAATATAGAGAAATAGTTATTTAATTTTTTATTTTTTAATCAATTAATTATTTATCTATGTTTATTGTTTATGTGACACTAAAGTATATACACATCTTTAGTAAAAAAGACAGAGTAATACATATATATTACTAATCTGGCAAATTTTATCTTTATTATTAGGAGCCGAAATAAAAAACAACAATTAAAAGAATACTTCTGTTTATTGAAAAAAATTTAAAATACAAAAATTTTTAAAATTACTCAGGTTCCGAGTCATCGGACATATAACTGTGATCTCCAACTTCTGAATCTTCTTCGTTATCACTCTCTGTTTCAATTTTTTCGACAATGTCTTCTATTTTTAAAGGTGTATGATCCCCAATGAATCCTACTGGTTTTAGATATTCATCTAAGAACCAACCGCAGTTCTCAGGCTGAAGTTTCACGCATATTGGATCCGTTGCATTAAGCCACATGGAATTTACGAAAATAGTTCGTAAAATTTTCTGAGTTAATGATATCCAGCATGGTGGTATGGAGTTGGAGTCGAAGCCTTTTATTTTTTTTAAAAAGTGCTCGCTGTCTTCTTTTGCAGAGTAATTCTTCAAAAAAATCCGATGTCTCGCATCATTCACACTGGTACAGTTCCTGACACCATACATACTAGACGTAAATTCTTGAACAGTCTTCATTTTTTCACCAATGAAAATATCAGCAGCATCTGTTAATGACGCAAAAACTGTTTGATATTTTTCATTTTTCAGCCACCAAAGATGAATTATTAGTATACAAATTGATTAAATTGCTCAAATATAACAAGGACCATCTGGCATAATTGGGCTGGTTTAACGCAAAAAAAATATCAGCCATGTTGAAAATCGAGTCCACGTACAGTTCAAAGTTACTGGTTCGGATACTTCTGGAAAACCGATGGTATAAATTAATTAACTCACAGTACTGGCAATAAAATTGAGCAGTTTTCCCTTTTGGTGTCCAAGTGCTAGTAATATATATATATATTCAAAATGTACAAGTCAAGCGCTTTCAAATGATACCAAACACGGCATATTTATCATAACTTTATTTTTTTACTCTGTATGTTTTGTCCGCTAGAGGGCGCCACATTAGATTTTGTGAAACTTCATATAGCCTATAACCAGCGGACGATCAAGACGCTTATAATGATATGTCATTTGTCGAATTCTGATAAGTAGTTAAGAAGTTACGTGGAAACAGATGAACATACATACATACATAGCCTGTCAAAATCATAACCCTCCTTTTGCTTTGCCGTAGTCGGGTAAAAACTACACCACTATGATGCCAAAAAACGAACAAAAAGTGCGACGTTAATGGAAATAACACTGTGATGATGCTGACATTAGAGTAGGATCGAGTAGACTCACGTTTTCACTTGGAGGTGTTGGCAACATTTTCCTTCTAGACAAAACTACACCACCATGATGCCAAAGAACGAACAAAAAGTGCGAACTAAAAATAACAATGCGATGATGATGATGACATTAGACCAGGATAGAGTAGACTCACGTTTCCGCTTGGAGGTGTCGGCAACATTTTCTTTCTGGACCAAACTACACCACCATGATGCCAAAGAACGAACTAAAAGTGCGAGGTAACTAGTAATAACACTGTGATGATGATATTAGACCAGGACCGGTAGAGTAGCGACTCACGTTTCCGCTTGGAGGTGTTGGCGGCGTCGTCGTCGGGCTTGGGCCGGCTGGTGCCGTTGAGCGGCTTGTGCGCGTCCAGCCCCAGCAGCCGGCTGATGCGCTCCCGGTCCGGCGCCGGGAAGTGCTTCTCCACTAGCGTCTGGAATACGCCCCTGGAACCAAAACAGACGAAATTTTACACATTATCCAATAAGCACATGGCCATTATAGGACTGAGTGACACTACAATCTTCAGAATGTGTAAGGAGGCGGATGAAACCCCTATACACATAATCACTGATGCGCAAATGTAGCTTACATCTGGGAAAGCACTTTTTTAACCCCAATGAAGCTAGGGATCTCAGTCCCAAACAAATAATACACTTTCTGAAAAGTGTAGGGTTTGGGACTGATATGCAGCACAGTGGTGATCACAATAGATCAAACTGGTAGCAGAGATACCTGGATAGCCGCTCGCTTAAAATAATTAAAAAAAAAATGTTATATTCAAGCTCCTTGTGATGCCCCCACCCTCACTATTACCGAGGTGTCGTAAGAGGCGACTAAGGTAAAGCTGCTGGCATGATCATCAGTACCCAGAGAAGGAAAACTCTGCATTTATACCAAAACCCTCGCCAACCCGTCTGCCAAGCGTGGTGAGTATGGCAATTACCCCTAATGTGATTGAGGGAGGCCCGTGCCCCAGCAGTGGGGCGTAACCAGCTTAAATGGGCTGATGATGACTCACTTGGCGGTGGAGACGAAGTCCGTGAGCTCGCCGTCGTCGCGCTCGAGCTGGTCCAGCGTGCGCGCCTCGCCCGTGCTCTGCAGGCCGATCACCACGCACTTGCCGCACTTCACCGCCTCCCGCGCCGTCACCACGGCGTGGTTCACCTGACACACATTCCAGATACATTTACACGCCGACCAACATCTGAAAGCGCTTCAGTGACATTGACAAGGGGGCGACGATGTCGCAATAAAGTTACCAGTGATATTAAAATATGGGTACTAATTAAACAAGCTTCTTTTTAATAGCATTATTCGCCTCAGAAAATATATGTTACCTTCTAAATTACTAAGTCGGCCACAACCAATGCGCGTCTTAATAATAGTATCTCAGACACTAGTTATCTTATATGTAAGCCACTGTAAATATAATTCAGCATAGTGGTTATTTTTTAGCATCTAAATTTGTGGTATGCATTCAAATAGCCTCTAAAGTATTAATATATGACACTAAAATAGTAAGAATATTAGCCTCTAATTGCAATAATTTAGTATGAATAAAATGTAAAATTTCGTGGCTGAGTTAGTAAATTAGTTTGGAATGTATAAATCAGAAGGACAAGGAAAATTAACTGTTGATATTGACTTGACGCTTTCTTTAACATTTTTAGTTGGCGTTGTAAAGAAGATGAATCAGTTAATTAAAGGCTATGTCAATTTTCCGGTGCTTAGTTAGTAAATTAGAAGTTTGCGCGCGTGGCCAAATAAAAATTCTGTGGCCTTGTTTATTATTTCTCTTAAAATATTTCAACTTGGTAATTATAATGATGCTTTTGAGAAACCTATTTTAATTGTTACGAGATTATGACAGTAAAGATGGTTATATATTATTAGTTTCAAATAAAACGGAATATCCCCTCTGCATTAATATATATATGGATCTGATGAATTTTCAGCATATCAACACCATCATCTCAGCCAATGCTGGACATACGGTTATTTATTATACATATTTTGACTTTTTTGTACCCCCCTCGGAAAGCACGTTATGCCGCTGGTCCTGCGCCCAATCCCTCTCCGGTCGTGTTACGCTGGTATCCCATTAGAATATGAGGGAAAGGGAATAGAGAGTGCACTTGTGTTTGCGCACACACTTGAGTATATAATATATTCTGCTTACGTGGCTGATCGTTGAGAATGGCCACCGTAACCGTAACCGGTTGGAGGATTTAATTATTAATAAAAATCAAATAGCGGCGCTACAGGATCTAGAAAATCCTCCTACATAAGGCCGCCATCATTATGTCAGGGACCATTAGTAAGTAAGTAAGTAAACATTTATTGACCACATATGAGTATTACAGAGATATGACACTTAACGTTAAATAGATATTGCACAGTAATACATTGGAATGAGATATACATAAACTAGTGACCAAGGAAGAAAAAAAGTGAAGTGGTCAACAAGATCCATTCTCAGCATGTGCTGAGCTATAGTAGCTCGCGGTGTACCGGATAAGAATGACTGCTTAAGGTTATTTAATAAATAGTATAAGTGTTTGCCGAGAGGTTGTAACCCCGAAATTGTTTAAAATAGATCCGGTTTAGTAGCTATAAGTTAAAATCGATTGGCGTCGCTAGTGTGCCCTACCCGTCACCTGAAGTGATTTTGCTAGTTACCTTGGCGGCGATACAGAGGTACTTGAAGAACCTCTGGTGCGCGGACCAGAACTGCCCCCACATGGTCTTCTTCATGCGCGACTCCGCGTCGATCAGCTCCGCCGCCTCCGTGAAGCGCTGCATGGCCTCCACCCACTGACCACATCAACACTCATCAATATCAGAAAACATTGCGTTCATTGACATTTTTAAGCAAGCGAAATGTTAAATTAGATTTTTATGTTATGCCAAATTTTGACATTGCACCGGGGATATAGGGTCCTAACAGAATACAGCAAAACATTTTTTTGGCCAGCACTTTCATATTTGGACAAAAAATTAATGAAAGCGCGAGGATTTCTTACTCTCCTCCTCCTTATGTATATCTTGCAAATTCATCAAGAAATAAATCGATTTTTAGATTTTCGCGTTGCATTATAACTATAATGTATCAAGACGGGATTTAACGCGATATTTTTTTTTTTTTTTTATATATTAAATGGGTTTGCACTTGACCTCATTTCACCTGATGGAAAGTGACAATAAGGTCTAAGATGTAGCGTGCTTACCCAGAAGAAGCCTATTCACTCTCGACTTAAACACACCCCACACATTGTAGCTCTCTGGGAATACAGAAGCCGGCAAGTTGTTCCATTCCTTAGCAGTTCGTACCAAGAAAGAGGAAGCGAAGCGCTTAGTACGAGCTGGTGGAACTTGCACAGTGTAAGGGTGGATTCCTGTCGTCTTCCGCAATGTCCGGTGGTAGAAAGGAGAAGGTGGTATCAGGTCGTGAAGCTCATTCGAACACTCTCCAAAATGCATCCTATAAAAAACCGATAGACAGGCCACTCTACGTCGGTGAGCGAGGCTTTGGGATTTACCATCCACTAATTCTGCGTGAGTTTGTGAGTGCAGCCAGCTGATACTTGGCAGAGCCATCCCATAGGTGACTGCAGTACTCCATGCACGACCGAACTTGAGCTTCATAGAGTTTAAGAACCTGTTCCGGCGTGAAGTATCGCCTAACCTTGCATAGGATACCAAGTTTTTTAGCAGCAGTGGCTGCCTTGGTCTCAATAGAATGTATTGTATGTGAAACAACATTGTGTACTCACATATTTGGCTCGACGTTTCGGCTACGTTACAGCAGCCGTGGTCACGAGCGAACACATAATAAATATCGTGTTAATGCCCGTATTGATACATTATAGTTCATCAAGAAATAAGTCAGATTATAAAGACCGTTCAAGTATTACATAACCATTAAGGAGGGGGGGTCACACAGTGATTTAACTTTTAGAAAAAAGAAAGGAAATCTTAATAATTTTTTAACAATCACCACAACAAATGTGTTTTTCTTTACTATGAAAGGAAATCAAGTTCTGGTACGCTAAGTCCGGCCCAGATCCAGTTTTAGAAATAGAACTTTCGAAACGAGAAAACTGGAACTAATTATACATCAAAAAGTGAAAATAGCCCTCGTTAGAGGAGCCGTAAACCCTAGAGGTTGAACCCAGCTTAATAAGGACTCACCAGAGCGACAGACTTGTCGTAGGTGTCCTTGAAGGCGTCCGACAAGGGCACCTCCTCGATCTTGAAGGTGACCCCGTGGAAGGACAGCTGCCGAGCGATGTACATGCCTCGCAACTTCATATCCATGGCTACTATCTCCATAGCACCTACGCCTCTGTAATAAAATACACGAAATATTTATATCTATGATACACTACTTTTTAATCGAGCATTATAATGGGCGTTATAAAAATCCGCCAGATGGCGTACTATTTAACTGAGGTCCAACTTTAACATCCCTGGTTGTTTTGGTCGGTAAATTGACATATAATACACGCGATATTATGCTATAACAGGGTAATGACTTTTGCAGAGTCATATCTTAGGAATGAATCGGCTGGCACGACCGATGTGATACCACGGCGTCACAGAAAATCGACGTGAAGCAGAGCCTACGCTGTTTTTCGCCAAGTTCGAGTATCCGGGTGCCCAATCCGGAAGGAAGTTTAAAAGCTATCAGCTCCTATGATTCTAACTGATGTTGCGGGTTTCCATGGATGGCAGCTATCACTTACCATCAGGTAATACGGGTTTATTACTAAACCGGGCAACTGCTCTACCGACGAATCTACCGGAGACTTAAGTAAGTTGACGAATTTTGTTAGTGTTTTTTTTTCTTCGCCGTGAACCGACGATAGTTTCATCAATATTATAGGTACGTACCTACAAATATCCAGTAGATATTTTTGTAATTTATTAAGTAAATAATGCACTTAAAAATTTCCTTCAGTTGACATTGGCAAAGTTAAATCGAAATTCGATAGACGCCATAACAAAAAAAAATCTTGCTCGAAGACTGTCGATAAATTTTGAAGTGTATTATTTACTTAAGAATAAATTGCGAAAAATTGCTATACCTAAAAAAAAACATTATATTATTACCAAACCAATCTCAAGCATCAGTCTCTCATACACAGTGTAACTTAAACGGCTTTTCTGATGCAGAAAAAGGACGCAGTGGAAAAAAGCCGGTATAGAAGTCGCTAGAGTATCCAAATTTTTGGTAGTATTTACTAGGTATAAAGAGTATACACGGTATCTTGGTCACATGGAGACAGTTAAACACTGACATATTATTATAAACAAAGTATGTAAATACAAAAGACACTCATATTCAAATTAGTGTCACAAAATTGCCAGTGTCTGATTAGACAAAAAGCAGGTTTTACCTACAGGCTCTGTCTTTATAAATTTTAAAATCATTTTCCGAATACCTTGGTAAGAGAAAATAAATTAGTAATGAATTTGATTGTGATTCGAATCAAGTGATTGAAAATGTGTTGGGCTGACCGCTTCTCGACGGCGTTGATGAAGTCCATGAAGGTGGGGAAGGGCGTGCCGTCGCCCCAGATGCCGAGGCGCACCATGTAGGCCATGTTGCGCGGCTCCGACGCGCCCGTGGCCGACGCGTACACCACGCGCGCGCGCGGCAGCCGCGTCTGCAGCTCCAGCGCCGTCAGGCCCGTCTTCGTGGCCTTGCCCGACCCCACCGGGCACAGGTTCTTCGCCTTGTGGCACTCGTCGAACACGATCTGATCTCGAGTTAAGCTACTGTAGGGACCGTGGAGAACCCCGCTTCTGCGTGAATGAGCCAGCTCGACCGGAGTGAACCCACAGCCTCACAAAAAACTGTGCTGTGATTCGTTGCGTGAGTGAGCTGGCGTGCGAACTAGTGCTTGCGCTGTTTCGCCGTGTGAGTGAGAATTCCAGAGGCCCAATACGGTATTTGACAATTTTTTTTTCATTGGTGTAGTCAAAAGACCTCTCAATGATAAAAACATCGTTGAAAGAATTACTTGATTCTCATTTAAACTACCTGAGATATCATAACTTTAAAATCACATTATTTTGGGCAAACCCAAAACGCTCCATACAAATGGCTACAGAGATGTGACGTCACACGATAGAATTTTGTATGCATTTCATTTGAATTTTGAATGGTAGCTATATCAAATGTTTCGTTTATGTCAATGGTTCCATTATAATAGTTGGTGTAAATAATATGGGTTTTTCAATGGTATAATTATTTTAAAAAAAATTTCATACTTTGAAAATGGACTTGCCCATGAATCTTTGAATGACCATAAAACCGGCTAGACGTTATATTTTTAATTGAGAATTTTTGCTATTCGCACATATTTACCTATATTTTGATAAAATATTTATATTTTGTAAAATCTCGAAGCTTAGTCAAATACCCTATTAGAGAGGGCAGGGAGGAAAAAAGGCTGCCAGTACACTTGTGGCTCCACTGGTGTTGCGAGTGTTTATGGGTGGCGGTAATAGTTTACCATCAGAACACTTGCTCGTCCGACACCTCTCACTTATCTCAGAATGTCATCCCAAGTGACGTCCAAACACTGTCGCTTCAAAGCCCGGTATACGCTTGGACCATGATCCAGGATTCGGGAAGCCTGGTAATCACAGTAAAGCGACTACCGTCTGACCTTCGCAACCCTTTGACAGGGTAACCAGTCCCTGAATCATGGTTACACGTTTCAGAAACTATCCGAAACGTGCAGGTTTCCTCACGATGTTTTCCCCCACCGTCGCGCTAGTGGTAGAAATACTCACATAGATTAAAAATACAGAGGTGTATGCTCTGATTCGAACCACGACTCCACGTATGAAAGGCGCGTTTTGCACTCGCCCACTGAGCTACCATATATCCTCCAACCGATTTCAGCTAAGACGACCAATCTCATATCTACGAGCTACCTACGCAAGATAGTGCTCAAGTGCACTCTATATTCCCTTGCCCTCATATTCCGATGGGACACAAGTGTGACACGACCAGAGAAGGACCGGGCGCAGGACCAACGGCTTAACGTGCTTTCCGAGGCACGGGAGTACAATACCGCCAACTTCCAGACTCTGGTCTGACAAAGATTTTTTAGAAAAACTCGGGTACAAATTTTGATCCGAACCGGGGATCGAACCCAGGACCCCAAGCGTAGCCGTCGCTTAATGGAGATGCCACACTGGTGGATTGCGAGCGTTTTTAAAGCGGAGCGAAGACTGCGGCTGCGCAGCGATCATGCCTCGGATGCGCCGGCGTGTTTCTGCGTGGCCGCAACAAAAAAACAATGGCGTTCACTTATCTCCGCGGCGTGGACGCTGCGCAGCCGCGACGTGTTCGCTGCGTCGTCGCTCCGCTTTTTAAAACGCTCGCAATCCGCCAGTGTGACAACTCCCTAAAAGTGCGACTCACTACTACCCACTGCACTATCGAGACAGTCAGTGGATAAGTCCAAACAACCAATGTGTGTTGCAGTGGAAAGGATACGAGTCCGTCGAAGTCCTCGCCGCACCACTGCAGCAGCTGCTTGAGTCGGGTGCGGTACTTGTTGCCGGTGGCCTGCGTCTCGCCGATCAGCGACGAGTACGTGCAGAACACCACGCCCTTCTTCACGTTGCCGTTCACTCCCGACGAGATCTTCGCGTATTTGAACTGGAATAAACGATACAATGTTGACTCAATCGACAATACGACAAAATAATATAATAGCATTTTTATATGTACGCTTTTCGAATAAATAAAGAAAAAACAGATGACACATGTTTTTTAGTTATCATTAAATGTGTGTTTTAATAAAATATATTTTTTAATTATTGTTGCGGGTACGGGGTACGTAGATTCAAGTAAACTCCAAGGTCACAAACAAACAATTAATTTTATTGACGAAAATCAATTACACACTAATCTCACTTAATGCACACTATACACTTTCTCAATACTTTGCAGGTTATTCGCTTCTTCACTCCTAATTCGGAGGTGACTAAGTCGCTTCGCTTTCCAAATCGGAACTGACTCGACGGGCTAACACGACCCGCTTTTATACTAACGCTCTCCATTAGTGCGAACTTCCGGAAAGGTTCTCGAAATTTCTAGATCCTTGTAACTAGAAATTTCCAAAAACGGACCTAAAATTTGTTCATGGTTATTTAATAAATAGTGTAAGTGTTTGCCGAGAGGTTGTAACCCCGAAATTGTTTAAAATAGATCCGGTTTAGTAGCTAAAAATTTAAATCGATTGGCGTCGCTAGTGTGCCCTACCTGTCACCTTAATAATTCACTATGCCGAGTGATGACATCACAGGAGGATTTATAATTTTCTTTTTCTTCATAACTATCTGTTAAAATTATGATTTTTTTTTTCTTAAATTTTTACGAATACCATCTCTATTTGGGGAAATGATTTTTTATAGTATTGTCCATTGTAAATAGAGACTATACAGTGTGTCTGTACGAAGTGGAGTAGTAGAAGCTGGAAAGCGGATCTCGGGCTAGGAAGCGCCAGATTGATGATGATGATGATGATGACTATAATACAGTGTGTCTGGTCACTAGTGTCTGATCTATCATGGTGATCAACTTCATCGACATATTCACTACAATAAATCATTTTTCCTTATTGTTGAAATTTGGCGGCCATTTTCATTTTGTTTTATGCTACCAAGTTGCCAAGAACCCACCCGTTCGTTTAATTAGCATATCTTCCTATGTAGGGAACCTAATCAGTTTTGTAGGAAGTGAAGGGTGGGGTGAAGGACTCTTTTTCCCTTGCTCAAGCAAAGAAGATCGCATGGAACCTTCACCTTTTTACGAAGCAGTTTAGTATTTATAGTCTCTTGTATTCTAGTTGTGTCTCTTTATCGCACCTATATTTTTAAAGATTTTATGACTCTTCCTTGCAAAAGATTTTTGTATGAATAAGACTGAAGTATAAATGAAGCCGGACTCTGGTCTCCGAAGCGACAGGTTAGGATAAAACGCTAAGATTGAGAAAAGGTTTAAAAATGAATCCGATATATTTAACATGAAATGGCTCACCTTATTGAGCGGGTAGACCTCAATCTTCCCCGCGCCGATGTCCCTGAGGTCGCGCTCAGCGTCGTACTTGAGGTCGTTGGAGACGGACACCCAGATGGCGCGCTTGCGGCCCTTCAGGTAGTTCTCCATGATGATGCCCGCGATCGTGCGGCCCTTGCCCACGCCGGCGCCGTCGCCTGCGCAGTCGACATGCAGACACAGTCAAAGCCGGAATATAGACACATCAACCCAATCTAGAGATATTCGAACTACTTTTTAAATACAATCGGCTGTAAAAAGATGCACACACTCTTGTACCTTGCCCTAATAGCTAGCTATCTGTCTTCTACATTCTTACACAGATGGTATACTATATGTATGTGACAATGTTCTAAAATGTGTACATTTTTTTGTAGTCAACTAAACAAGGCAAGGGAATCAAATAATAAAATGGCCATATTTTTATGCCAACAGCGAGATTTTTTAACGAAAAATATTATAGAAACCTGAAAAATTATAAAAAGCCGTCGCGCCGAACGCACATGATGTTAGGCGACATTGATCGCTTCATGGGCTTGTGATGCGTAGACTAGGGCTTCCAAGTGATAAGCCGGCAGTAGACAATTTCGGGTGGTCTCATATGACAGACTGTTCTACTCACCGATCAGGAAACCAGCGCGGGTCCCATCAGGCAATAAATGCTCGTGGGCTTGGGACGCGTAGACAACGGCTTTTAACTAAAGAGCTGAAAGAAGACCGTTTCGCATGGTCTCATACGATAGACTGGTCTACTCACCGATAAGGAATCCAGCGCGGGTCCCATCAGGCAACATATGTTCGTGGGCTTGGGACGCGTAGACTACAGCTTCTAACTGAAGAGCTGACAGTAGACCGTTCCGGATTGTCTCGTCTGGCAGACTGAGTTTGTACGTCACGTCTACTGGTTCTACTGACGATAGAGACGCAGTTTCCACCACTGGATCTGGGTGTTTACGGCCTAGTTTTACTGTAAAAATATAAGATAAAGAGAATTAGAATTATTCTACGTCATTGCATAAGTAAAGTTAAAGATATTGATGTGAGATTGGTTCTTATTGATGCTCGTAAGATACTTGAAATAAGATGACGTCAGAATGAGAGAAATGGCGAATGGGTGAAAGACGCACAAGACGGTTTCTTTATATAGTTTCATATCAAGAACAGAGAGAGTAGACGTCTTTTATACACTTAGTTTTCAAATAAATACTTGAAATACCAGGAAAAAAGGTACTAAATTACTAAAATATATAAATTATCCCAGACAGATTATTATAGAATTTATAGATTAACTCAGAGAGCAATGGAGTGGGCTATGCTCGGAATCTCCTTGCGTGATCGAATCAGAAATGATGAGATCCGCAGGAGAACTAAGGTCACAGACATAGCCCAAAGGATTCCATGACTCAAGTGGCAATGGGCACATAACGAGGAGAACAGACGGCCGTTGGGGCGGAGAGGTCCTCTAGTGGAGGCCACGTACAGGAAGTCGCAGCCGTGGCGCCCCCCACAAGGTGGACCGACGATCTGGTGAAGGTCGCGGGAATCCATTGGATGCGGGCGGCACAGGACCGATCTATGTAGAGAACATTGGGGGAGGCCTATGTCCAGCAGTGGACGTCTATTGGCTGAAATGATGATGGTGATTATAAATTATCTAATTGTCACTTTCTTTCGACACACGTGCGGTGGAAACATATTGTGTACAGGAATTGAAATAGTATGGCTTACATTTTGGTGGCATGTAGTCAGCGTATGTTTCCGCTACACCCATTTCTTCGTCGTCGACTTCCTCTTCTTCTCCTGGCAACTATAAATAAGGGTATAATTATCACAATCAGAACGTAAATTATTTAAGAATCCGTTAACCGTGGGAGCCACGCTTCGGCAAGAATGGGCCCGCTCGAACGTATACCACGGGCTCACAGAAACCCGGCGTGTAGCAGCTCCAGCGCTGTGTTTCTTCGAGTCAATGAGGGTACCGGAGGTACAATACGGAGGAAAGCAAAAGGCTGACAACGCACTTGTGTTGCCATAGCAATGGGCGACGGCAATCGCTTACCATTAAGTTTTCCGTCTGCTCGTCTGCCACCTAACACATAAAAAAAATATTACGAATGTCGGCTTACTAATATACGTCATTATGTCGCCGACTAGCCGACAGTAGCCGACCGTCACCGACAGTTACCGACACCAACGTATTCTAAATACTGTACCTTATCATTCTGCCACATGGCGGCCTTGGGCTGCCCCCAGGAGGGCATCTGCGCGAACTGGCCCAGCATGCCGGCCAGCGGGCCGCCCATGCCCGACGCCAGGATCTGGTTCAGGTTCTGCAGCAGGTACGAGTTCATGCCCGGCATGCCCACCATCTCCACTGCGAGGGGGGTGTTCTTTTAGTTTGGGAGCAATTATGGGAGTAGGTGAAAATCATTCGCTGTTTGATTACAGTAATGGCTAGAGGACGGACGGAATAAGGTAGATTATTTATGTACTTGCATCGAAATGTTGATATGAATATAGATCTTCCAGGCATTTGTAATGGATATCCCAAAATCGATTTTGGCCGGATACTGCTAAATTACTGCATACACATAAATTTTTAAATCTGATCCAGACCATCCAGACCGGTCGTTGGGTCGTGTATGTATACAATCCGATCACGGTTATTTGGCACGTGGCAAATGTCGGAGCTAACGCTGTTTCCTTTACAAGTGTCAGTGATTTTGACATTTACCCGTAAAAATATTGTACAGCACCCACAGGTCAATGTCACTGAAGTGCCTTCTGATCTTGGCCGGTCTGTATGATGGTATGACAACTTGTATCACGTTTCTTTATTCACGTCTGTCATTGACATCTCACTTTACCAATTAAGACTTCACATCAAACAGCTAATGACTTATAAGTATAACAATATAATAATACTTTCATAAGAATTTAGCTACCAATAAAAAAAACTAAATCTAAGAAATACAAAAAGAAATTTAGTCGCATTTCGTCTAGATCGACATTGTAAGAAGCAACAAGATATTCTTTCAAACAAATGCTTACTACGGTCCTTTCGCTTTTGCCTGATATGGGTGATGTCAAAATCTATATATTTTTTTATTAGTCTCTTTCTTAAGCATGATTCGCGTATAATTCTGTCCTGCTGTCACCGATATCATTCTAGTCTCAGACAAAGAAGGAAAGTAAAGTCCGTTCAAATATTATACAACTATCAAGAAAGCAAATCATCAGTTTATTTTATACAATGTGTGGCAAGTTTTAAGTATTATTTATTAACAATGATATAATAATACTTGTAAGTTATTACGAAGAAAGTATTCTGTTATCAATTTTGTCACCATAAAACTGATTGTTGTATCATATTTGAGCATACTTTTCAAAACAAGATGCAATGATAATGAGGTACCTACCTACCAACCGAGGTAAAAGTATTACCATAATCAGCAACAAAATTAATGCACATCTACTATGGTAAATATAGTATACTTTTGATACAAAACATAAATATGAAAGTCCAGAAGCATAGCTCCAGATTGGAAGGTTAAAAAACAACAAGTCCCATGAGTAGGTATTTCCCTTGATTTAACTTTTATTTATTATTATGAAGTCTCAATTTATTAGTAAACATAGAGACAGAATAGAAAGGAAGGAAAAAGTACTTCCATAGTAAAATCCGGACTTATTACTTGTATTTATAATTTTAGTATAAAACTATCAATAATTATATAATATTCAATATAATAAAAAATAAATTAATATATAATAAATAATAGTGCTACGCTAGGGCCAAACATAAAGGATCAATGCGCTATATCTACAACACTTTACCGCACAATCTTCCAACTACGACAACCATGCTTAGATACTTAATAACTACTAACAATAAAACATTCTGAAGCTTTTACTACTTGCGATTCGATTTGTTTAACGCCTCACCATAGCAATTTCTATTAAAATTTATTATAATATGTTTATGTATAAGTTGATGGGTTCGATACCTTCCTACCCTGGACAAACATTCGTGTGATGAATACTTGTGTATGTTCTGTTTGTCTGGGTTGGGATAAAGTATATTTATGTTATTATATTCGTGATTCCTCTGTTGTCTGATATCCGCAACACAAGTGCATGAGCTACTTATAACGGAATCAGGTAAATGTTTGAGATGTTGTATGAACTTTTATTTTTAATTGCTATGGTGGGACATTAAATAACTTGAACCTACAACGAGTCTCCACAATTCTTCCTTCATTTGTAAATCGACATAAAACTGAAGATTTTGTGAAACTCATGTCTTGGGCTGTAGCTAGGAGTTATGTTGCTTGTTCGCGACGAAAACCGTCACGTTTGATGTATTTCACGAAAACTTCCTAGAAACCCTTCAAACGTCGAAGTTGCGTCGCGTTTCGAAATTAGCTATTTTTAGCGTTTATTTCACCTTAAGTTCCGTTATACAATCACGATGCAATGGTGACACAAAAAATAGTTGTTTAATCTGTTATTTAATTTCTAGGGCTTTCTTTATTGTTACTTGATTTTTTCAATATTATCTTCATCTTCAGACCTCATCGTCACTTTCGATCAGATGAGATTGTGGTCACGTTGGCCTACAGATCATAAGAAAAGCTCGTACCCCCAGTGGAAAATAAGCATAAGTGGTCTTACTACGAACCATCGATTTTATCAAATTTTAAAAGAACGTTTAAGATACATAGTATGTTGAATGTTTTTCATATTTTTCTTCTTTTATTTTACGAATTAATGGAAGAAATTCAACATATATATCTTCAAACGTACTTTTTAAATATTATGAAATAGATGGTTCGAAGTAAGACCACTAATGCTTATTTCCCACTGGGGGTGCGAGTTCTCGTGCGTGCGAGGTGTCCTGTTTAGGTTGAATCACTCGTGCTTAAAGTCTATAGTTTGAAGCTGGCGATATTCGCGTCCTAGCTACAACCCGTTGAACTGGTACAGTCAGCCGCGTACTCACTCTGCGCGAGGAGCGAGGCGGCGTTGTAGGCGGCCGAGGAGCCCGCGGCGTACGACGACGCCGGCGCCGCCCCCACTTGCACAATACCGACATTGTTACTATCCAGTAGATAATGTATGAGAAAACAGCTAAATCTTTTTTTAGGGAGTTATTTTGACCTTCTGGAAGAAACTTCAAAATTCGACCCTTTATGAAAGATTAAGTGAGAATACAGCAAAAAAAAACTGGCCGGCGCTTGAACTAAAAAAGAGGATGTCATATAGTTTATTCAATTTTAAGTGAGGAATATAAAGATTTAACTGTTTTTCAATACACCCTATATAGCATTCGTAATTTCAATATACTTAGATAATAAAATAATAACTTAAATTACTAATTTACCCTTGCCTGATTTGTTGATTCATCATGAATAAAACGTAACACCCGTACCACACCTCCCTCCGCTAATAGCAAAATGGAAGAGACAGCATTATATTCGAATTTTTCTAACATTGCTCGGGTTTGTGGTCACCAATCCGCATTAGGCAAGCTTGGTGATTAAGCTTTATCCTATTATAATAGCGACAACTTGATTTCTATGATGGAGGTCTTTGCCCCGCAGTGGGACAGTACCTATACAGGGGTGTATCTGTGAACATTTACATCCCTTTAACCACGTGTTCTACCAACCATTCTGAACAACATTTGTTCAACGACTTTTCGAACTTCATCGAAAAATTTTTCGACTCCCCATACAAAATGACCAAGTCCACGTTACCGACTTTGCGAATTTCCAAAAGTGATAGAACAAATGTTGTTCATAATGGTTAGTAGAACACGTGGTGAAAGGGATGTAAATGTTCACAGATACACCCTGTACAGACTGATACTTTACTTTACTTTTATGTGCTAAAAGAGTAATTTTGTTACTATTCTTCTACGTCATAGCAGACCAGCAATATGGTCCGCGGGAGGTATGCTACGGGCGTCAGTTACAAAGGGAGACATTTGGATATCCAGTTTAATTATCTGAGCTATCGCCATGGCAATGATCCATGAAAGAGCATGTTTGTATGAAAATAATTAGTCGAACCGAGTTTCAAACATAAAAAATATCTTAATCAAGTCCATACAGAACATTTATTATTGTCAAATATTATGTAATCTACCGCTGATTCGGAATGTAAATTGTTTGTGTGTTTTACTATGATTGATAGGCACGTTCTCGTTTGGACATTTTTATCACCTACATAGATCATTATTTGATCTCAATAGTTATTGATTTTCATATCACCTTAAATTTAGAAACATAAAATAAAAAAGATTCAAATTGTTTATCTGTGTAAGTAAATTATTTTGATAAATTTACTATTTCATAATCGTTTTTTTTTCTTTTTCCATGATATACAAATCTGCCATAGCGTATTTTCTTGTAGTCTATTTAAAAAAATCGCCGTGTGGTCCCTGGCAGAGTAGAATAGGCCACCCTCACTCTTACCGAGGTGTCGTAAAAGGCGACTAAGGTAAAGCTGCTGGCATGATCATCAGCGCCCAGAGAAGGAAAACTCTGCATTTATATCAAAACCCTCGCCAACCCGTCTGCCAAGCGTGGTGAGTATGGCAATTACCCCTCATGTGTTTGAGGGAGGCCCGTGCCCCAGCAGTGGGGACTTAAATGGGCTGATGATGATGATGATTTAAAAAAATAACTACATGTTTAAACTTTAATAGGCATGGAAAACAGATCGCACAACATACAACAATCTTATCACCTTGCGAAAAGATTTACATAAGGTCATCTTTGCATTGGAATTCAAAGTTTAATATAAACACGAGGGTGGTTATGAATTCACTGGAAACAGAACACGTTAACGCTCTGTTGGTCTAGTGGTTTAAGTACCGAGCCGTGATCTCAGGGTTCCTGGGTTCGATTCCCGGGTCGAGAGAAAAGTTAGTTTCGAATTTTTTGGACATCGCTCGGGTTTGTGATCACCAATTCGCATTTGGCAAGCGTGGTGATTAAGCCTAATACCATCATAGTAGCGATAACTTGGATTTCTATGATGGAGGCCTTTGCCCTGCAGTGGGACAGTGTATAGGCTGATAAAAAAAAGAACATGTTGCACCATTTTATACAGTTATTACAGTGGGGTAACATTTCAATTTCAGTAACAAGTTTAAATACTTTTTCGCCATATTTTTATTCATATGGCCATGGCTCAAAATATTGTTGTAAATAAAAGTTTTTTAAAAATTGTAAGTAAGATGGGTATTGACATACCCATACTACTACATAAATATAATAATAGCCCGAAATGTAGGCAGCCAAAATATAGTCTTAAATCAAAATAAAAGTATAGTATGGTGACCTTTTAGCTTATTAAAGGAGTTATACATATTATTGTGTCTAGAAAAAAAAAACGGCAATTTCATAGCTAAAGACAATATTATTTTGTACCAAGGGCGCCGGCGTAAAGAAGTTTTCATCCAAAAAAAAACCTTTTTCTTCATTGTTTTTTTAAGCCAAGTATTTAGAAGCTAACACCATTGGTACTTACTTGCTCCCCGTCCTATGCCCATGTTCATAGGCTTTGTGATCTGGCTCGCCGATATCTTGATCGGCTTCACGTTGGCGGCCTGCCCGAACGCCACCCCTGAGGCGGCTGAAGGGTGGAGATAGTTAGATACTCAATATTGCACAAAAACAAAAGACAAGTATGATACAATAACAACAGGCAGTACAGATAAAGATAATTAAAAAAAAATCTTTATTCAATTTAGGTCCACACAGAACACTTATGAATGTCAAAATAGGTACATAATATCTACCGCTGGTTCGGAATGTCGATTTCTACTGAGAAGACACCAGCAAGAAACTCAGTAGTTACTCTTTTCAAATATTGAGTTTGAGTTTACAATAAGGCGTTCTTATCCCTTATAGCGATTTCTTCAAAACAAGCTTTGGGTAGAGGAAAGATACAACATATTCGTAATTGCGGAGAGTTACGTAAAAAAAAAGTAACCACTTATGTTAATTGTTTGTCGTTATTACTTTTAACGGTCGATCGAGTGGACGAGGGCTGGGGGGGAATGCATATTCGACGGGGGAAATTTGACGTGGCTGCTATAGGTACTTAAGGGAGTTTGGGGGGGGGGGGGGTCAGGGGGGTATGTGGATGTCAACATGACGTATGTGCTTTACTTTGGAAGTTACGGCCAGAAATAGAAAATAACTTTTTTCTAATTTTGTTATAACTATGTTAATAGTTCTTTTTTTGTTATAACTTTTCAATTTAATGGTTATAACTTTTAACACCGAGCACTACTGCCAACACTCAAAATAAATTATCTTTTAGCACCCCGTAAATTAAAAATAAATAAATATAATTAATTAGTTACGCTATTATATTAGGCCTATCCTGTAAAGATAAGTGAGGAAATAAATAAAAAAACAGCAAACTGGTGGATAGAGTAGATCGCCCTGTAGGCTTCAGGCATACACGTTTAGTATATGTGTAAACTGCAGCGCCGACAGGGGGTGTTATCGCCTACTTTGGTAAAGTTCTTCACATTAAAAATAACTAACTTTCAATATGACGAAGGACATGTAGTGCACAGGTACCAAATTTTGGCCCGACCTGGGGAGATCGAACCCGGGAGGCCAAACGCTGCCGTCGCTTTAAGGTGACGGGTAGGGCACACGACGTCAATCGATTTTAATTTGTAGCTACGAAACCGGATCTATTTTAAACGTTGGGTCGGATTTTGTACGCGAAAAATTTATTCACGCCAAAAGTGGCCGCTTTTGGCGGGAATCAATTTTTCGCGTACGCGTTGGACCCAACATTTTTGCATGGTTATTTAATAAATAGTATAAGTGTTTGACGAGAGGTTGGAACCCCGAAATTGTTTCCGGTTAGTATCCGGTTTAGTAGCAAAAAGTTAAAATCGATTGGCGTCGCTAGTGTGCCCTACCCGTCACCTTAAGTAAGTGAGGGTACCGGAGGCCCGAAAGGGAATTTGTTGGCAGTCCACTTAGAACTACACTGGTGATGCAGGTGTCTATGGGCGAGGGCGATCGCTTAGCCATTACGTGATCAGTCTGCTTATCTGCCACCTATCACAATAAAAACCGGCCAAGTGCAAGTCGGACTCGCCCACGAAGGGTTCCGTAGCAGCAAGGAAGGTAAATTGCGGCTTACGGTTTATAACGTAAAAAAACAACTAACTAAATCTAATTCAAACCAATTTTCGTTGTTAGTTTTGATGGTAATGCATATCATATATTTTTTAGTGTTATATTTTTTATAAGTTAGAGGGAGGGGCACATTTTACCACTTTGGGGGCGGCTCTTTTTAAGTTTAGAAAAAAATATATTAGAAACCTAACATCATTTTTACCATAGATACCCCACATGCATGGGTTTAAAGAAAAAAAAGTGAGTTTCAATTCCAATTACAGGGACCCCCAAAAATTTTGGTTTTTTCGTATTTTTGTGTAATAATCGTAATGCAGTTAACAAAATACGTCTATTCACCAAGTTTCAATAAAGTTTCGGAAAAAAGTGGCTATGACATACCAGCGAGCGGGTTTGTCGTCGGTTTGACGGATACGCTGACCGGCGCCATGGCACCCTTCACTGGGCCCAGCCGCCCGGGCGCCGCCATCATCTTGCCTCCACCTGGGCACAAACAAGCATCTTTACTAAACGGAAAGATTTGTGGCAGACAGTAGTATGCGGAGTATTACATTCTTTAAAATGAAGAATGATATTTAACAGGGGGAGGAGGGAGAGGGGTTGGTGTTATTGTAGAGTAACATTCAATTCAATATCTTTATTGCTTTCTCATATGATGAACAAAGATAGATAGATATTCTTTATTGCACAAAAATAAAATACAAGCATGATACAACAATAGCAACAGACAGTACAATAAGGCGGTCTTATAGCTTGTAGCGATTTCTTTCAGCCAACCTTTGGGTAGAGGAAAGAAATATCGTATTCGTAATAAGGGAAGGCAACAAAATTTAAATGTGGGAGAGCCACGCTTAGGCATGAATGGGCCGGCTCGACTGGAGTGATACCACTGCCTCACAGAAGACCGGCGTGAAACAGCGCCTGCGCTGTGTTTCGCCGTGTGAGTGAGGCTACCGGAGGCCCAATGGGGGGAAGGGGAAAAGGTTGGCAGCGCACTTGTGACTCCACTGGTGTTGCGGCTGTCCATGGGCGTCGGAATTGCTTACCATCAGGTGATCCGTCTGCTCGTCTGCCACCTCTCATATTAAAAAAAAAAATCTAAAGATCTTAGTTTAAAGTATTTTAAGTTACAATATGGACCCTGTAGGGCACTCCAAACATTTTGGAGAGAGTAGGACCCATAACATTATCAACTTGTGTTCCTACAAGTATATACATTACTCTAAAAAGATACGAGGGCTCCTCGCAAGCAAACATTTAAGTGGGGTCACGGTTCCTCGTGGCCCACGTCGTCCTCGTCCAGCTACGCCACTGCAGTGGCACAGAGAAACTAGTGCTTGCGTGATGGCCTATGGCAAAACGCAAGACCATCATCGGTTGCCAGATAGTCCGGAATGATTTCGTCGATGAGTCGGGATTTTTATGCTTGCACCCGACAGAATTCCTATAAAATTGGTGTAGACACAGTAGGGAAATTCAACCCGACAACTTCTTCACCTGGAGCCCAATTCTCGTGCTCGTGATATTTTGAAAACATGGCGGATATCACCTAAAAACCATACAAAAAAACTATGTTTTGGTGATATATGTCGTATGAAAATAAATGTCACGAGCACGAGAATTGGGCTCCTGGACTGCAGGTTAAGCAATATCTCACCACCGACTCGTGGTCTTTGCTACCGTCTTGGTCTTCCTGAACAAAATTCACTGCAGAGACACTTCGCTATGCGAATGCGGTTTAGAAGAGGGTTCCACAGATCACATTTTCTTCAGCTGTCAGAAATACATAGGGTATTTCTGACAGCTGAAGAAAATGTGATCGCTGTATGACATCCTACCTCCAAAAATTCCCCGCCCCATTAACTTTTCTTACTTACTGTCTCTTTCTTCTTCCTCTGTTATAGAATATTTATGTAAATATATTTACAAATATAATATAAGACTCTAATTTTACATGAGAATCTCCCTTTAATATTGTGTCGTCTTTGTGTATGTTTTGTTCTGTCTTGGTTTTAGATGGTGTTTGGTGCAAAACTCAATTAAAATAAATATTAAAAGGATTTAAACTCGCCACACCGGTCAATAACCGTAAAAATAACGTGTCTCTCTAATCACTCGACACTGGCAGAGTTTTTATGTGTTCGCCACGGGCAACACCAGTAGCAGCCACTATTAAAAAAAAAAAAAGCAATATCTCACCACCGACTCGTGGTCTTTGCTACCGTCTTGGCATACGGACCGAATCTTGGGAGACGCTCAGTAAGTACCCCGGTGCGTTTCTGCACTCGCTACGTCTATGTCACGTTGTGGCGATGCGCCACGCTTTTGTAAATATAGTTAATGTGTAAATTATTTTGTGTATATTACATCAATCAACGCACGGACAGTATGATATATGTATATAGTTTTAAGGTGTATTTCACGCAGCGCGTATTACAGCTCAGCGGCGCGCGCATGCTCCGGTCATACTGTTCGTCCGTCGGTTGACAATCAGAAAATGTCATTGAATTAAAACTGATTTTTACTGTGAATAACAGAGGAACACAAATATATACTAAAATACATATATTACACCCAGACACTGAACAAACACAAGTGTTCATCGCACGAATGTTTGTCCAGGGTGGGGATCGAACCCACGACCTTTGGCGTAAGAGGCAGGGTCACTACCAATTGCGCCATCCGGTCAGTCTTATATATGTGTGGTGTAAATATTTGGTCGGATTGTAAATAGACTCATTTCTTTCAAACGACCACCCGCCATACTACGGCACACGACGCCCCACTATAACGTCAAGGGGCGCGAATACACCACAGCACAAGCAACTCCAGCTCGAGAAGTCCCACGTCGATCCAGTTTCTACATTATGTTAAGCAAATTAAGCAGATTAAGAAAATGTATCTTACCAGCCAGCGGGTTGGTGCCTCCCTTAACGGTGAGGACCTGCGCTGGCGAGCCTTTGACCGGAGCAGCCAGCCGCGCAGCAGCAGCCAGGGTTTTGCCTCCACCTGTATGGACAAAAAAAAATTGGTTATAGTGGTTATAGTCCAATATTTGGTACAACAGAAAAATGATGTTTAGTTCTATAGTAAAAATCCCCGATGAGGGAGTAACTTTTTTTTATGTCATAGGAAGCAGACAAGCCGACGGATCACCTGATGGTAAGCGATTACCGCCGCCCATGGACACCTGCAACACCGGTGGTGTCACAAGTGCGCTGCTTACCTTTCAACATCCCATCGCCTGGATTGGGCCTCCGGTACCCTCACTCACGCAGCGAAATACAGCGCATGCACTGCTTCACGCCGGTTTTCTGTGAGGACGTGGTATTACACCGGTCGAGCCGGCCTATTCATGCCGAAGCGTGGCTGTACCGTTACATCATATGAGTTTTTTTTCTAGACACAATAAGATGTATAACTCCTTTTATAAGCCAAAAGTCACCATACTATAATTTTATTTTGATTCAAGACTATATTTTAAGGTTTATTTTAAATAGAGATCAGATATTATTGTATTTGTGATGCAAAAAAAACATCTTAAAAATGACTTTTTTTTACTTGGCAGCATTGACGATTTTATGAATAATAACTTTTTAAATATAAACATATTTTTTTCAGTAAATTATCGAGCACAGTAAATTATCGAGTAGTAGCATTAAAATTTTAAAATTTGTAAAGTTAATATTTACAAATTTAAAAAAATCATTCATTCATTCATTGTAAATGCTACTGTATAAAGACAGCTGTTGGTCTTCCGAATAAAATAAAATAAAATAAAAAAAAGTTAGAACAGTAATTACAATTTCTAAGAAAATCGAGGTAAAGACCTAATATTTAGACATCAAAGACGATAGAAAAAAAACCTGTTTTTATGTTCTATCATCACTGTTGTTGTTACAATAAAAGAAGAAAATACGTAGACATTATCGTACAAGATGGTGCTTAGCCTGTTTAATTCGATCACCTATGTAAATGAACTTATCTTGAGAACCTAACTTATTTTTTTATATGATAGGTGGCAAACGAGCAGACCTATCACTGCCGCGGGCCATGGGCACTCGCCACATGAGTGGCGTGACAAGTGCGCTGCCAACCTTTAAACCCCCCTTCCCCCAGATTGAGCCTCCGGTACGTCACTCGCTTGGCGAAACATAAGGCTGTGCTTTATGCCAATTTTCAGTGACATGAAGGAGCAACATCACCAGCATCACCATAGAATCAATGATATTTATTTATGTACTTGTTGTATGTATAAAAATACTTTATCTCCATTGATATTGACATATGAAAAATCAGCAAGTCACATCATCCCAAGGCCTCTAATTTTATCTAGAGATTTATTTAAATCCATTCACAAATTTGAATAGAACGCATTGTGTAAGACAAGTCTACAACAAAAGAAACGGAAAATACTGGTTAAAATATTCTAGATTTAGACACATCCACACCTAAAGCGCGTCCGTTGTACTTGTAACGTGACCCCTTCACTTGCTTACCATCAGGCTGAGGAGAGCCAAAATGCTGTGTCACTCAAAAAAAATTAAGGCGGTTTTCTTGTGATGCGGATACTAAATGCCTTTTTCCAATAACACGGGCTCTTTTCCGCACGTGTTCCCAACACGGCCAAAATGACCTTTGATAAGGAGAGAGTAATATTAGGCATACTGTCCACGTAAAACGCACGTCATGCGATTTTGCAAGTGCAAAAACGCGACGTTGCCGCTCCGTAAGCAGTTTTGTTTATATGTATGAAATATGCATGTAAGCCTGCAGTAGGCCTTCGGACACACGACGGGTCTTGCCATGGGGAAACGCGCGAACACGTTGTCTATTAGTGTCTGCCGATTTACATATTTGAAGCAAACTTTTAACCTGTATATTTTACCCATTTTCTGGTTATGTTTTTTCTTATATATTAAATTGCACTTGACCTTATCTGACCTGATGAGAAGTGACAATAAGGTCTAAGCTGGTCTAGCGTGCTTACCCAGAAGAAGCCTATTCACTCTCGACTTAAAGACACCCAATTTATAGCTCTCTTAGAATACAGAAGCCGGCAAGTTGTTCCATTCCTTAGCAGTTCTTATTAAGAAAGAAGAAGCAAAGCGCTTAGCACGAGCTGGTGGAACTTCCACAGTGTAAGGGTGGATTCCTGCCGCCTTCCGCAGTGTCCGGTGGTAGAAAGGAGAAGGTGGTATCAGGTTGTGAAGCTCATTCGAACACTCTCCAAAATGTATCCTGTAAAAAACCGATAGACAGGCTCTTGACGTTGGTGAGAGAGGCATCCCCTCTACTAATTCTGTCTCTACCCTCGACTAATTCTGCGTTACCAACAATGTATATTGGTATCAAGACATGCGAAGTCAAGTACAGGTAGACCATATAATTTCAATATAAACAACACATTATGAACTTTACAGTTTATCACATTTGCAAGCAATTAAAAAACGACCAAACATTTTTGGAATCTAATTAGAGAAGACTGTTAACAATGGGCATTAGTATTTGAAAACAAGGACATTAATTAAAGTATTTCTTCATGGAATAACTAATAATAAGAATTTCGACTGGTTGGAATATGTGAGTAGTTCACACCGAACAGAATATAACCACAACATGTCTATACCCATGTCATTAATGAAAAAGCACTAATACTTAAAATAAATACCTAGTTTGTAACACTGTACATACACATAGATGGAAGAATATTTCTTATAAATAAAAATGCGCCAGAGAAAGCACACAAATCATCTAGTCTCAAATCCATTCCCTGTACTAAAAGCATTTAAAGTACTAAGAGTATTTTGATCATTACTATGTACCAACATCATCACAAACAAAGGACCCAAAGAGAGTCTAGGTGCGGAAAAAGTAGTCCACTATACATTACATGTACCATCATGTTGCAAAAAAAAATATGACTATAAAACAGCTGGAGCATCTTCGAGACTTCCAAGCCCCGAGACTATTTAGAAACTGTCACATAAATCAAATTGCCGTGTGGTCCCCGGCTGAGTAGAATAGGCCACCCTCACTCTTACCGAGGTGTCGTAAAAGGCGACTAAGGTAAAGCTGCTGGCATGATCAACAGCACCCAGAGAAGGAAAACCCTCGCCAACCCGTCTGCCAAGCGTGGTGAGTATGGCAATTACCCCTCATGTGACTGAGGGAGGCCCGTGCCCCAGCAGTGGGGACTTAAAAGGGGCTGATGATGATGACATAAATCAAATGTATTACAGAAAAAAACATTGAAGTGTCATAAAATAAATGTCTATATCCATATATACATAAAAAATAAATACCTGGTACATCCATATTGTCTGGATCATCATCATCATCAAAGTCGGAATCCTCATCTGAAGGTGTTGGTGGATTGTCTTCATCATCTCCGTAAGCTGCACGTTTAGACTGCAAAACAAAGTGTTATAAATTTATCTTAAGATTAAGGTATCCTTTAACTTATGTGTTTTGAGTTTCATATTTATTTCGATGAGTCATATCTATAATTAGCGCACCCCAGGCTCTTATGTGACAGCTTTGGTCACAGTTGGGAATTACACACTTAGATAAAGTGTTATCAATAATTAATAGAATCATGGGTGGACTTATTAAAAGATCACTAAATAATAGGGTACATATATTAAAATGAAATGTATTACAACAATTACAATATTATGTTTACATTATAAATAAATACCAACTTGGTGGTTTTCAGTATATTATCAAATTTATAATGCATGATTTAACTTTATTATTTTGGTAAAAAGATACTTAGGAAACCTGATTTACAAAATCAAGTTTTGTTTCAATTTTACTGAAAAGTTAGGTTAGTTTACTTGACAGGTCCTATAAAATCCAAACAAATAGTTGAAGACTATTATAGTTTTCAGGCTACTGTAGAATACTATTTTAGAGTCTAACATTTTAAGTAGATGCTTATGCATTGCCTGTGATCTTAGTGCTTGGTGATATCTAATGGAACCATGGAAAAAATTTTTTGCTTTGGCTTACCATTACACAATTCAAAGGTTATAATAATTTTGCAGAAGTAGTAATACCACCGAAAAAATTAATTAATTACCAATGATACTACCAGTAGAACTAGGCAGTAGGGCAATGGGAGGTGCATTTATGTATCAGATTGATGTAAGTAGTAGTTTATTTTGTTCATTTCACAAAATTATGAGTTTTTATACCTAAAAATGTTAATATAGGTATGAGAATTTATAGCATTAAGTTCTGTAACCTCTTTTGCAATAAAGTTATCTATTTACCTATATAGGTATTATGAGCTGCATTCATGAAAAAGGGCATCATTATGCACAGCTATCGCATAAGCTTTAGGTATATTTACACAATAACAAAATGCAGTGATGACTAATCATTTATTTGCGCATTCAACATTCTTATTTCTGATGAAATTATGAAATTGAAACAATATAATTACAATAACACTGATTGAATTTCTGAACAGCCCAATTGGAAGGTCTTCTAGCCTATTCATCTTGAATTAGAATAACTATTTCCAATGCAAGGCTAAAAATTAAAATTATCTACTTAATTATTAATTCTCACTTATTGTAAGCATTACATAGCTATTTTTCTAAATAAAGTAATAATAATTTAAGTTTCATAATAAACATTTCATCCAAAGGCCATTGCTATTCCAATAGACCTTTACCTTTGTTTATGTTGTAAACTACAGTTATATTCCACACCACTACTGGGTTTTACTGTTTATGTTCCAACCCAATACAACCAAGTGCAGTTAAACTTATATAACTGATAAGGGGCTTTTATTCTGCACTTTATGAGCTCTGCACCACACTTTGATAAGTCATATTCAGTCTTGAGTAATGCTACCAAAATGTCCATGCATTTTGCATTTAAACTTTAATTTAAGCCTTAAACAGATACTAGAAGGCACAATAGACGCCTTAGCCACGTCCTACGAGAATCAGCATCAACACAAAATATACTAACATCGACCCCAACATGCCAGTACCGCATTAGATCAATGTGCTCAACATAGCTAAAGTGCAGATATTAGAGACGTATTCTAACACTATGTCTAGAACCTTCCAAGAAAATCAATACAGCCACACCCAACTTGCATAATTAACTCTCATTGAGCCCAAGAAACTGAAAGATTTAAGCCAAAATCAAAGGAGAAATAACACATGTGAGATCGACACCACCTTATGACACTTTTTTTTTGGTTAGAAAACTTGAAAACAAAGAAAAAAAACGCAAAAAACGGGTATTTTCAGAAAAAATCTGAAAAAATGCAGCCTAAATTACATTATAAACTTTATAGAATTAAAGAATATGCATGTTTAGAGCGGAAAACACATTTTCCAACAAAGTAAAGTTCGTAAAAAAGTATCAAAACAAAAAACTATCATTACCATTTTTATAGCTGATGTCGCCTTTTTTAATCACTTTATTATGATGTTAATTAACGATATACAATTCACACTGATATTACTTCACAAATTAGGCTCACTAACAGAATTACAATTACTCGAAATTGTTATTTCGTAATGACAAAAAACCAGACGTCCGCACGGCGGTCAATGCGTCCGCCATATTAAAAAATACGCAAAGAGTAAAGAAATCCGTTCGGATACACGTATTTGCAAGTATTAGGTACTTTGATAATTTAGGATTTCTAGAAAAACGTTATATTTTATTTAGTTGATAAACTTTATCAGATACCGTTTACTTTCATGAATATGATTGATATTGTTCTGGCCTATGTAAATACAAACTGTTCTACAAACAGTCACTCCGTCTTATTCCAATCTCCTTTCGCGCACGTATCCGAACGTAGACCTTACTTGTTCCATTTTTGTTCTTTTTTAGATCTCCCTTGAAGAAAAATCTCCTCAAGTTCTCAAGCAATCATTCTTTTGCGCATGTTCATCATGCTCCTAATCGTTGTAAATTAAACTTTTTTATTTTAAATATCTAAGATTATGACGCACGACCATTCTCTTCACCAGTAAAGAAATGCTTGCTATATCATCATGCATGATTCATTTCATAGTTTCATGGCGAATAAAAAAACATTTTGAGTGTTATCAGTTATCATCATTTCTGCTTGTCTCTAGTTTTTTATGAAATCGTGCTTGATGACCCGTAGAGCCTGCATGAATCTGGAGTAGTAGTAGGATGCAGGCCCACCCCACCGGGCCCACATAACGCAAAAGACCAAAAGACAGTGGTCCGTTGCCATTTATGAAATGCATAGACAAATTAAAACTAAACTAATATTTTGAGCAGCTGTCAGTTTGCTTGTGTCATTGTATGTACCTATGTCAATGTGTCAACTTTGTTGCCGTCCGCCGCCATATTGTCATATTGTGAAATTGTGAAATTTGTTTGGAGACTGCTGCAAATTGCAATTTAAATCCCAAATATTGGCTCTAATCAGCTTTTTAGATTTAATTTAACGAGTTTATCTAGTTAAAAAGGATCCAATAACATGGATTCGCTCGTTGGCTACGGGAGTGACGATGAAAATGAGTCTGAACGTTATGGAGGCCACTTGTCTTCGGTGAGTATGCCCTTGAGATTTTCCGTAAATTCGCAATTTCTTCCAGTATCTGGCCCTTTTGCACTAACGTATTTTATAAATATGATGAAGCAAGTGTTTATTTGCATGTTGCGAGAGAAATACTTAGGTATAGTATTTATTTTAAGCAATTCTATAGAATGTAATTTAAATACAAGTTTTTTTCATCAGGCCGGATTATGTCATTTCGAAAATAATTTTGGTGGACACTAGAACAGCTAGTTAAATAATTGGGGCGATGAGTCAGTCTTGCTTGATTTTATTTGAGTAGATAGATAGGATAGTTTTTCACTTGTGAGTTTAGTACCTAGGTACTTTATTCTTGTCCACTAAAATTCAGTTTAATGGTTTGTTTTCTACACGTTAGATTAATTTATTTGCAATATTACCACGCACTACCCTTGGTAATGGTGATATCTAGATATCTATATTTGGATGACAAAAAGCCCCAATAGATGTGTTTTATCAACCACAAAAAAAAACTTTAATTTTGCATCTTAGAAAACTAAATTTCACTTATGATTTTGTATAAACGTTGATTGAGGAAGAATATTTTTAGAGCCATATGGGAGCGTTCAAGTATTACGTAACGCAATTTTTGAAGATTTTTGACCCATACGCTACGAGTATGTTGTTTACATTTTAAACAAAAAAATGGCCTATAAAAGCATTAGAGCTTTTATAGGCCAAGAACAGCTGATGATATACTCTTTTGAGGACATTACAGCATGAACACTATGAACTCACTATAATAACACTGAATACAGGAATGTGCTGCATAAACACATACAAATACTGAAAACGAAACATTAAATGATGTACAATACAATCTAGGGATTCCTCGTGAAATATGAACGAAAAGGTTTGCCAACTTGTGAGAACAAATCAAAAATGACGACCAGACTTATACTATTGAGCGATTCCCTGTAAAACGTAAAGAAAAAGGTTGTCAATTTGGGAGTTTTAATCACCTAATTTTTTATTCAAAGAAAGAAACAATGTTACGTAATGTGTTGTAAGAAAGACCCCCTCCCGCCCCTGTAACGCATCGTAACGTTTTACGAGACCCCCCCTCCCCCCTAAATTGCGTTACATAATACTTGAACACTTCCTATGTATGAAACATTAAAAATGTGACTGTGCACTCTACTTATACATATTATGATCATCCTTATTGTACTAAAAAACTGGACATAAAAAAATCCTCCTACCCTTTTCAAATGCAAAGCAATGGATATTAATCAGCATTCTCTGCTTGACAATAGACTGATATTGTAGGTTGGCGGCGCGGCGGCGGGGCAGCGGCGACGCGACGATGACACCAACTACGACGACGTCAACATGGACATGAGCGAGGTAACTAATCCACTACAACGCCTCCATGTAGACAAGGACCCTATCGTAGAATATCTATAGTTTATTTGCATCTGTTCCGTCTGTTGCTCTGAATAAATCTTAAATAAAAAAAAGAGTATAAAAGTTATCATTCAATCGTAAATATCTCTATAAAAACTTGTTGAATTGTTTTCAACGATGATATTAACACTTTTATTATTTTATATGTTACCCATTTGTAAATTGACACAAAACAAAAGTCAAATGACCCCCACGAGTCTTCTGCGGCACCTTCAAGATGACCGGGCGACTCCCTCCGCTAGCCCCTAGCGTCGCACGCACGTGAGTACTTAGCTTTAAAACAGGCAGTCTTATGATTGGAATACTTTTGTTATATAACTCCCGTGAGGGAAATAAAAGTTACACATATTTAGCTTTCTTTCTTTGGATGTGGTATTATCTTAAGATTAATTTTAAATGTTAATAGGGCAAAATTGGTGTAGGTAGTTTTAATTAGATTAATTACCAAGAAGAAACTACTCATGCGGTGTAGGATTTAATTGTTGGTTTGTATATTTTATTCTCCTTACCAAACTCTTGTTCTATGTAAACTAATTGATGGACCTAAATAAATAAACCAGTTACCGGTAAGGTGGCCACCAATGGTTAGTATTGCATCTGTGGCCACTTTAGCCCTAGCCCTTAAGATACTAGAGTGCAGAGGTGTATTGTAGAGAGGCAGTTGTAGGGCTAAAATTTTATCAACAGTATATTTGATTATGTTGAACTAGACGTATGGTCAGGGGTGCAAAAAAGGGATCCGTCTGCTCATCGGCCATCTATCACATAAAAATAAACTGCCGTAAGATCTTATTTTACAAGTTATTCTATGATTTCTCATGTGATAAGGATGTAACTACCTTGCTGGCCCTGGGATGGTTATTTTGGCATATTTGTGACAGTACTTAATAGACAGATATTGAGATTCTATATTGTTGATCAAAGCCCTTACCTACATAGGTACCTTATACCTGCATTTAGACCTCCTACCTCTTATATCTTTTATGAGGACTGGGTTTAGCTTTATTACTATCTAAGTGAGAAAATCACTATCAAAATGTTATTAGAGAGTCTTTAGGTTTATCAATATACATTTTTATATTTTAAAGCAAAGCAAAAGAAGTGGAAATAGTACCTGAATTTCACACTGAGATGAGATTTTCATTTTAATGAGCTTATGGCAGTAGAAATCGTGTTACACTCATGTTGCAATGTATTTTTTTTTAAAGAACATCATATAATAATATCCATGTTATAAACACACACATATGCAAGGCAAAAATACATTCCCATAGCATAAATTGTCGTGAGATACCATTAGATGTATACCTAGTTACTATATATCTATGTATGTTTCAATAAAGGTAAATATTTCTTACCTTAAAGTTGGTTGTCTTCGTTTATAAGTTATAATTCCTTTAAGTCTATATTCAATTCATTAATGAAATAATTTATAAACTACGTTTTTTAGGATTGGGCATTCCAAAATTTAGAATAACAATTATCTAATATCTTTTATTGGATTTTAATACTCAGCATTCTAATAAATGTAACAGTAATAGCAGAGTGAAATTGTTCCATGCTTTTATTACTTTTAATAAAATTTATTTTTGATGATTTACGATACTATTCTGAATGTGTCTAATAACTAAATCAATGTTTAAAATTCCATTTTATGTACTGTATTGTAAATTCAGAATAAGAAATTATTTATAATGTCTCCAAGTAAATCATGTATGTAAAATCTAGTGTCACATGGTCCTCAGAACTACTTTTCCCGATGAGGACCACATACAAAATGGCGCCCAACGTGGGGTGCCACGAAAACAACGTTACACTAGTCGGTACCTTTTTTGTGTATCGTATCGTAGACTTATTACGTATTAGTCCATGATTGTATGCACTCTTTTAAAATAACAAACACTAATTGTTATTATTATCCTGAATTGAAAATATGAAACCAATTAACAATGTAACTAAAGTTCGAAGAGTGTTGCAGCAGCGAAGAAGATAACACAATCGTAATTACTTGTAAGAAAGAAATCTGATCTTTGCCTTCCTACAGGGAAAAAAGACATGATCGCACTGTATGATCTAAAGTATCAGCCTATATACTGTCCCACTGTAGGGCAAAGGCCTCCATCATAGAAATCAAGTCATCGCTACTATGATGTGATTGGGCTTCACCATGTTTGCCTAATGCGGATTGGTCATCACAATCCCGAGCTTTAATCGAATAATTAGAAACCTACTTTTTGCTTGACCCGCGATTCGAACACATGACCCCGAGATCACGGCTCGGTACGTAAACCACTAGACCCTGTAATGTTGTAGAGACTGTAATGTATGAGTGTATGGCAATGTATAATGTATTACAAAAAATATAATTATATACTTAGACACACTCATAATATTGTAAGTAGTAAGTTTTCCTTAAGGCGACGGGCCTTAGCCCTAACTAGCGACACCATTCGTTTTTAATTGTTAGCTACTAAACCGGATCTATTATAAACAATTTCTGGGTTACAGCCTCTCGGCAAATACTTATACTATTTATTAATTAACCATGCACAAATGTTAGGTCCGTTTTTGTACGCGAAAAATTGATTATCGCCAAATGCGGCCACTTTTAGCGTGAATCAATTTTTCGCGTACATATGTTGGGTCCGCATTTGTGCATGGTTATTTAATAGTATAAGTGTTTGCCGAGAGGTTGTAACCCCGAAATTGTTTAAAATAGATCCGGTTTAGTAGCTAACAAGTAAAATCGATTGGCGTCGCTAGTGTGCCCTACCCGTCAGCTTAATAAAATAAAATGAAAAAATCCCCAATACTAACAAGTCGAGTATAGTGATTAGCACAAAATGTAGTAACACTAAAATTGCTGCAGGACTCCCAGGAGGCGGAGTCGGAGCCCGAGCTGCTGCCAGCGGAGCCTGCGCCCGCGCGCCGCGCCTCGCAGGAGCGGCGGGGCTCCGGTAAGAGTCATGACTCGTTCAGAGGAGCTAAGAAGACTAGTAAGATATTGTGTTCTTTTCCTTTTTATGGTGTGGGGTCTTATAAGTTTATATATTGTCTGTAATTTGCATGTAAGAGATTCGCTCATTCCCAATGCCGCGCCGCCCTGATTCGTTTTCCCTGCATGTTTTGGCTGCGAAGTTTGGGGAGGGGGGGGACGGGACTCGACTAGAACAGTCTAAGGCGTTGATACAGGCGTTCGATCAGAGACGAGCTGTAGAAATAATAAAACTGAGTAGAGGACATGTTAGGGCACTCACTCGGACCCTCACAGGGCACTGCAAATTAAACAAGCTCCTGCACAACATGGGCCTTTCAGATACCAAAATCTGCAGGTTCTGTCGCGAGGACGAGGAAACGATTTTCCACGTCCTCGGCGAGTGCATAGCGCTGCACCGCTGCAGAAGCCGGCACACATGATCTCAGCAGACGAGATCAAAAGCTCCCAACCAAATCGACTCGGAACCTAATTTTCATACAAACATACTTATTTATTTATTCATTTATTAGGAATCCTTACAGCTTGACATACAAACATTTACGTAGGTAGCACTTGTCTATTGGGGACCTAGTAAACCTCTACAAGACTATACACTATATACTAAATTAAGAGGCCTATAAATATAAAAGTATATGTTCTTTTGTGATAATTTTCATGTCATTGTCAAAAATGTTCTTTTAGTTAGTTGTTTAACAAGACTCCAGAAACATGGTTATTTTCTTAAGATTAGGATTTAGAAAGTGGTTTGTCTTTCTAAATGCCACTATTATGGGATGCGAAAATCAATCACAAATTCCCCTTTTTTAAGAAATCGGCACGTTTCTGTAATCTGTTAAAATATTTTTTTAAAATTTTAACACCTTTGAAATCGATTTATAATAAAATAAAATATCACTGAAGCAGATACTTTCATATTTATAGACCTCTAAAATTAGTACCTATGTTTGTATGAAAATTAGATCATGAGTCGTTTTATAATGCGATCAGAAATAGCGGCGCATCTATTCACTTCTCGTGGAGTGCGAGTATAGACCCAAATAGTGTGCGAGCGAGAAGTGAATAGATGCGCCGCCATTTCTGATCCCATTCTTTATCCGCACAGGTTGTACGTATGTATCGGTAGCCTGTTTAGCAATAGGCAGCCGCCGTTCTGTGTTAATGTCTTTTGTGACGCTAGAGGGTCATTCCCTTTGTAAGAATACTGATGGCTACATAAATAAATATTGTGTACAGTCAACTTTAGATTTATACTTAACCATTTTGTGTTGTCGAACAAATACCAAGTGCAGTGCATGCAACTTCTCCCTAGTGACGTCATAGTTTTGGGGGAGTCTATTTTATGTGATTTAAAAATTGTGATATCACAGATAGTTTTCATGATAACCTTAACTCAGATTTTGTGATGATGTCAGCGTGTAATTCATTCACATACATTATTGCTTCTTTTAACATCTAATGCAAAATCTCAAAATTTATATGAACTTTTTTTGTGTGATAGGTGGCAGACGAGCAGACGGATCACCTGATGGTAAGCGATCGTCGGCGCCTATGGACACCAGTAAAGTCACAAGTGCGCTGCCAACTATTTAAACTGTGCGTTTCTCATGAAACTTTCTACCTCGTACAACGAAACTGTGGAACGAACTACTTTTCGTTAATGATTTATGTCTAGGTTATGTTTCTAATTGAGTTTCCTTGTTTTGTATTGTGCCAAATAAAGTTTTCATTCATTCATTCATTTATTCATTCAACTATCACCTGCGGTGTTTCCGGACCGTTACGACCTGCAAACCTTCAAGAAAAGAGCGCACCTGAGTCTTTTGACGTGACAGGTGTCCATGGGCGGCGGTAATCGCTTACCATCAGGTGATTCGTCTGCTCGTCTAACCCTTATATCATAAAAAAAAACCCTTTTCCCCGGATTGACCATCACTGACGCAGCGAAACACAGCAAAGTGCTGCTTCTCGTCGGTTTTCTGTGAGGCCGTAGTGTCACTCCGGTTGAGCCGGCCCATTTGTGCTGAAGCGTGGCTCACTCACGGTCGAACTTGTTGTTGTTGTCGTCGTCGTCGTCGTCAAAGGTTGTCTGGAAGAAATCGCTACAAGCGATAAGACCGCCTTATCCACCACCACTGTCTGTTGTTGTTGTATCATGCTTGTATTTTATTTTTGTGCAATAAAGAATATCTATCTATCTATCTAACTTGCCTTTTTTTTATATGGCTTGCCTACGGCGAACACATAATAACTCTGCCAATGTCGAGTGATTAAAGAGACACGTTAATTTAATGGTTATTGACCGGTGTGGCGAGTTAAATCCTTTTGATGTTTATTTTAATTGAGTTTGCATCAGTAATTTTGGTTGACCGTCTCGTATTGTCACGCAGACGGCAGCCGCTCGCGCGAGCGCTCCCGCGACCGCAACCACTCGCGCGAGAGCGACCGCGAGCGCAAGGACAGGCGGCGCGAGTCGCCGCCGCGCGCCCGCAGCGACAGGGAGCGCCACCGCGACGCGCGCGACAATCGCGACAATCGCGAGCCGAGGAGAGATGACAGACACAATAGGTAAGCTTTTTTTTTATATGAGAGGTAGCAGACGAGCACACGGATCACCTGATGGTAAGTAATGCCGCCGCCCATGGACACCCGCAACACCAGTGGAGTCACAAGTGCGCTGCCAACCTTTTCCCCTTCCCCCCATTGGGCCCTGGTAAATAAATAAATATTTGACAACATCACATACATTGATCTGACTCCGAGATAGGTAGCTCAAGCACCTGTGTAACGGATATCAGAATCAACAGTGGGATTACAAATAGATACATATAATGCTTTTCTTTCGTAAATATATACTTATAATTGCATAGGAAACACCCAGACCAATACAAACAGACATGTTCATGCACACAAATGTTTGTACTGTGCGGGGATCGAACCCGCAACCCATGGACCAAAGACAGCGTTTACTACCACTGTTCCAAACGGGTCGTCAAACCTCACTCACACGGCGGAACACAGCGCAGGCGCTGCTGCACGCCGGTCTTCTGTGAGGCAGTGGTATCACTCCGGCTGAGCTACAACAATACATGGTGTATCTGTGAACATTTACATCCCTTTAACCACGTGTTCTATCAACCATTCTGAACAACATTTGTTCTATAACTTTTGGAAATTCGCATAAAAAATTTCAACTTCTCATACAAAGTCAGTCACGTGACTTGGTCATTTTGTAAGGGGAGTCATAAGTCATAAGTCATTTATTCCATTAAAACAATATACATTGTGTTGGAAATAAAATTTAACAATAATACATAAAATTTGAAATCACTTGAATTATATATTAAAAATTTAAATTATATGTATGGTAACAAAAAAAAATTCAATTAAAATACCCAATTACTTATTTAAATGTCACTAAATTTATTATATCTATTTTCCAATAATACATCATTTGCATAATCTTTAATAGTATAGAAACTTTTATCCAGTAGATAAGCCTTTAGTTTATTTTTAAATATATTTATGTCACTAATAATTTTTAGACTGTTAGGTAATTTATTATAAAGTCCCACCGCCTGATATTTGACACTATGTTTTGCTATGTTTAGTTTAGGTTGTATTAGATTTGGGATATCCTTCCTTCTCGTGGTATGTCGTAATATTCTTTCATCCGAAGTCCGAGTCGAAAAAAATTCGACTAATTTCGAAAAGTCGTAGAACAAATGTTGTTCAGAATCGTTGGTAGAACACGTGGTTACGTGGGATGTAAATGTCCACAGATACACCCTGTATGTGTAATATAAGCATAACATACTGATTTAGCCGTGTGGTCCCGGCAGAGTAGAATAGGCCACCCTCACTCTTACCGAGGTGTCGTAAAAGGCTACTAAGGTAAAGCTGCTGGCATGATCATCAGCACCCAGAGAAGGAAAACTCTGCATTTATATCAAAACCCTCGCCAACCCGTCTGCCAATCGTGATGAGTATGGCAATTACCCCTCATGTGGTTGAGGGAGGCCCGTGCCCCAGCAGTGGGGACTTTAATGGGCAGACGATGACTGATTTATTAGTATGCAATATTGTGTTTATTTATGTATTAGTATTATACATTTTAATAAATATACAATTCACATTTATTTCCCTTCTCAATATTGCACCACCTACCCCTCTTCTACTATCAAATGTCCTTTGCCTGAAGGTTCTCTCTTCCAGCGATAAGACCGCCGAAATTGTACATTTAAGTTTCTGTTATGCCTAGTTTTTTTTAAGTTGTGTTTTTTGTGCAATAAAGTATATCTATCTATGTGGAAAAGAGGCGACGTGCCATGTGCCTGGTGGCCTAATTTCAAGCCGTCCCGTAACGAACGAGACGGCTATATACCTCATCCAAACAAAGGAGACACAGCGCGTCTGAAAGAGAGGGAAACTCCGATTCAATCGTAACGTATGCTTTAAATCAGGCCCTCTGGATTGTAAAAATCAGTAACTTGCATACTTAATTGCTTATCGAAAGCCATGAGTCAAAAGAGCAATGGCGATATAATTGTACGTTCCAGTTATGTTAGTAATTTTATGCATAGTGCCCCTTGTCATACACCTCGGCATTATCTGTCTTGGCATTATGCTGAGGGTCACCTTTTTGGCATAAGTCATACGTTTTTTTGCTGAATAAATATTTTATATCTTATTTATTTATTTATAAGATCACCAACAAAATTTACATCAGTACATGATACAATAATAACACCAGAAAAATTATAAATCAATCTAAACGAAATCTTATTTATAGGTGACAACGGCATGCAATATTGACAACAGTAACAGTAGGTAGTGTTGAAGAATGAATTAAATATTACTAAAATCAATTTCACTACAAAGAGAGGTGTTTTGACACCTTTTGGGGAGAACTAGTTTTTTAAATTTAACTAAAGAACCACAACTTATATCGACATCAGTATTTTTAGATTTTATGTTATACTGGCGAATCTGTCTGTTTAAGGGGGAAATCTTCAAAAAATATCAACAAATCCGATACATGTGGTCGACTGATTCAAGATAACGTACGGTCGGCGAACGTTGCAGATTTCCAGTTAGAAGGCACAACCGCTTGCACTGTGCTATGCGTGAGTGCACAGATGAGCTTCCCACACCCTGCTGCTTGTGCAAGCGGTTATTGGCTAGAGCTGGTACACCGGAAAATTCGTCAACTGTACATTGAAAAGAAAGTGGTAAGGCTAATTCCTCATCATGGTCATCATCAGCCTATATTCGGCCACTGCTGGACTTAGGCCTCTCCTGTGGCACGCCACGAAACTCCACGACCTTATTATTGTGCCTTGCATAGAGGTAATTCAATGCGAAATATGATTTGTTGTTGCAGATCCGACAGAAACGAGCGCGGACGCGGCCACGAAGCATCTCAAGGATCCTCCAGGCGAGGCCTGCTCGGGGACAGGCCTGATGAACGCGGCGCGGATGGCAAGGTAATTGTGTCTTCAAGCTACCATCGCTCAACACTTCACTACTGTACCTTAAATGCTGTGCGTCTATACTCGCACCCCACGAGAGCAAATAGTGTGCGAGCGAGAAGTGAATAGATGCGCCGCCATTTCTGATCCCATTCTTTATCCGCACAAGTTGTAATATGAGTCCAAGTGCGAGTCGGGCTCGCCCACTGAGGGTTCTGAACCTACGTATCCGATATAATTATGTAAAGTCAGTACAAATTCATTCATTCATTCATTTGTTGGCTTAAGTATTAAGATATTTAATAAGCTACCAAAAATGTTATCAACCTATCACTGGATAAGTTTAAGTCTCGTATTAAAACCTAACTAATGAAGAAAGGTTACTTTAGTGTACAAGACTATTTAAATGATAAGGATTCTTGGCCATGTTAATTAGCTAATCTTTTGTGTTGTTATTCATAGTATTCTATTAACTTTCATAATTTTATTTTTTTCTCTTCTCAATTGAAATTCTGTAACATCATCAATATTTGAAAAGAGTAACTACTGAGTTTCTTGCTGGTGTCTTCTCAGTAGAAATCGACATTCCGAACCAGCGGTAGATATTATGTACCTATTTTGACATTCATAAGTGTTCCGTGTGGACTTAAATTGAATAAAGATTTTTTCTTTTTATCTTATCTTTAATGCATGTTTATAAAATTGTTCATGGCTAGCGAAGATTTTTTTAAATATTTCTCAGTATTAATAACTTTCTTCGGCGTTACAACCCTATGTGGTTCTTGGCCTCTTCTACTTTGGACTGCCATGCGTGACGATCCCTGGCTTTCTGTCTCCAGTTCGTAAAATTCGTCATCGCCTTAAGATCGTCTTCGATGCAATCGCACTATCTCTTCTTAGGCCTTCCCCTTGGTCTATTCAACTGCGACTTCTAGTCGGTCATTACTTTTGGTGCTCTGTTTTTGTCCATTCTCTCAACTTGTCCTGCCCATCTGAGACGTTGTGACTTGATGAATCAGAATTTATAAAAAAACTACATAATACATCGTAAAACAAATACCATATGCTCATTATCTTCAAACTCTTAAGTTTCTACTCACAAGGCCGTTGCACCAGATCTGCTGCACTCGGAACGGCCTAAGTCTTGCTACTGCCTATGTTTATTATGCAATGGTAGCATTGTTTTATAAAATAGCTGCCATTGACTTCAAGAAGCAGTATGCAAGAATCTTATATAGTCTTGTCTATTGTATGTGCCCTTGCTTAACATTACTGTCGCATGATATGGGTAAACTGTTTTTTTTTTTATTACAGGTTCCTGCGCTGATGGATCTGAAGCCGTTTGGAGGGGAGCCTCCGCCGGGCATCGAACGCGGGGCCTCGCAGGACGCCCGAGACGCCGTATCACCCAGGTAATACAGATAGTGTAATTGTAGCTATTTATAAATCAATATTACTTTGCTTTACTGCACAAAAATACGTAAGAATAACCTGACCTGGGGGCTACCGCGTGTGAAACCGCATTGCATCAGTCAATACGTTATAATATAATACGATGCGTTTGAGCCTATTTCAGACCCAGAATGTTGAAGTGAAAAATACAAATTTATTTCAGATTCGTCGACCGTGATCGCCGTGACAGAGGAGACAGGGGAGACCGCGAGCGGGACAGAGATAGGCACAGCCGAAGATCTGAGGAGAAGAGGTGAGTTACATACATACTTAATTTATTCGTGTTGCACGGCAAAACAGAGCGACGAATTGACTTAAATTATATGGGGATGGGGAGTGACATAAGGCTTACTATGTGGCAAACTGAATTCCACCCAAACGAAACTGCGGGCGACCGCTATGCACCAGATGGAAAGCGACGATCAGGTCTAGGATGATATGTGTGTGCCTAAAAGATTCCTGTTAACTCTTGCCTTAAAGATCTTATTTGAAGATAAAGTGAATATCATCAATTGGCCACAGCATCTAGAAGATGACTTTTGCAGCGCTAGGAGGTTGGTGGTAATCCGCATCGGCGTTGATGGCTGTAAAGCCCTATTGCTGCACGGCATATCTTTCCACATTTATCGCAAGGCCACCTTGCATCCGCTGGGGGAGGCAAGACACGACGGAGCTTTTTCTGCTTTAATTCTCCAGCTTTAAATTCTCCAGTTCAGCGTTGGAAAGAGACAAAAAGTAGCCTATGTTACTCTCCATCCTTTTGACTATCTCCGCTAAACATCACGTTAATCTGTCGCTCCGTTTTGCCGTGAAAGACAGACAAATAGACATACAGAGACACACTTTCACATTTACAATATTAGTATGTTTTTTTTTTTTGCCTCATACTTAGCTCAGTAGGTAAGAGCAGTTTGCATACCATCTGACGAAGTATCGATGGTTTTAAAAGTTCATTATCGACTGCCTCGTTGGCGCAGTGGGTAGTGCGTGGCACTTTAAAGCGACAGCTGCGCTTGGGGTCCCGGGTCCGGCCAAAATTTGTACCTGAGTTTTTCTGTTAAGAAAATCTCAGTGTCAGCCCGGAGTCTGGAAGTTGGCGGTCTTGTACCCCCGTGCCTTGGAAAGCACGTTAAGCTGTCGGTCCTGCGCTCGAGTTTTCACCGGTCGTGTCACACTGGTGTCCCATCTGATTATGAGGATAGATAATAGAGAGTGCACTTGTGTTTGCGCACACACTTGAGCACTATAATATATGCTTCGCAAGTGGCTAATCGTTGAGATTGGTCGTCTTAGCCGAAGTCGGTTGGAGGATGTTATTATTATATATGAATGTAATTGGTATGTGGTGGCCAGGTCGTCGTCGCACAGGCACGCGGAGCGCCGCTCGCGCTCCCGCTCGCGCTCGCGGGGCGCCGCCTTCCCACCGCCACCAAGCACTTCCACATCCAGGTAATCTATATATTCGCACCCTTAGTAAAATACCGACCTAACTCAAAAATTTAATATAGATGCTAAATGAAAATAGTATCGGCTAAAATCCAGGGATGAAAGGTCATCTAACAACAAAGTAAATAGGTACACTCACATATGAACACGAGATGAAATTTGAAGTGCGTTATTTTCTTACCTACTCAAGAATAAATTGCAAAAAATTGCTATAAAAATATCAACAATTTTGAGTTAGGTCGGTATTTTACTAAGGGTGCGAAAAGGAGAACATGAGTGACTAAGGTATTAAGTGACACACTACTGACCCTAGAAACTTGAAATTCGGGAAGGAGGTTCCTTTAATAGAGAAAGTGAGCACTAAAACGGGATTTTTGAAATTGAATTTTCAAAAATCCCGTATCCCCTTAAGGGGGTAAAAAGGGTGTTAAATGTTTGTATGAAAGTCCGCCATCTTTGATGCTAGAAATGTGAAAATTTGTATTTAGACTAATAATTTGAAACAAAAAGTAACCCATTTAACGTTTTTTTTAATTACCCTTAAAAGGGGTAAATAGCGGATGAAATGCCAGTATGGGGGTTTAGCCATTTTATAGTAATCTACTTGATCAGATTGCACAATGAATGAAGGGAATCCAAATTTTATAAAAAAAAATTTTTTGATGTTTTTAGTTCGAGTGCGGAGCGAGGTGAGAGGCGCGGATCTCCTTCCGGCGACTACAGGCCGTCGTCGTACAAAGTCAATAAGAAACTAGAAGTTATGGAGAAAATGGGTAAGTTCTAATTATGTAATTTCTGTTGACCGGGGGAGAGCCACGCTTCGGCATGAATGGGCCGGCTCGTCCGGAGTGATAGGCCTTACAGAAAACCGGCGTCTGCTTGTCTGCCCATCTATCACATAAAAAAAAAAGTTGGTGATAAGTATGACTGACCGGATGGCGCAATTCGTAGTGACCCTGCCTCTTACGCCAAAAGTCGTGGGTTCGATCCCCACCCTGGACAAACATTCGTGCGATGAACACTTGTGTTTGTTCAGTGTCTGGGTGTAATATATGTATTTAAGTATATATTTGTGTTCCTTTGTTGTCTGATATCTGTAACACAAGTGCTTACGCTACTTAGTACGGAATCATGAATTTAAATGTGGGAGAGCCACGACATGACAGTTAGACATGAATGTGCCGGCTCGACCGGAGTGATACCACTGCCTCATAGAAGACCGGTGTGAAGCAGCGCCTGCGCTGTGTTTCGCTGTGTGAGTGAGTGAAGGGGAAAAGGTTGGCAGCCCACTTGTGACTCCACTGGTGTTGCGGGTGTTCATGGGCGGCGGCAATTGCTTTATAAAATTTTATATTAAAAAATATGAACGTCACGCACAAGTATTATATTATCTATACGTATATATTATGATGCTTCATAACGTACACTTTTGTAATTTACTACGAGACCTATATAACATATATCTTTCTTTTTTTATAAACAAAGTGCATTCTCATAATCTGAGCACATTTAAGATAAGAAAAATTGGAAATCTTTACCTACAAGATAATTACACATGGATTACTACAATCACCTTACAGCTAGACCTTCTCATTGAAAATTCCTGTGATACGAATTTTAGTACTAATATTTAAAAAAAATTATTATTAAAAAAACAAAATACCCGACTGCACACTAAAAAAAGAGTAAAACAAGCCCCACAATAATATTGATCAATCAAATGCTAAAAACTAATTATGTAATACCGTTTAAACAATACCTATATTAAAATACACTACAATATGTGTTCGTAATCGATAGTTAAATAACAGAAACTTATTTTGAATACAAATTTACTGAATATAATTTATAAATGTTGATGGAAAGCATCGCAGGCGGGGACCAACAGAGGCTTACCAACAGAGGCTTATTTATAGTCATTCGGTTGTGCACCATTTAGCAGAATTTTCGTTGGTGGCGGTCAAGGTGGTCCCCGCCTGCGATGCTTTCCATCAACATTTATAAATTATATTCAGTAAATTTGTATTCAAAATAAGTTTCTGTTTATTTAACTATCGATTACGAACACATATTGTAGTGTATTTTAATATAGGTATTGTTTAAACGGTATTACATAATTAGTTTTTAGCATTTGATTGATCAATATTATTGTGGGGCTTGTTTTACTCTTTTTTTAGTGTGCAGTCGGGTATTTTGTTTTTTTTAATAATATTTTTTTTTATTTATAACTTTTTAGCTGTTTTTTATTTAACGAAAATGTTGTAGATGTAGAAGACTATGTATATGTAAGTACCATTTTAAATTATTTCGACCACATTTGGCTTTAGATTACGAGTGATGTTACTCCGCAACATAAATTTACCGCCAATCTGGTAAGTTTCACGTCAGACGACGAAGTATCGAAAAAATCGCTATTTAGAGACGACCGTCAACGACGTGTGCCCTTATGCGTGTGCCCGCATTCGGGCTGTATACTCGAGCATATCCCCCTCCGCACCGCGCCGCGCGCCGCATGCCAGGCCACGCCCTATCTTTTTGCTTGCTAACGCATGAGTTGCTTTGCGTTGACGCAGAATTAACATGTTCCCGTGGGAATTTTGAGAAAAAACGTATCCTATATTAATTACTCCCGTGATTGAAATGAATCTAATGATACCGCATACATATTTTTTAAAGGGAAATTTAGAAAAAATATTATTATGTCTTTATCCCGTGGGACTTTTAGGATAAAATGTATCCTATGACACTCCCGTAATCAAGACAAATCTAACGATACCTCATACATCAAAATCCATCAAGCCGTTTAGGCTACAGGAGGTCACAAAGGAAAAGACATACATACATACATACACTCGAAAAACATTACCCTCCTTCTTTGGCAGTCGGGTAAAAACAACTTTAATGGATAGTAGACTAAAGATTTTAAATGATATCGATAGCACTAGCCTCTCAACTAGTGTTGAAGTTCAAGATCCTGGGCTGTGTAAACAATATTTATTAAAAACCAACGCTAATAAACTCACTGTACTCTCACAAAACATTCGAGTATTAATAAAAATTTAGACAATTTAATAATACTTTTGAACCGCTTACAATTCAAACCGGATATTATTGTACTAACTGAATGCTGGCTAAATAATTTCTCAAATCAAATACCATTAGATGATTATAGATGTCACCACTCTAAAACTTATCTTAACCAAAACGATGGCATAGTAATATACACAAGACCGCATCTCAATATACAAATAATAGAACCATCCTTTCAAGATGCAAATTGTTTGGTGATACAAATTGACCATGTTTATTCTGTGATAGCTATCTATCGATCTCCTTCATTCTTCAACATTAAACATTTTCTTACATCCCTAGAATCAATTTTAAGTTCACATACGAAACCTCACTCCATTCTCTTGGGTGATATTAATATAAACCTTAACAAAGATACGCTAGATGAGGCATCTGACGAGTATTTAAATATCTTAGCGCATTACGGTTACGTTTCTCGTCACAATTTCCCTACAAGAGGTCCAAATAACCTAGATCACTGTATGATAAAGTCAACTCTAGGTTCTAGTACAGTTATTTGCCACTCGGCTATAACTGACCATAGCTCCGTATTATGCAGTCTTGGAATAAAAACACAAAACGCTAGCAAAAGCAGAATAAGCACAAAAATTGAATATGAACCCCTTCTTGAAACATTAAAAACGACGGACTGGACTGAACTATACAATATGACCTATACTAATGAAGCAATAAAGCACTTTCTTTATATATTTAATAAAGCTATTGATAAAAATAAAACTATTCATAGGACACGAAGACGTGATGTAATTAACAAGAAATGGATAACGCCGGGATTATTGAAATGTATAAGACGTAGGGACTCCTTACATGCCAATGCTAGAAAGCACCCTAATGACCTAATCATTCAAGAAGAATATAAATTATACAGAAATTATTGTGGTAACATAATACAAAACTTAAAGAATAGCTACGATAAACAAATGCTGATTGAAAATAAAGGAGATATTAAGAAAACGTGGAATGCTGTCAAAATATATGTAACATTAAAAGTACTCACAATAAAAGTGAGGAACTAATCAAAATAAAACCAAACCCTATAGAATCTTTAAATGAAGTAAATGCATATTTTAGCAAAGTAGGTGAGAATCTTGCAAACATAATGCTAGAAAGATCGGGACAAACAGAAGCAGAACTTGTGAGTAATGTTAATACTGATTGTAAATCAAATTCTTCCTCGTCATTCTTTTTTAGTCCCACTGATGAGGTGGAAATTGCTAGGCTAATTGGGTCACTCAAAACTAGCTCTGCTACGGGTAATGATTCCTTGAGTAATAATATTCTAAAGAGAACCAAATCTGCTATAGCAAGACCCATTGCTCACTTATGCAATCTAAGCATGTCTAGAGGTACTGTTCCTTCAGAGCTAAAGATGGCAAATGTTATACCAGTTTTCAAAGCCGGCATGAAACATAAACCAGAGAACTACAGGCCAATATCGTTAATATGTACACTCTCTAAAATTATTGAAAAAGTGGTAAATGTTAGATTGGTTAAGTATCTCGAGACAATGGGACTTCTCGCTGAAAACCAATATGGTTTTAGAGTAGGCAAGTCTACTGAGAATGCTGTAAGTAATCTCGTTGGCTTTACTATTGGCAAAATCAATGAACAGCAAAAATGCATTGGTGTCTTTTTAGATTTTGCCAAATAGTATAGGATCCCGCTATACAACGACCTTCACCGAGATGCTTATTTGATGAGACGTATTTTTTATGTTATTAAATATGCCAATAAATATATCCTATATGGGTTGCCTAACAAAATTCAGTCCAGAGTATTTTTAATTAATAATTAAAAAAATTTTTTTTTTAAACATTGCACCGGTGTGATTATTTAATAAATTTGATACCAATCGAAAGTTTGAAGCCCATAGAATATGCAAACGTTAGGTTGCCTATTTTTATCCGGTCACAACCACGGGTTGCCAGGTGTAAACAGGTAAATCCATACAAGCATTTTGCAACGTTCTGATTATTGAATCAATTTTAGATAAAATGAAAGATTATTTTATAAGGAACACGGTGGTATAGGGTTGCCTGCGAAAAATCAGTCCCGAATTACGGTTGTCGAAATTTAAATAATAAAATATCGCTGCAAGTGAATGTGTGTGAGAGAGAGGTCCCAGACCAACCATCCCATGCGGTAGAAAAGGACGCAGCGTAGCAGCTGTTTAAAGCCGCCCATTTAAAGAAGGAGAGTGCGCATGCTATTTGTGCTTGGAAATGAAAAGGATAGCGATAGACTCGTATATGCTATACATTATTTTGGAGTAGTTTGTCGCTATAGATACAAGTGAAAAAACGTGCTGCTATTTATTGTTGGAAAAAATGGCCAAAAAGTGTTTTTTATGTGATTCGGATGACGGAATAATTGATTTTGATGATGAAACTTTTGAACACTGTGCATTAAAGTTAGCTTTTCGTAAGAAAAAAAATTTTAAATACAGTTTTATTGAGCTACCCAGTGCGTCACTCCAATTTGTAGGTTATCATACCACGTGCTACAAAAAGTGACTGTTTTGAATAAAAAATATAACGAAGAATTTCTTAAATTTATCGCTGAATATACAGTAAGTACATAATAATTGAATCTTAAAAATTATCTAAGCTAATACATTTTCTATATTTTTGTCATGTTGAAGTAATTGGTAGTAAAACTCACTTATGGTTTTTACCCGACTACGGCAAAGCAAAAGGAGGGTTATGATTTTGACAGGCTATGTATGTATGTATGTATGTATGTATGTATGTATGTTCATCTGTTTCCACGTAACTTCTTAACTACTTATCAGAATTCGACAAATGACATATCATTATAAGCGTCTTGATCGTCCGCTGGTTATAGGCTATATGAAGTTTCACAAAATCTAATGTGGCGCCCTCTAGCGGACAAAACATACAGAGTAAAAAAAATAAAGTTATGATAAATATGCCGTGTTTGGTATCATTTGAAAGCGCTTGACTTGTACATTTTGAATATATATATATATTACTAGCACTTGGACACCAAAATAGTACAAATAAAATAAAAGTAAAAAAACTAAAACCCAACTACGACAAAAAACGTCGCTGAAAAAGTATAAAACAAGCCTTCGTTGTCAATTTATGCAATATTCACTATGTAGAGATAAAATTTCTTGTTTGGAAAGGCGTAGTCACACGTTAAATATACTACCCTTTGACAACGTGTGACTGCGGATTTCCAAACATGAAATTTTATCTCTACATAGTGAATATTGCATAAATTGACAACGAAGGCTTGTTTTATACTTTTTCAGCGACGTTTTTTGTCGTAGTTGGGTTTTAGTTTTTTTACTTTTATGTTAATTTTTGACACACATATTTTTTTTGTAATTTACTTAAAAAACGGTAGTTTTTTTTTTTTTTTTTAGATAAATAATTAATTGATTAAAAAATAAAAAATTAAATAACTATTTCTCTATATTAATAATTAAATACTCCAAAATAATGTATAGCATATACGAGTCTATCGCTATCCTTTTCATTTCCAAGCACAAATAGCATGCGCACTCTCCTTCTTTAAATGGGCGGACTTTAAACAGCTGCTACGCTGCGTCCTTTTCTATCGCATGGGATGGTTGGTCTGGGACCTCTCTCTCACACACATTCACTCGCAGCGATATTTTATTATTTAAAATTCGACAACCGTAATTCGGGACTGATTTTTCGCAGGCAACCCTATACCACCGTGTTCCTTATGAAATAATCTTTCATTTTATCTAAAATTGATTCAATAATCAGAACGTTGCAAAATGCTAGTATGGATTTACCTGTTTACACCTGGCAACCCGTGGTTGTGACCGGATAAAAATAGGCAACCTAACGTTGCATATTCTATGGGCTTCAAACTTTCGATTGGTATCAAATTTATTAAATAATCACACCGGTGCAATGTTTAAAAAAAAAATTTTTTTTAATTATTAATTAAAATTACTCTGGACTGAAATTTGTTAGGCAACCCATATAGGATATATTTATTGGCATATTTAATAACATAAAAAATACGTCTCATCAAATAAGCATCTCGGTGAAGGTCGTTGTATAGCGGGATCTTAGACTAAAAGCATTCGACACTGTTTCTCGGCCAATACTGATAAAGAAGCTGGAAATCCTTGGCATCAGGGGGATTGCATTGGATTGGTTTAGGTCTTATTTATCAGATCGCCAACAGAGAGTTGCCGTTGGGGGCGCATTCAGTGACTATGCTCCGGTCAAATTTGGCGTCCCACAGGGAAGTGTCTTGGGTCCCACTCTCTTCCTGACCTACATAAATGACTTGTGCTCCATGAATATTAAAAACGCCAAGATTTTCACCTTTGCAGATGACACTGCCATAATTTTTCATGCTAATTCGTGGAGTCGAGTCTCTTGCGTGGCTCAGGAGGGCCTTAATAAAATCAGTGGTTGGCTTCAAAGCAATATATTAAATGCCAACGTCAGCAAAACCAAATTCATGACTTTTAGGATAAATAACAAAACAGCACCCATAGAAACCCCCGCTCTAAAATTTCACTCATGTCAAAACGATAACCATCAAAAATGCCTTTGTGAAACACTCGAACAAGTAGACAAAATTAAATATCTTGGTGTCATTATTGACAATAAATTCACATGGCTACCTCAAACGGTCTCAGTTTCTTTGAGATTGAGAAAGATGATGCACATTTTCAAGAAACTGTCTTTGGTCGGTGACCCAGAGTTGATTAAAATGATGTACCTCAGTTTGTGCCAATCAGTCACAAACTATTGTATATCAACGTGGGGAGTTGCTTGCAAAACCCTTTTTCTCAAACTAGAAAGAGCTCAGCGAGCTATACTAAAAATAGCTTTTCGGCGACCCAGAAGATACCCGACGGAAAAACTTTACTGCGAATGCCAAGTTCTCAGTGTTCGTAAACTGTACATAGCTGCAATAATAATAAATTTCCACAAACAAGCCAAAACAAATGCGAGAACTTCCTCTAGATCTCTTAAATGGGAACATCCCAATATCAGAACTGATTTTGCACGAAGATCCAGTCGATATATGGGTCCTTATCTGTACAGCAAATTTTATAAATGCAACAATAGTATCGTAGATATGAAAAAAGTAGAATGCAAATCACTATTACTTCAATGGTTAAATGATAAAAACTATATCGAAACTGAAAATCTTCTAAATAGTATAAAATAATTATATCATATTAGATGAGTATACTTATAATAATTATAATAAATATTTATATTAAATTTTTATCAAGAAGCAGGTACATAGGTGTATACTACAAGCGATAATACCGCCTTGTTGTACTGTCTGTTTTCGTTGTGTGTACGGTATCATATTTCTGTGCAATAAAGAATATCTATCTATACGTCGTTATCATCATAAGCAATATAATACTAAATTTAACAAAATAATAAATAAATTCACTACAAACAAAGATATACAATACATTTACATGCACCACAACACAAAATATAATATGGCAATAATTTATATGGGAAGACTGGCCTCCACGACACAGGGAATCCTAGTGTAGAGTCCAGGAATACTGCCTTTATGAATCTGTAGTTTTTGTATTTACCGAATGTAATACAGCAGTAATGTTATTTGTACATGTGTGTATCTCAACAGAATAAATATTTACCATCAGGTGATCCGTCTGCTCGTCTCATACAAAAAAAAAAAGAAAAAATCAGGTCAATGTACAGTCAATTTGGGTTTGAATTATCTTGTAACTTTGAATAAAGCTGGTTTAAAGATTTTTTATTTTATTTCTTGGAATTCCTATATTTTAAAACGGTATCTTAAGGTCGATACCGTTTAAAATTGTATAGGAATTCCAAGGAATAAAATAAAAAATCTTTAAACCAGTTTTATTCAAGTTACAAGGTAATTCAAAGTTACCCAAATTGATTGTACGAGATATTGTGAGAATAATTATGATGTTGTTGGTGCGCGTGCAGGGCTGCAGATCAAGACGCCGGACGGGTCCATGGCCACGGCGCGGCAGCTGCGCGCGGCCGCCGGCGACGCGCCGCGCGCGCTGCCGCAGTACCTCGCGCCCGGCGCGCTCGCCACCGCCAAGATACTCGACCAGGTCAGTCGCTCACCCGCGCGCGCTGCCGCAGTACCCCACCGCCAAGATACTCGACCAGGTCAGTCGCTCACCCGCGCGCGCTGCCGCAGTACCCCACCGCCAAGATACTCGACCAGGTCAGTCGCTCACCCGCGCGCGCTGCCGCAGTACCCCACCCGCCAAGATACTCGACAGGTCAGTCGCTCACCCGCGCGGCGCTGGCCGCAGTACCCCACCGCCAAGATACTCGACCAGGTCAGTCGCTCACCCGTGCGCGCTGCCGCAGTACCCCACCGCCAAGATACTCGACCAGGTCAGTCGCTCACCCGCGCGCGCTGCCGCAGTACCCCACCGCCAAGATACTCGACCAGGTCAGTCGCTCACCCGCGCGCGCTGCCGCAGTACCCCACCGCCAAGATACTCGACCAGGTCAGTCGCTCACCCGCGCGCGCTGCCGCAGTACCTCGCGCCCGGCGCGCTCGCCACCGCCAAGATACTCGACCAGGTCAGTCGCTCACCCGCGCGCGCTGCCGCAGTACCCCCACCCGCCAAGGATACTCGACCAGGTCAGTCGCTCACCCGCGCGCGCTGCCCGCAGTACCCCACCGCCAAGATACTCTCGCCAGGTCAGCGCTCACACCGCGCGCGCTGCCGCAGTACCCCACCGCCAAGAGACTCGACCAAGGTCCTTCGCTCAACCGCGCCCGGCTGCGCAGTATACCCACCGCAAGATACTCGACCAGGTCAGTCGCTCCACTCCGCGCGCGCTGCCGCAGTACCCCACCGCCAGATATCGACCAGGTCAGTCGCTCACACCGCGCGCAACCGCTGCCGCAGTCCGCCACCGGCCAAGATAATCGACCAGGTCATCCCGATCACCCGCGCGCCACTGCCGCGTACCCACACACGCCAAGATACTCCGACCAGGTCAGTCGCTCAACAGTCCGCGCGCCTGCCGCAGTACCCCACCGCCAAGATACTCGACCAGGTCAGTCGCTCACCCGCGCGCGCATGCGCAGTAAACCGTCGCGCCCGGCGCGCCTCGCCACCCTCCAAGATACTCGAGACCAGGTCAGGTCCCTCACCCGCGGCGGCGCTGCGCAGTACCCCACCCCAAGCTACTCGACCAGGTCAGTCGCTCACCCGCGCGCGCTGCCGCAGTAACACCACCGCCAAGATACTCGACCAGGTCAGTCGCTCACCCGCGCGCGCTGCCGCAGTACCTCGCGCCCGGCGCGCTCGCCACCGCCAAGATACTCGACCAGGTCAGTCGCTCACCCGCGCGCGCTGCCGCAGTACCCCACCGCCAAGATACTCGACCAGGTCAGTCGCTCACGCCGCGCGCGCTGCCCGCAGTAGCCTCGCGCCCGGCGCGCTCGCCACCGCCAAGATACTCGACCAGGTCAGTCCGCTCACAGCACGCGCGCGCTGCCGCAGTACCCCACCGCCAAGATACTCGACCAGGTCAGTCGCTCACCCGCGCGCGCTGCCGCAGTACCTCGCGCCCGGCGCGCTCGCCACCGCCAAGATACTCGACCAGGTCAGTCGCTCAACCCGCGCGCGCTGCCGCAGTACCCCACCGCCAAGATACCGACCAGGTCAGTCGCTCACACTTCCGCGCGCGGCAAGCCGCCGTACCCCACCGCCAAGATACTCGGACCAGGTCAGTCGCTCACGTAAGTCCATGCCCGCGCGCGCTGCCGCAGTACCGTCGCGCCCGGCGCGCTCGCCACCGGGTCCAGAATACTCGACCAGGTCAGTCGCTCACCCGCGCGCGCTGGCCGCAGTAACCCCACCCGCCAAGATACTCGCCAGGTTCAGCGCTCACCCGCGCGCGCTGCCGCAGTACTACCCTCGCGCCCGGCGCGCTCGCCACCCCGCCAAGATACGCGACCAGGTCCATGTCGCGCACACCGCGCGCGCTGCCGCAGGTACCCCACCGCCAGATTACTCGACCAGTTCAGTCGCTCAACACCGCGCTGCGCTTCCCCCGCAGTACCCCCGCGCCAGATACTCGACCAGGGCAGTCGCTCACACCGCGCGCGCATGCCGCACATACCCACCGCCAAGATACTCGCCAGGTCAGTCGCCTCACCCGCGCGCGCTGCCGCAGTACCCACCGCCAAGATACTCGACCAGGTCAGTCGCTCACCCGAGCGCGCTGCGCAGTACCCCACCGCCCAAGATACTCGACCAGGTCAGTCGCCTCAACCCGCGCGCGCTGCCGCAGTACCCCCGCCAAGATACTCGACCAGGTCAGTCGCTCACCCGCGCGCGCTGCCGCAGTACCTCGCGCCCGGCGCGCTCGCCACCGCCAAGATACTCGACCAGGTCAGTCGCTCACCCGCGCGCGCTGCCGCAGTACCCCACCGCCAAGATACTCGACCAGGTCAGTCGCTCACCCGCGCGCGCTGCCCTTTATGTTCCTCATCATACTCTACATTCTGACGACCCAATTGGAACAGTGGTAGTGAACGCTGCCTCTGATACAAGGGTTGCGGGTTCGATCCCCGCACAGTACAAACATTTGTGTGCATGAACATGTTTGTTTGTATTGGTCTGGGTGTTTGCTATGTATTTTAAGTATTTATTTACAAAAGAAAAGTAGTATATGTATATATTTTTTTAAATTTTACGATTGTCCACACTAGTTAAAATAATATTTATCTATAGTTTATTTATGTTCTCATGTAAGTGAATATTAATTCTTTTTGAGAAATAAAGTTCTTAGACCTCATTTGCAAGTTAAAATAGCATAAAAACATAACATTTAACATCGACATCGTTGTGCTGACAATCGTTTTCCTCTTTACAAATATTATTTGGTTTGAACCTGTCGATAGGCACTATGTAGATAATCCTAACAGTTTTTACTTAGGTGGTGACAAGGTTTTTCCATTCGATTTTATCTTTCAAATAAGTTGTTCAAGGTTTTCTTCTAAGCGAGTTCAGTCAGTTACTTGTTTTGTTTTACTAATAGAAAAGTGAACATCCACTTTATTTTTTACCATTTACCTGACCTCCTCACAATTAGCAATAATTTGCCAAACTCTTGGTCGCTAATGCAATCCATGCGGATATATTTAGCACGAGACAATGATTGTGATTCAATGTTAAGATGACTGTCATACCGATTACTGATTTATTGTGATGGTATGTATCAATCCCTATGAGCAAAAATTCCGATTCAATCCATTATGCAATTCATAATAATTTTTACAAATTTTATTACTTACTTACTCCGATGGCTCAGCGACCCAAAGTGTGTCTTGGCCATCCGATACAAGACTCCTCCACTGGTCTCGATCATTCGCGGTTTCACGCCAGTCGCTGACTCGCAGCCAGTCACGCCAGACGCTGACAAATTTTATTGGTAATAATTATTTTAAATTCTTGTTTAGATTAATTGAGAAAGCTTAATACTTGTATTTTGGAAGAACGAGAACACACAAAAGTTAATGATTTTTACAAGTTAATATGTTTATTTGTAGAAAGTTGGATGCATGATAGGAAACGTTTTAAATGTCCCATTCACCTTCACATACTGGAGTATAATGCCGGGGTGTGGGCACAGTAGATAAATACGCTAAAGCAGTATCGACACTCCGCCATTTTAGACAGAAAGTTAGCTACCGTATAGGGTTGTCCTCTTATTTTTATAAAATATTATTCTTACCTTGGGACTACTGGTTTAAGTACCGGGCCGTGAGCGCGGGGTCTCAGGTGCAACAAGGATACTTAATACTAGCATACAATATTCGTACACAAAGGTACACAAAATGATTCCTAAAGTGGCAAAAAGCTACGCAAAGATACATAAAATTAGACATACTTTTCATAACGTTTTGTTTCGTTACTTGGAAACCACGTTAAGGTATTGGTGACAAGACACAGTGAGGTCCCACCATCTTCCCCCATATCAATCTCCATCTCCGACCCCCCAAAATGTAATTATGATCGAAAGAAACGCATATATAATAGAAAGAACGCTCCTTAGATACACCACTCCTAGTGTCCTTTACCCAAAGGTTGCCTGGAAGAGATTGCTCATAGTAATAAGGCCGCCTTCGTTGTACATATCCTGTAATACCTAGTATTAAGTTTTCTTACTATACTTTGAGTGCAATAAAAGTATATTCATTCATTCATTCACCCCCCCCCAATCATATCACTTCAAAATATCGAGTAAAACCGACAACCCTGAGTTTAGTTCCTACGATTGTACTCCGATGGGACCTTAGAATCCGTGTAAAGTGTGAGTCTGTGTGTGTGCGTAATCGAGCGTTAGTTCATAGTGTCCATACTGGTTGCGTATATGTAGTGTGGTGTGGGTGCAGGTGCAGAAGCGCAAGCTGCTGTGGGCCAGCAAGCGCGCCGACGCCGCCGCCAGCGCGCCGCCGCCGGGCGCGGCGCAGTGGTCCGGGGCGCGCTTCGCGCAGGACAACGACGGCCGCCAGGCCTCCAAGTTCATGCGGCTCATGGGCATCAAGGATCCAGGTACTTCTACTTACTTCACAATAGCCGCCATGCTCAACACCCGTCGTATAATTCGAAAATTCTTTCAGGACGATACTTCACCAATAAACCACTCTTTCTTTTTATGTTAAAAGCGGACAAACGAGCAAACGTCATCACCTGATGAAAAATAATCAACGCCGACCAGGAACATCCTCGAAATCAGAGAGATCGTTAATGTGTTGTCGACCTTTTTAAAAAAAGAATACGCTCTTCTTTTAAAGGTCCCTAAGTCCTAAAGAGTTAGGACTTAGGGACCTTTATTTTGCGTTTTTGGCGTTGATTATTTACTGGGCTCACGGGCCTAAATCAAGTGAGTCCCAGTTTCCAATGTAGAAATATCGGAAGCTGGGACTCACTTGATTTAGGCCCGTGAGCCCAGTCTAAATACCGAAATATTCTAAACAATATAAGCGTTTATTTTCTCTTCACATAAATAAGTCTTAACCAAGTACAGTGTGACTTAACACTAATTGTAGATATAATATTTATTATATCTGTATCGTTGTGAGCGACTGGTGCCTAGAGGAGATTTTGGAAAAAACCTTTAGGACAAGTCACCAGGGCCCTCCCGCGGATAAAAAACAGTAGGCGACATGATGTCCAATTAGCTATATTAGAAACAGAAGCAGTAAGAAACAAAGTACAGGAAGCGCGATAAAGAATTCCAAAGAATAATATTTTTACGACTCTTGGCCTCCATTATATGCCTCCTCCACTCTGGTCCCATTCATTACCGGTTTCACACCAGCCGCGTAGTGGACAACATTTCATATTTTTAACATGTCCATATTGTTTTTTTATATGAAAGTAGACATAAAATGAACAGACCCATATTTTTTCTTTTTTCAAAATTTGTCCATTTTCATGCATAAAATAATTATTGAAATTCTTTTTATTCTAAATAGACGTAAGCGCCAAATGACGTCATCGGACGGCTGAATACAGCGATATTCCTTTGCTTATTATTGTTTTAATAAAAAAAAGGTACTACTGTCAAAGGTAAATAATACTAGTGTCAACATTGTCAACGTTATTCATACATTCAACGTTGACAAGTTGTCTTTTTTTTTTGACAGTTACATGTCATGAGTTTGGCATTACGTAAATTTAAAACTATAATGTGCTAAGCAAAGAAATATTTTACATTCATCCGTCCGATCTTACGTTTTTTAGTTTTTAATTTTTTTCTCAGTAAATAAGCAATATAAAAAATGAATAAATATATATTCGAGCAGCGGAAAAGTAAACAAAGAATTGGTATTTTTTGTTTCAGAGCTTAGCAATTTTGAAATGTTGTCCATTCACAAGGATCTGCATGCGGCTTATGTGCATCAAGGACCCAAATACTTCTACTTACTCCGATGGCACGATGACCATGTGTCTTGACCTAGGACTAATCCATAGGTTCTAATGATTCGCGGTTTCACGCCAGTGGCTGACTTGTAACCTGCCAAGATATGCATGCACGATATCATTCCAGCAATATCTAGGATGACCATCAACATCAACTATAGCATGTTATTTTCACTTACATCCCAAGCCATCACTTTTGGAGCCCCGAGTGGCTGTGGTTCAGGATTTGCGATGTCTAGTATTCATAATGAAGCGACGCACATTTGACACTGGGGGACCAGGCCAACTGAATCATGGTTGCAAACTTCAGAAACCATACGAAATGTGCAGGTTTCCTCACGATGTTTTCCCTCGCCACCAAGCTAATGTTAATGACACAAGGTCACTGCTCACAACTCGCGCTGAACCAGCACTATGAGCAGTGTTCGGAATAGGTAGTGCAATTTAGGGTCAACGGCCTCAAACATTAGATTAGTATGGACACGCTCGCGGTATTGCGAGATTTCGGAAATGTTCTATGCATATAAAATATATTTTTCTTATCAGACATTTAAAAAATAAAACAAGTAAGTATTTAAGTAAGTTAAACGATACATTTACTATTAGCAACTCTTATCGACATTTTCATCCCTTTGTAAGCGCCGTGGTCGTGTCCATGTTAAGATTTCGTCAAAAATTGCACACCTAATGAACAACACGACAAAAAAACATTTTTCTAAATCAAAAATACTATTTCTAGATTAGAGAAATTTAAGAAAAATAATTCCATATTTTTTAGACATATTTATGGAGAAAATAAATAAAATGTAAAAATCCTCCTGTGACGTCATCACTCGGCAGTACAAATTAATAAGGCTTTTGCTCGCGTTAATTTAAAAAAAAGTAAAATCTCTGACTATAAAATGACAAGATAAAATAATGACAGTAACAGTACATAAGTAACTTAAAGTCGCATGAAATTTTTTTATTGGGCATATAGCACCGACATCACAATACGTCAAGCCTCAGGACTCCGTCACTTAGGCATATTAATTAATAATTTAAAAAAAATATATTTCAAGACACATTTAATGATTAAAAAAAAAATATGGGTCATCTTTTTTCTCTTTCTTTATTCGAAAAGCGTATAAAAATGCGAATATATTTTTTGTCAGTTTTGTCCATTCCGATCACTGACTATAACGAACTGATAGGTGGCACCAATTTTTGTATTCACTTAAGTTCAAAGTATATCGTCTTAAGACAGGCTGTTGGTCTTGCGAATAAAACAAAATAATTAAATGGATAGCACCAGTCGACCATCTATTTGGACTGACAGCATTTTATATTAACTACCAAGTTCAAATGAATGGCACAAGTTGGCACCACGTTCCCTATTCTTATTTCCTATCCCGTTATATCAAATCATACTGACCTTATCATATATTCGCAGCGGCAGTGAAACCAGACAAGCCAGCCAGCGGCGACGGTATGAAGAAGCAAGAGGAGCTGTTCCAGGCCATGCAGGCGCAGTACGACGTGGCGCGCGCCACCACGCACACCATGCGCGGCGTGGGGCTCGGCTTCAGCCGCAACCAGTACTAGCGCGCGCCCCGGCCCCGACCCAAGGCCCAGCAGTGAATGTTAGTGCACGGTGGACATTAATGTCAACATAGTTCGTGGAGAAGTGCTGTCTCGCCTTAGCGGCTAGGGACCGGCCGAGGCCCGAGGCCCAGCAGTGACTAACACTAGTGCGAGTGGACTTTAAATGCTGTTTTTTCCTGGATTCAGTAGTTCAGGAGTTACATCATATGCGCCGGACTGGGCTTAATACAGAACCAGTACTAGCGTCAGTACAGGACTCAAAATGTAATTTTGACAAAATAAGCTAAAATTAACAAGGTATGTGTGAATGAACTTTAAGGTCAACATAGTTCATAGAAAATTTATGTTTTTATCTGGATTCAGTCATTTGCTGGGGACTGGGCTTCAGCTGCAGCCCGCCAATACAGGCCTCCGCCCCAACTGTGACAAAGACAATTATGATGAACTGTGCAAGAGGATTTTAAAGTCAACATACTTTGTGGAATAATGCTGTTTCTCTCTGGATTCAATAATTCAGGAGTCAGCCACCCAAGCCTAGTGGCCCGCAGTGACCAGACTGACATGTGCGGTAAACAACTGTAACTTAATAGTCAACACATCAGCATACTTTCTGGAAAAATGCTTTAAACTCCTGACTATACAATGTAAGTCTACTGTCCACGAAAACCGCACACTTTCCTCAATTAACTATTGCTTGCAGCTTGCTTGCATATTTTATAGAAAAAATCTTAAATTTAAAGTTTCGTTTCATGCGATTATGTGGACAACAGCATATATACTAAGTTTCACCATGAAACTGAGTGTGTTTTTATAACAATACTTAACTGCCAAATATATTTTTTTTGTTCATATAAGCAATCAGGATGTAAAGTAGGTAGGTGTGCTTTAATTAGGACTGCAACCGCAATTATAAATATGGTGGATTTAACTCATTTTCATGTTACAATATGGTCTTCTTTCGTGGCGCTGACCTGCCACGAAATAAGTACCGCAGAAAAAAAAGGAGCTAAAATTTGAGATTCCTTGTGTCTATGATCACAAAGCCTAGTCATGTCTATGCAATAAAGAATGAGGCGTTTTCTTAAAAAAAATAAAAGCTAATAAAATAATAGCTCAATAGATGGCGCTTAGCAGACGAAAATAGTTCCGTCAATGTCAAATCCAATAGTCGGATTTTTAATTAGACAAAGTAAACAGACAGATATCAATGTGTCATTCCTATACATTTGCAAAATGCAAAATGTCAAAATGTATGGGAATCTAGTTTTTTTTTTTTTAAAAAAGTGTCTCATAGTAGCATACAAGCTGTGAAGAATCGGAAGGATAACAGGATATTTATAATTTTCAGTAAAGACGTTTATTTGAGCTGGACGTAAGAAAGCATAAACAAATCATAGAGTAAAACATAGGGGACGTCACACAAGCATTCATCATTAATTGATGTGTTTGTTGCATTTTTGCGACTTTTCTTCAACTGGTTTCGGTAAAAACAATCTGTAAGTAAGTGTTTTGGAACTATTTCTTTTTTTTTTGGAAAACGCCTCATTGTGCTCAAATTTGAATGTTAATGGCGACTGAAGCGCTGTTTTCTCGGGACTTCTTTGGTGGCGATTCCCTAACCATAGAGTTCTCAGAGACAATGTCTATCTCAGAATAGTGTTGTACATATAATATAATACACTCATAAGTGAAAATACCCAAATCTTTAGCAGCGCCCCGAGTTTCAACATTTGTAACTAGGTTGAAATCACATCAAATTGATTTTTTTTAATAAATAATATGCCTACTACTTTAAAGTAGCTAGTTGAAATCGGCGCTAGTAAATAAATTCAATTACATATTAAATTGATCAATCAAGATTAACAACCATAGGAACAAAAAAAAAAATAAGTAGAGATGTTGCCTTAGCTATTGTAAGTAGAAATATTATTATAAATATTTTTAACAGATTTGAAATATCTAATATAATGTCACAGATATTTTTCCAACTTTTGCTCAAGTGTTTCAAAAGAAAGAGTAATTGTAATTTTTGAAATTGCTTGTAAAGTAATGTGCAAAAATGTATGTCAATATGTAATACAATAGTATGTGTAAATTGTATATTAGAGTTAAAATAAATATGTTACTTTGCACATTCTAATTAGTGTGTTATAGATTTTGTACAGTGATTCAAAAGGCGTATGTAATTTCTAGAGTCGGATCTTTTTTATCTATTATCCAGCAAGCCCGTTAGTGATTTTAGCCACTGAACTGGCTAGTGTTGTCATTATGTGTTATTGATATCCTATGTATGGGGTAACGTTTTTTCGAAATTTTGAAAGTGTTGTAAATTAAGTGGTGTGATCCTTACTAACTTTATTTTGGGATTAGGTCAAAAATATTTATTCAATTTGTGGTTAATCTTAGGTAAACATATTTTGCTGCCTAATGTAAAAAAATGTGTTTGTCAATGTTTTGCTTAGGTGTTTGTGTAACTGGGGTCTTAACAGTTAGGGATGGGTTTATGCCTGGGCAATTTGGGCGACTTGAAATAAATGACCGGCATGAACCCATCTCTAACGTCTACAGTTAGAGATGGGTTCATGCCGGTTTTTTTATCAAAACCTTAATTCAACACTACCTTTCCGTCATCTTCCCTCAATGCAAGGTACGATTATGTGTTGCAGTAAAAGATCTCAGTAAATTTGTTACACAATGCTTGTAGCCTTTCAGTCTTTTGTTTACGTGCTGTCAGAATAAGTCACGTAAATTATTTTAGAATCTGGCTATGCCAGGACACTTTGCTGTGTGTGTATTTAACTGGCTTAAAATAGCTATGGTGTGATATAATTATTAGGTAATGCACTGTAACGATGATGATCATTGTATGACTACTTCTAATCTTCCGTTTCATTCAAAAATCCTATATAGATCTAAGTTTCCTGTTGTATTTCGTTCAATGATTGTTATATTTACTGACATATATTATAGAACTTTATTTAAGATAATAAAAAAAATATAATTCGCTCCAGTGTTTTATTTAGGTACTGACCCGCTTAACAGTAAATAACTGCATATGCCACTGACTACCTATTTTACTCTGTTCGCCATGTTTGTGTAGGTATAATGAAACGTTATTCAAGAATGGAAAAATGCCCAGCCCATTGAGTAAGATGATAGATAATACTCTTTTGAAATAATGGGAATCCAAAAACCCTACTGAATTAAAAGCAAAACACTTGCGGTTCACTGGTGACATAAAAACAGTTACATAAGTACAAGTATGGTAGTTAAATTGTGCTTCAATGTATGATAGATGGAGCGCCCTCATATACTCCGAAACAAAGTATTTCGAAAGAGACTAATTAAATGTTCAGTTTAAGGAACGCATAGAGTAAGTAATAACACTGTCGTTTCTAAAGTTAAGTTGTGTTTACAACTGCTATATACCCTGTGTTGTGATGTTTATAATTCTAATAATAATGTTTTCTTTCTAACCTGTATTTGGTAAAAAAAAACTACAACGCTTAACGTATTATAACTGTAACGATATTCAAAATAGCATGTGGCAACTAACGTTACTACCGTTATTTTTCATAACGTTTGACTGTCACGTTTAGACAGCTGTCAACTACATCACTAAAATTGAAAAAGTTTAGTTTGCGGGATTCACCGACAGTGCAATCTGTTTGTTAAAAATTATAAACAAAAGCGTTAATTATGTAGGGTAGATTAAAATGATAACGAGAAGTCAAAGATACGATTATTGAATACGATCGCCTATAGCTATGCGCGCAACATAGGTCTCAGAAATAGTTGGAACTTCGTACGGGTCGCACTTCTTGTCAAAAGTTGGTGATTTTTTTAATGCACTCCGTGAATGCAGTGAATCAGTGTAAAATGGACGAAGCGGAGACGAAAACCTGCACCAACTGGTGAGTGTGCGGCGTAAAGTGTCTTATAATGTTGTGTCAATATTTATACTATTATTAGGGCGAACGTTCGTGGTTATTTTTAGATTTTATGTGGAGCGTGGATGTTACAGCTGTCGTAGTGTGTTTTGCGGTTGTTTACCTTTGCAGACGATATTGTTTGAGATATTCGCTGGATCAGCTCTTCGGACATTGATTCCTCAAAAGATCAAAGCTTTTTCTGCATATTTTTTGAAATATTTGTTCCCCTAATAGTGACCTGTTGATTATTGTGGGTAGATGTAGCTTGGGGGTCTTATTACTCAATCGGGAGGGTTGGCAAACGCATTTGTATTGTCTGATCGATTGCCTGATGTTACTATTATTGCTGAGCTGATTTTATGTACTATAATCAAGCAAGCAGTCTACCACAAAATGAGTGTAATAGTTATTATCTTGGGTAAAGTAAAGACAAAAATTATTACTTTACCACACCTTTTTCATATTTAATAATTGAGAGGCGATAATAACAAAAAATGTGGATCAAATTAGAATCTTATTGGTCAATAAAGGTAAACAAATGACAAATTTTTCTCACAATAGTCAACATTTAAATTAGTTTTATCATTTAAAAGAGGTTTCAAGAGTAGCCATTAAATAAATAAATAACTTCCTTCATAATCTTATCCTTCCACACATCATGTATGAGAGTCCATTGTATTTGCCCAGTTAATCCATGAAAGATAATATTTACTGTTTGTACAGTTCTAAAAATTAAAGAATGAATAGTTAAGTACAGCCAAATAAACAATGATTGTCTTTTTAAATTATGGCTTAAAATGTGTTTTGGACACTGTTCATTCTTGTTATGTTGAAATTCACTGGTGATTTGATCTCTTTGATTAATTGAATATCTTATTAGTTAGAGTACAACCCATAAGAAATACAACATACACATAGATAACACAGTATTAGTCGGGAAATTCATATAATGATTTTCTTCTCTTCAATAAAAACTTGTGTTGACAGCAAACGTGAGATTCCAGCAGTGAACTTCACGATCCACACAGTTCACTGTGCCCGAAACATCAAGATATGCCCAGTGTGCAAGGAGCCCGTGCTTCAGGCTGAACTGCAGGACCACCACGAGAAGATGCACAAACTAAGTTAGTTAAATAATAAATAAATAATAATAGTCTTTATTTCCAAACTTATTTCATTAAAGCATAACGTTGTTGAAGTTCTAACACCACGTAAGTAATCATTTGACAGTTCCGACATTTTTATGCCATTCGCTCGATAATCAAAAGATGCGCTGTTTTGCCCAGTCAGAATCAAGATATGACCAGTAAAAACTTTAAAATTACAAAAAGTAACAGCATGGAAGTCATAAAACGAGACTTGGAAGATGGATTACTTTGTTCAATCAGTATCCAGTTGTGGCCATCAAAAACCATTTAAATGATGACAAGGTAACAGCATGGAAGTCAACAATTGAATACTTATAGAAATAGCATGTAAGTATTGGATTAGTTTTTGGCTTTCCTGAAAAGTTGCTTAAAATGAGTTAAGTGGGGTTAGAACTTCGACGACGATAAGCAAGGTTATGCATATTTAAATAACGTCCTTAAGCTTAGTGTGCCTCTTGGCATAGTTTTTCCAACTCCTTCCAATGTGCCCTGTTTTGTGGAACTAGGAATCGCTCACCTAGATCCAACAAAAAAATTATCAAGAGAGACTTGTGCTAATGAAGGATAATCAACCCATAATCCATGTTTAAGTAGATGTTTACTTAATTAAGAATGATTTTTCGAATTCACCTGATTTTTTATCAATAAGTTTTGTCTTACGATTTGCTTTGGGAACGACTTTAATTGCAATGTGCGAATAACATGCAAAAATATTTATCGTAAATGAGCAATCATTATTCTTGGCGCCCTGATGTCTCCTTTCGTATAAGTATTATTATATCATATCTTTGATTTTGATAACATATACTAACTGCATAAGTGGTAATAGTAGATATTATGCACTATCAAGTTTCAATTCAATTAGATAAGATTTAATCAAAGTTTGCTGGATATTGTTTTGTAATTCTAATCTAGAAAGTAAAATTATTTAGTAAATGCGAAATTATTTATAGTGAAAAAGGTGATAAGCAAGTTAGCAACCAGAAACAGGAACAGACATTATTTATTTGCTTAATACACAATTTGATACAAAGATGTTATAAAAAGTATCATGGACACGGTATCCAGCCTGCCAGCAGGCGCGCAAATAGATTAAGTAGGATTAAGTATAATGTAATTAACAAAACTTATAAGTAGGTACTTAATTTTTTTCAAATATTATTTCTTAAATTAATATATCTATGCCACTAAGATCTATGCATTTGAATACTAGTGACATCTATATTATAGTTGGGGTTTAAAATAGGTCTACATTGATGCCTACCTTTGACATGGGCGCATTATGAATTTATATGGCCTTGGGCTGAAACAATGGACAACATTTCAAATTTTTAACATGTCCATATTGTTTTTTTATATGAAAGTAGACATAAAATGAACAGACCCATATTTTTTCTTTTTTCAAAATTTGTCCATTTTCATGCATAAAATAATTATTGAAATTCTTTTTATTCTAAATAGACGTAAGCGCCAAATGACGTCATCGGACGGCTGAATACAGCGATATTCCTTTGCTTATCATTGTTTTAATAAAAAAAAACCGGCCAAGTGCGAGTCGGGCTCGCGCACAAAGGGTTCCGTAGCAGCAAATATACATTATAAAGATTTTATATCATCGCGGATTTTTAAAGGTGTACAATACTGTAGTATATTTTTTGATCTATCTTATAAGGTTCAGCCATCGTTTTCAGTGTAAGCACAATAACTTAACCAAAATTACAGTTAAATCAACCTATCTCAAAAACTATAAGAGATACTTTGATCAAACCAAAAATCGTTGAAAGAGTTAATTAGCATGCATCACCTCTATTTTTTTTAGAATTTTATACCCCGTAGTTATAAAAATAGAGGGGGGGGGACATACTTTTTACGACATTGAGAGCTGATATCTCAAAAACCGTTCACTTTAAGAAAAATGTTTTTTAGAAAACTTTATATCATTTTAAAAGACCTTTCCATTGATACCCCACACGGGTATGTACATCGAAAAAAAAAATTTCATCCCTCAGTTACATGTATGGGGGGCCCCACCCCCAATTCTTTTTTTTACTATTTAGTGTCATATTTTTGTAGCGGTTCATACAACACATATTCCCATCAAATTTCATCACTGTAGTACTTATAGTTTCCGAGTAAATCGGCTGTGACAGACGGACAGACGGACAGACGGACAGACGGACATGACGAAACTATAAGGGTTCCGTTTTTGCCATTTTGGCTACGGAACCCTAAAAAAGGTACTACTGTCAAAGGTAAATAATACTAGTGTCAACATTGTCAACGTCATTCATACATTCAACGTTGACAAGTTGTCTTTTTTTTGACAGTTACATGTCATGAGTTTGGCATTACGTAAATTTAAAACTATAATGTGCTAAGCAAAGAAATATTTTACATTCTGCCGTCCGATGACGTCATCTTACGTTTTTTAGTTTTTAATTTTTTTCTCAGTAAATAAGCAATATAAAAAATGAATAAATATATATTCGAGCAGCGAAAAAGTAAACAAAGAATTGGTATTTTTTGTTTCAGAGCTTGGCAATTTTGAAATGTTGTCCATTTAGGGGCCTACCAGTTAGGTACTCAACTAATAGCCTTTTCACAAAATGGCTTTTAGTTGGGTAATTTGGTAAGCCCCTTACTGTTTTCGATAGTGATGGGCTGAGGGCCCTTTTTAACCACGCGGCCCTTTTGGCTTGATTTGATTCCAAACGTCACCAAAGAAGTTCAGCGTTGTTCACCTGTAACTTTTCTCGGCAGTGCCCTGCTCGAAGTGCGGAGAGCGCGTGTGCGGCACCGACCTGGAGGACCACGTGCGGGACTCCTGCGCGCACACCATCAAGTCCTGCAGGTACAGTCACGACACGTTTTGGACACCCGCAACACCAGTGCAGTCACAAGTGAACTGCCAATCTTTAAACCCCCCTTCCCCTGGATTGGGAGTCCGATACCCTCACTCACGCAGTGAAACTGTGAGGCCGTGGTATCACTCCGGTCGTGCCGGCTCATTCATGCCGAAGCGTGGCTTTCCCACGGAAAAATGCACGTAAATGCAGTAACATGCACTATTAAATAAAATAAAATAAATATTTCACAACATCACATACATCATTGACCTGACTCCGAGATAGGTAGCTCAAGCACCTGGGTTACGGATATCAGAACCAACAGCGGGATTAGAAATATATACATATAATACTTTTCTTTTGTAAATACATACTTGTGGTGGCGCAGTGGTTAGTGGGTCGCATTTAAAGCGACGGCTGCGCAAGAGGTCCCGGGTTCAATCCCCGGGTCGGGCCAAAAATTTGTTCCTAAGTTTTCGGTAAGAAATACTTAGTGTCAGCCCGGAGTCTAGAAGTTGGCGGTCTTGTACCCCCGTGCCTCGGAAACCACGTTAAGCCGTTGGTCCTGCGCCCAATCCCTCTCCGGTCGTGTCACGTTGGTGTCCCATCGGAATACGAGTGTAAGGGAATAGAGAGTGCGCTTGTGTTTGCGCACACACATGAGCACTATAATATATCCTGCGTACGTGGCTGATCGTTGAGATTGGCCGCCGTAGCCGTAATGGGTTGGAGGATATTATTATATATTTCAGAAATTATCTGAAACGTGTAGTATTCTAAACACCGCCGAGCTAATGGTAGAAATACGCACATAAATTTAAAAAATCTAGAGGTGCATGCTCGGATTGGAACAACGACTCCCCAAATGGAAGACACGATGTTTTTAGCTGAGCTGGCATCGCTCCTTCCTATAATGCACTTAAAAAAAAAACTTCGCGGTTTCAGACGGGAACCACCAATCATCTCATGGTGAATCAATCACTAACAAATATTCATCGACTTACTATAGCGTTCGATTCGGTTGGAATAACATTTATCTGTCAGAGTGAAGGTCGAAGTTTTCTCTACAGAATGATATAGCGCGAGTTTCAGTCCCGGCACCTGTATGCGCGAACCCCTCCTTACCCATGAATAAATTGTAAAGAATCGCTTTAGCTAAAACAAAAAAAACATTCTGGATTATGTCATAATTTTTCCATTACGTGGGTGGGAAAGTTTTCGCCGGCGCCTATAGGCCCACGTGTCTGGGGTACGCCACGAGGGTAGATGGTGACACGCCGCGGGTGACACTTAATCAATGACGCCCCCGCGTGCACCGCTGTGCTTCCCACGCGACTCAACCCTGCACTATATTTATTATTTATCCACATGTAATCAAGCCTTGTATCGAGGCCATTAACTAAATCGGTTTGACCCTGGGTAAAGTAACCGGCTAAGGAATGGAACTCTCTGTCTCAATGGACATATTCAAGAAAAGAGTGAATAGGCTGTTACTAGACAGACATGATCCATCCGTGATCCTCATCACTTACCAGCAAGTGAGATTGTGGCCAAATGTTTGTCTATTCTAATAAAAAAAATGTAGTTTCGGAAGGGGTGTGGAAATAGACCTTTCTTTTGAGTTTTTTAGATTTTGCATTTCAACTATAATTACAAAGGGTCGATTTTTTTTATCCGTAGTTACCTTTTGGTTAAATTGACTATAGTTAACTGCCTAACGCCGTGCCGTGTGGTCCCCGGCAGAGTAGAATAGGCCACCCTCACTCTTACCGAGGTGTCGTAAAAGGCGACTAAGGTAAAGCTGCTGGCATGATCATCAGCACCCAGAGAAGGAAAACTCTGCATTTATATCTAAACCCTCGCCAACCCGTTTGCCAAGCGTGGTGAGTATGGCAATTACCCCTCATGTGATTGAGGGAGGCCCGTGCCCCAGCAGTGGGGACTTAAATGGGCTAACGATGATGATGATGAACTGCCTAACCAATAGTCAAAGTGACAGCGTCAAAGTGACGTAACTTTTTGTAATATAACACTTGGTTAAGCTAATTTTGTTCAAAAAACACATTTTGGCGATATTTGACCATTGGATACTTTTTTAAACCATTCGTTTAGTTTAACTACGGATCAAAAAATCGGCTCTTAATTGCGCTTACGCTTTACGCTTGTGACCACGGCTGCTGTAACGTAGCCGAAACGTCAAGCAAAAAATGTAAGGCAAATAGTGAGCGAGCGAGAAGTGAATAGATGCGCCGCCATTTCTGATCCCATTCTTTATCCGCACGGGTTGTACATTACATAATATTGTACTTACTTTATGACGAATCATTCGTTATCGGATGCCTCCTGTTTATTTCGATAAATCCCCCAGCTCACATAATCTGTATATCCGATCGGGATTTAAACTGGGGACCTTCCACGCTTGAGCGGTAGATTTCGGGATGGTGGATTTTTAGAAATATTTTCTACCTATGCAAAATTTATTGGCATAGTTTTTTTCATTTGATTAAATGTGGGTAGTCTAAAGGGTGTTTGGCATCATGGGGTAGAAACTGGGATAATGGTCCGTCAATGGGTGGGTTGGATTTCAAAATTGATTCCATAAAAAAGCTTTATAAAATGATGAATGTAAGGTAAGAATTCCCTCGGAAAAACACGCAACTACAATTTGGGATTCCTTGTGTCAATGAACATAAAGCTCAATTTTGAATGTTGATGGCGACTCAAGCGCGCTTTTTACGGGACTAATTTGATAGTGCGGACTAGGCACCTTCAGATCAGGATATCTTGGAAAGTAACCATACCCAATCTCTATAGTCGCTGGTAGGTAGTTCTTATCTATGTAAGAGACAGTGGTATAGCGTGGGTGTCGGCCGCCCCGGGGCGAAAGATTATTTTGCCGCTCTTCTTCCAAGCATACAGTTAATTGACACTAACAGAGTGCTACTTCAAAAAGTTATTTTATGTATATGGTTTTTCTACTCTAGATTTCAGAGAATTTTATTGTTTTTGTTTTAAGAGGTTAGAGGGGTGGGAGTCAGTTAATCTCAGTTAAAGCTCACATATGCGGCTGAAAATTAGCCGCATATGTGAGCATTAACTGAGCCACTGTCTTTTGCTTTCCTTAGGTTACTGTTAATATTTTAAAAGTATGTATGTTAGAAAGATAAGTTTTAATTTAATAAACATGTTTCTTATAGAAATCTATATATCTACCTACCACGTTTTTGTTTTAGAAAGCAACAGACGTATTTTTATTTATTTATTTAAAATAATAAATATCAATATTTTACAACATCACATACATTGATCGGACTCCGAGATATGTAGCTCAAGCACCTGTGTAACGGATATCAGAACCAACAGCGGAACTACAAATATATACTTATAGTACTTTTCTTTTATAAATACAAAATTATAATACATAGAAAACACCCAGACCAATACAAACAGACACTAATGTTTGTACTGAGCGGGGATCGAACCCGCAATCCTTGCACCAGAGGCAGCATTCACTACCACTGATCCAAATGGGTCGTCACGGACAGACATTCGTTGTCCTGCAGTCCAATGTCTGTCCGTGGTGGGCTCTTGCGCAACCACAGCGCAACAGTTTATCAGTGGGTACTCCTGTGTGTGCAGATACTGTGAGCTGGAGCTGCCCCGGCGCGAGCTGCCGGCGCACGAGGGCTACTGCGGCGTGCGCACCGAGCAGTGCCCGCAGTGCCGCGAGTGGGTCATGATCAAGTACCGCCAGCTGCACCTTGACTCCAACCACGGCTTCCTCCGCCTGGACGACGGTGGGTCATCATCATTATATCAACAGCACATACATCAAGCGGATCCATCCTTTGTTGCACCCTCATGTGTATATGTTCTACGGTTTTTTTAGGTATCGAGTTGTGTACTTTCCGAATTTTAGGTAAATCCCTTTTTTTTTGTGGACCCAGGAGAAATGCGTTACGCATACCCATCCGTCTGTAAACCGATGGGTTATGTCGGACTCTCCTCTGGCGACGGCTTCTCCTAACGAGAAGCCGGCCAGAGGCATACCGACTAAAACTCCTGGGACTCTCCCTCATCTGTCCATGGGTGGTTGAGTGACATGGGGCCAAAGCTCGGAGCCTATCACCACGTCACCCCCCGGACAGAGACGCCCGCCTACACGGCGAGCACGGCGCTTCTCCCCTCGGGGTCGGGGGGAGGGATGGGGACAGCCGAAAGAGTCGTGCCGTCCCCACCAGGTGTAGGAGGAGGTCCGTGCAATGCCGGTGGTGGGGTTACAGCCCCACGCACCAGCGGACCTGCTCCTCGCAGGGGAAGGAGACGCAAGTATTGGCGGCGTCTCCTCCCTCTACGTGCCTTGCGGATCGCGGGGGCGAGAGGGTCAGCCTCTCGCTTGCGCTCCGCCGCCTCCTTCGCCTCCATCACATGCTCGAAATATGCGGCAAAGGAAAAGGTTATCCCTACCACAACCATAAACAAGCACCCACCTAACCAGACCTTTGCAAAGAAAGCCATATTTGTAAAACCGCACACGTGTCACAAAGGTTTTAATTTGTATCTTGCAGATCCAACCCCAGCACCAAAGCCCAAGAAGGAGCCAGTCAAGGCGTCGAACTTGCCGTACTGCCCTCTCCCGGAGCTGGTGAACGGGCCCTGGGGCGACCTCAGCGCGCTGTTCGCGCCCTATCCCCCCACTGCTTCACCCACCAACGGGGTCAAGAACACTAATGTGGTGAGTCCTCCAGCCTAATGTGGTGAGTCCTCCAGCGTAATATGGTCAGTCCTCCAGCCTAATGTGGTGAGTCCTCCAGCCTAATTTGGTGAGTTCTCCAGCCTAATGTGGTGAGTTCTCCAGCCTAATGTGGCGAGTCCTCCAGCCTAATGTGGTGAGTCCTCCAGCCTAATATGGTCAGTCTTCCAGCCTAATGTGGGTGAGTTCTTCAGCCCAATGTGGTGAGTCCTCCAGCCTAATGTGGTGAGTCCTCCAGCTTAATGTGGTGAGTCCTCTAACCTAATGTGGTGAGTCCTCTAACCTAATGTGGTGAGTCCTCCTAACCTAATGTGGTGAGTCCTCCTGCCTAATGTGGTGAGTCCTCCTGCCTAATGTGGTGAGTCTTCCAACCTAATGTGGGTGAGTCCTTCACCTTAATGTGGTGAGTCCTCCAGCCCAACGTGGTGAGTCCTCCATTTTGCGGCCAATTTCAACGAATAGCTATACACGCAGCGTCGCCAGCTGTTGATGGGCTAGGAGGTGATATAAAATTATGCAAAATGAGACGAAAACCAGCCGTGGGAGAGCCACACTCCGGCATAAATGGGCCGGCTCAATTGGAGATACCTCACAGATAACTGGCGTGTAGCGCCTGCGCTATGTTTCATCGAGTGAGTGAGGTGACCGGAGGCCGAGGCTGGACGCGAAGGGAAAGTAAAAGGTTGGCATTGCACTTGTGACACTGATGTCGCGGGTATTTTTTTTTATGTCATAGTAATGGATACAGGCAATTATTAGTTCCTGAACTGCCTGCCTGAATAATGAATAATATTTATAATAATGTTGCACGATGCACCTTCGCAACCCTTAGACAGGGGCTTAGCTACTGGTAAAACATATTAACAGTACTAACATAGCATGTATTCTTGCTGCATGCTGCGTGGCAGCAGTCTGCGACAGTCGAGGTTCCGCCGCCGGAGCTGGTGAACGGGCCCTGGGGCGACCTCAGCGCCCTCTTCGTGAACTATCCTGGTGTTTCTGAAACCAGCGGTGTGAAGAACACCAATGCGGTACGTCCTCTAGGCGGTAGCTACAGGATGTATCAGTAGATTGTTACCTCCCTTCAACCACCTCTTCTACTAACCATTTTAGTTTAAGATCTAGCAACGGAAATAGGTATGTGAATTATAGAGCAACGAAATCCCTCTAGTTAGTGTGCCATACTATCATCAATAAAGAATTCTGGCGCCTGGCAGCTGTTCAGCGGCGGGTGTGGCAGTGGTTATACTAAAAAGGGTCTCTCGATGTTTTGTAACCAATTGTACATTGTCTGTGATAGACATTATTGTATTTGTCAATAAATGCTTTTCTCTCTCTCTTTCTCTCCGCCAATTCTGTATTTTAAACTCTTTAAGAAATTATTAAAAAAACACCCATTTATACACAAAGTCGGTCACCATACCGTATTTTTATGTAAGTACCGACAGTTCTGGTTACCACAATCTGTCAAATTTCCTCATTTGATATTGAACCAAACTTGTTTGATATAAAGGTGAGAATCGGTTGAAGAAATTGGTCAGATTTGTATAAATTGATGTGTGGCTGTCCGTACCATATTCACGCAAATAAATAATAATCAATTCTATTCACGACAGGTGGTCATTTATTAATGGGGTGTCGGAATTTTTTTGATGAATTTCCAAATGTCATAGAAAAACATCATTCACCGTTTTGACCTTGGGAGAGCCACGCTTCGGCATGAATGAGCCGGCCCGACCGGAGTAATACCACGGCCTCACAGAATACCAGCGTGAAGCAGCACTCTGTTGTGTTTCGCGGCGTGAGTGAGGGTAACGGAGGCCCAATCCGGCGGAAAGGAGGGTTAAAAGGTTGGCAGCCCACTTGTAACTCCACTGGTGTCGCGGGTGTCCATGGGCGGTGGCAATTGCTTACAATCCGCCATCTGCCACCTATCACATAAAAAAATCAGAACATTTGTTAGAAGTGATTGTTAAAAGGATGTAACTGTTCCCCGACACACCCTATATATTAATTTTACTATCGAATAAGCTGCATGCTGTGTCACTGATTTCTATCCTACCCTCCCCTCATCCGGTCAGTACCTTCTCATCAGCACTCCAACCACTTTATTACAAATCGCGATCTAAAGTTGTTACCGTACTAAAGATCATACCATCCCGCTTCAACACGCAATGTTAAGGCGACGGGTACCCCTAACTAGCGACGCCAATCGATTCAAATTGTCAGCTACTAAACCAGATCTATTTTGAACAATTTCGGAGCGTGGGTCTCCAAGCAAACATTTATACTCTTGATTAAATAATTGTGCACTACCTACTTTTTGAACTGTTTTTGCACTCGAAATTCGGATTAGCGCCAAATGTTGAGTACTAAAGCTGACCATAAAGTTAAGTGCCTATAGTATTAAATTGATAAGTGCCTGCCGTGTGGTCCCCGGCAGAGTAGAATAGACCACCCTCACTCTTACCGAGGTGTCGTAAAAGGCGACTAAGGTAAGGCTGCTGGCATGATCGTCAGCTCCCAGAGAATGAAAACTGCATTTATATCAAAACCCTCGCCAACCCGTCTGCCAAGCGTGGTGAATATGGCAACTACCCCTCATGTGATTGAGGGAGGCCCGTGCCCCAGCAGTGGGGACTTAAATGGGCTGACGATGACGAAGTGCCTTCCAAGAAGCTGGAGCTTCGAAATTGGGAAAATTATTATAAGTTTTGTTGCTAACAATTTAAATTTACACGTGTGAAAAATCCGCTAGATGGCGTACTATTGGACTGAGGTCCAACATCAAATTGGTTGTTTAGTTTGTCAAATTGACATTTTGACAGATCACGTTTAAAAATAACCAATCACATTGTATATGGACCTCACTCTTATAGTACCTACTCCATCTAGCGAATTTTTCACACGCGAAAACCCTCATTGGCCTCGCTAGTATTTTTTTTTATATGAGAGGTGGCAGACGAGCAGACGGATCACCTGATGGTAAGCAATTCCGCCGCCCATGGACACCCGCACCACCAGTGGAGTCACAAGTGCACTGCCAACCTTGTCCCCTTCCCCCCATTGGGCCTCCGGTAACCTCACTCACACGGCGAAATACAGCGCAGGCGCTGCTTCACGCCGGTCTTCTGTGAGGCAGTGGTATCACACCGGTCGAGCCGGCCCATTCATGCCTAATCGTGGCTCTCCCACATTTAGTATGCCCTACTCGTCATTTTAAATGGGGCTGGCACCGGTTTTGTTCCGGGCCTATCCTTAGTTCGCGATTAGTAATAAGGGGGAAAGTCATTAACAGTACTAAGTATTAACAAGCCATGCGTTATGTTGGCTGCAGTCTGCGGTAGTCGAGGTTCCGCCACCGGAGCTGGTGAACGGGCCCTGGGGCGATCCTCAGCGCTCTCTTCGTCAACTATCCTGGTGTTTCTGACACCAGCGGTGTGAAGAAAACCAACGCGGTACGTACTCTGGCCTCTAGCCACAAAGTACAGACACAAAAAGTCGGCTCTAGATAGCTAGATAGATATACATCATCATCATCATCAGCCTATCGCAGTCCACTGCTGGACGTAGGCCTCTCCAATTGTTCGCCACTGTGATCTATCCATGGCTTCTCGCATCCAGCTCTTGCCAGCCATCCTGCGCAGATCGTCCACCCACCTAGCCAGAGGGCGCCCTACATTACGTTTGCCAAGACGCGGTCTCCACTCCAGAACTCGTTTACCCCATCGGTTGTCGGTTCTGCGGCTAATATGGCCAGCCAGATAGATATACACAACTTATGAACTGGGCATTACATTTTGTGTACAATTTCTTGTCGTTCAGCGATAAGACCGCCGAAATATATACAGAACGCTAGCTGCCCACATCGCGTGATGAAACATGAAACCTGAAACAAGCTACGCACATACATGTGCGCGTTCAGTGATTTCGGCATGGTTCGCCATGAGACAGATAGACTATACGAAATGTGTACGGAAGAGAAACTATACGATAAACTGCTTTGCGCTTAATTCAACGAACTCCTCGATATTTATGTCAGCTAGTATTATAACATATTTACAGTTTATTTATTTTTTCCCATATTCAATATTGCACCACCTAACTTGTAATTGTACACAACCGAAATTGTACACAAAATTCCTGTTATACCTAGTACGGTTCACAGAATGAAAAGGTTCGTCATCTTAAGGTAAATTTTCGCTTGCACGGCTAGAATCAGTTATACCAAGATCTGCCAATCTTCATTAAATTTTCTTTACATCAAAAAGAATCCAATGTTGCTACAAGCTAATCTAAACTTTCTGTGCAAAAGTTATTATTCTGCCAAATTTACGAAAGGTAATAAGTGCTCATAGCATATCAAACGACGAACCTTTCTTTGACTACTTAAGTTTATTTATTTTTATTTATTTATTATCATAGCACACAAAACAGATTACAATCAATGAGACTTATTTTAGTAGCATGAAAATGTACATGACGAGATTGTAGTCCAAAATTATGTATGCCTAAAAGCTCAAGAGTTAATTAACACAACAATAAACAAATGAAGTATAAAATTATAAATCAAATTAAATTATAAATTATACCAAATTATAAATTAAATGTCACATCATAAATTAAATGTCATTACAAGTCAAAAGTAAAATATAATTACAAGTCAAATTAACAATTTAATTACAAATTAGGTATTAGAACTTATTATTATACAATTATCGCCGGAACTGTTGCAGTGTTAGATAGACTTAAGTCGTGTAATTAGTATGGATGTCTCCTGGATGCCGTGTCACAGATTTTTATCCCAGATTTTCCACATCCAGTCCCTATCAGAATTCCAAGAAACTAATATTACTAACAGGACTCCTTACATGGCATGTTGTGTTGACTGCAGTCTGCAAGTGTCGAGGTTCCACCTCCCGAGCTGGTGAACGGGCCCTGGGGCGACCTCAGCGCCCTCTTCGCCCACTACCCTGGAGTCTCTGATAACAATGGGGTGAAGAACACCAATGTGGTACGTCTACTAGGCAATAAGTCGTTTCAATTGAATAGACTGAGCCGGATTTTGATGCTCAGGGATTCCGCCAACCCGAAGTGGGCAAGTGGAAAGTATTAGATTATGGATATCCTCCTGTCGAGGGCCAGGCGGGCTATAGCTCCTTGTCCCCGCTTCAACGGCGTAGAGGAGGAAGGAGACGATAGTATGACCGTTATATCCCTCTCCTCGGTGGGGATCAGTGAGCAACTAGTGCAGGGGCGCCAGTGATGGCATTAAACAGAACCCCACCGAATGTCTGACCGAAATAGCTGGGCGATCCCGGCTATTCCCGTCGCCCCCTCAATAGTTGGGCAAGTCCGGTCTGCCATGTAGGTGGGTATCGCCCTATAATAACAGTACTAACATAGCATGTATTCTTGCTGCATGCTGCGTGGCAGCAGTCTGCGACAGTCGAGGTTCCGCCGCCGGAGCTGGTGAACGGGCCCTGGGGCGACCTCAGCGCCCTCTTCGCACATTATCCAGGTTTCTCTGACTCCAACGGTGTGAAGAATACTAACGTGGTAGGTATTTATGTTTATACAAACACAAATTACATTCATTAAGTACTTTTAAACAGGGTCCTGCTAAAACCAGATAGCTACGTGGGAAACAAATGTCTGGTAATGCAACCACCACCAGGTCCTTTTTTTATGTGATAGCTGGCAGGCGAGCAGACGGATCACTTGATGGTAAGCGATTGCCGTCGCCCATGGACACCCGCTACACCAGTGGAGTCACTACTGCTCAGCTGACCTTCAAACCCCCCTTTCCCCCGGATTGGGCCTCTGGTACCTTCACTCACTCAGCGAAACACAGCACAAAGCTGCTTCAAGCCGGTTTTCTGAGAGGCCGTGGTATTACTCATAGCGCATATCACGGTCGAAGATAGGTCCTGGTAGAAGGTAGACCCAAAAAGGTGTGAATTGACGTCATAAAGGATGCGAGTGCTCTGCATTGTATAAAAATCGCATCAAAATCGTAATAATAGTTTTGAAGATCGAAGCATACATAGGGACAGAAGCGAAAGCGATTTTTTCTTGATAATGTGTACTATTTATAAAGAGGTAATTCCTAAAGACAGCGGCAACGCTTATAATATCCGAAAACACGAAACGCTTGCGCGATGTAACCGACACCTAGCGCCATCTATTGGTATCAAGTAGAATCAATGCTCCGAAACGAAGTGCGGGCGGGCCACTAGTATACAAATACATTACAAGTGAAATGTAAAATGAGTAAATTTGTTGTAAACAGGGCCCTCGCACCGAGATCCGGCCGCTCCGCGCGCTCGGCGCCGAGCCCGTGGCGGGGGGCTCGGGGGGTGCGGGGAAACTGCCGCTCAAGCGCACCAACGACCAGCCGCAGATCAACACCAGCGTCGCCGCCATCGACAAAGTCAGCAAGGAGCTGTGAGTGGACACTGTTCATTGCTACGTCTAGTCTGTGGGCCGGGGGTGTAAGCTACTCCTCGAGCGCACCAACGACCAGCCGCAGATCAACACCAGCGTCGCCGCCACCGACAAAGTCAGCAAGGAGCTGTGAGTGGACACTGTTCATTGCTACGTCTAGTCTGTGGGCCGGGGGTGTAAGCTACTCCTCGAGCGCACCAACGACCAGCCGCAGATCAACACCAGCGTCGCTGCCACCGACAAAGTCAGCAAGGAGCTGTGAGTGGACACTGTTCATTGCTACGTCTAGTCTGTGGGCCGGGGGTGTTAGCTACTCCTCGAGCGCACCAACGACCAGCCGCAGATCAACACCAGCGTCGCTGCCACCGACAAAGTCAGCAAGGAGCTCTGAGTGGACACTGTTCATTGACGAATTTCATGATTTTTTTACCCTTCCTTCGTCCTTGTCACAGCTGGTCATATTTAGGGGGAATCCCCCCTCCCTTGTGTTACGTGTCACATATTTAGAAAATGTACACCCTGAAAATTATTGAACAGCAGTTCCGAAATTATTTTAGTTTTCTTTAATAGTTTGTGCTTTAACACTTATATTACCTATCATAATAAATTTAGAAATGTGACGTTACGAAGTTTAGGTTAGGTTAGGTTAGGCCTCCCACCCCCCCCTTGACTCAGGTGTATCTACCTCCTAGAATGGCCCCGCTGGTAATCAGTTCTGTCCTGATTCCAGCTTCGGTTGGTATTAGGCAGAAACGGTTACCGTGGGGCACGGTTTTCCCCGGGCAACGGCGGGTAGTAATTCATTCGTGGATTGCTACCCGACGGCCAAAGGATGCACAGATTTCCGGCGGACCAGCCCCGACGCAGTGGATCGCGTGCAGCGCACACCACTCGGGGGCTTTCATTGTCCGCTGAGGGCTTAGAGGACCGGCCTCTCTTTACGGACCTGAACACAATAGGGCCGGGCACGGAGGCTGCCTTCTTTATCCAGCCCCCCCTTCTGCCGTGGGTTGGCGTTGGGGTGTGGTGGCACCCACTGTCGGGCGCTTTGGCGTGCGGTGGGCCGGTGTTCCTAGTGTGATGGTGCCGTATGGGGGCCATTTTGTTCTCGGGCCTTGAACTGTCGCGCCTTCGGGCGCGTTCGAATGTTGGGGAGTTCCACGGTGGTGGAATTCCTCCCAACAGCCTGTTGCGCCCCGATTCTCGGGAGCGCTCTCCCCGCCTTTATGGTGGGGGCTTTGTTGGTGGGTCTGTGTTGAGTCCCGCAGCCAGTGGGATTGCAGCTACGACTCGCCACCCCCGCTTTTCCCGTCCCGTCGATTGTCTCCGCAACCCAGCGGGGATGCTCGAACGGGAGGGTTTTCGGGTATTACTTAAAGTCTGTGGGTGCTCTTTCCTCTCTCTGCCCTGCAGCCAGCAGGGTATGGGTTGGGGGAGGGGTCTGCAGTCGTCCCTTCCGGAGCGTCTGCGTTGCAATCCAGCAACGTGGACGATTCCGGAGAGGGGGGAATGGTGGGCCATGGGAGTGGCCCTAGGCCTCGTTTTTTCGGCGAGGCCCGGTTTTGAAGAGGCCGTGCTGGCGAGCCTCTCGTCCTTCGAGGGTGGGCCGCGGACTTGGTTTCTACCCGTTACCGTAGCCCACCCCACATGGACGTAGCAGGAAATGCCCCGGTGGTTTTTAGTGGGTAGGCCCCTGGGAGCACCCCAAGGGAGAGCCCCACACTACCCGGCCGTCTCCCAGCGGTCGGGTGTGCTTAAGGCGGCATTTTCCACCGGGCAACAAAAAAAAAAAAAAAAAAAGGCCTCCCACCCCCTTGTCAGACTTTGTCTCGACCCCCTCCCACCCGCTGAACGTGTGACGTAAAAGACGAATGGTACCAAAATTCGCCGATGTTCATAGGTTGGATTCCCTTTCTGTATAACATTTGTGCTTTGTGTACGTTTAGAGTGTTATTCATAAATGTTTATTAAACCTTTGTTAACTAAAACGGTGTTAAAAAGCAGTTGAAATTCCTTTTTCGAAATTTTTATGATTTTTTAGGGTTCCGTACCTCAAAAGGAAAAAACGGAACCCTTATAGGATCACTTTGTTGTCCGTCCGTCCGTCCGTCTGTCAAGACCCTTTTTCTCAGGAACGCGTGGAGGTATGAAGCTGAAATTTATATCAATTACTCAGGTCTACTGTCCCTTGAAGCTGTGAAAAAATCAAACTTCTAAGCCAACGCAATCAAAAGATACAGCCGTTTATGCCGCAAATTTTCGACACTTGCAAGGGAATCAAAACCTACAGGGTGCTTCCCGTGAACTCAGAATCTTGAAATTTGGTACGAAGCAACGTCTTATACCATAGATAAAGGAAAAATTACGAAAACCATAAATTTTTTGTTACATCACATAATATATATTTTTTAAATAATTTTAAACTTACTACCCATTTCCTCATAAACGCGTAGAGGTATTAAATTGAAATTCATACCAAATACTCAGGTCTATAATACCTTTAAGCTGTAACAAAATCAAACTTCTATGTCAACGCAATCAAAAGAAACAGCAATATAAGCTGCATATTTTGAAACTCGCAAGTACTCGTAAGGGAATCAAAACCTAAAGGGTACTTCCAGTCGACCTAGAATCTTGAAATTTGGCATGAAGCAACGTTTTATAGCACACATAACGGAAAAATTCCGAAAACCTTAAATTTTTAGTTATATTACAAAATATATATTTTTTAATAAATATAAACTTATTACTTTTTTCCTCATGAACGCGTAGAGCTATCAAGTTGAAATTCATATCAAATACTTAGATCTATATGCCTTTAACCCGTGAAAAAAAATTTCTAAGTCAACGCAAAAACGCAAAAGTACAACCATTGATACCGCATATTTTGAAACTCGCAACTACACACAAGGGAATTAACCTAACCTAAAGACCACTTCCCGTTGACATAGAATCTCGAAATTTGGTAAGAAGCAATAGCTTACAGCACAGGTAACAGAAAAATTCCGAAAAGCTTAAAATTTTAAGTAGTTATACCACCAAAAAAATTGTGATTGTAAACATAATTGTAGTTACAGCAATGACCGCGAGTTATTATACTATGTATGGGGAGGGCAACATTTATAGAAGACGAAATAGCCTTCTTCTTTATATTTCGACGTTCTTTTATCGAAATGATATGTGTTAATATAAAATAAAGGATTACTTAAACGATAAAGAGATCTTTGTCTTAAATTTATGCTCCTTCATCTTTCCCCATTGTAATGTTATGAATTTCATTTTGCAATAAAAATACCATAGTTATGACTCGATTGTCGTAATGAACGAACTTTGTAAACCTTGCAGGTTTGTACGGAACCCTCGGTGCGCAAGTCCGACTCGCACTTGGCCGGTTTTTTTTTGTTTGAAACGTCAATATTGCTCCATAACACCGTTTTAGCTACCAAAGGTTTCTTGAACGTTTATAAATAAAGACCTTAGTGTATCTAGCTTTCATAAGTTTATCTGCTATAATTCTGATTTCCATAAGTTACTTAAGGATCAAATCAATTTATGTACCTGCTGATGTAATTTTCTCCTGATGTAAGGTGATGAGTATAAATGTAAGTGTGTGGAGGAACAGTGGACGGCCGAAAAAGAGATGGATGGATTGTGTGAAGAATGACATGATAGGTATTATATTATATACATTGTATTAGTATATTCATATTTTATTTATGTATTTGCGTTTAAACTTTCTGTGTAAGTATATAAATATTTAAGATTGCACCGCCCTACACCTTCATCAAGTGTCCTTTATCCAAAGGTTGCCTGGAAGAGATAGTGATAAGGCCGCCTTCGTTGTACACATCCTGTAATATCTAGTTTTTAAGTTTTCATACTTTATTTTGAGTGCAATAAAAGAAAATTCATTCATTCATTCATGAGGGGGAAAAGTGGTGGATGATTCAATGACGAATGACAGGGACGTATGGAAAAGGAAGACATACTGCGCCGACCCCAGATAACCTGGGAACAGGACAAGAAGATGATGATATTGTTTTTTTTATGACGTAGGTGGCAGACGAGCAGATGGATCACCTGATGGTAAGCGATTGCCGCCGCCCACCAGTGGAGTCACAAGTGCGCTGTCACCTTTAAACTCTTCTTTCCCCCCGGATTTGGCTTCCGCTACCCTCACTCACGCAGCGAAAGACAGCACAGTGCTGTTTCACGCCGGTTTTCTTTGAGGCCGTGGTATCACTTCGGTCGAGCCGGCCCATTCATGCCGAAGCGTGGTTCTCCCACGGTGTATGTATTTTTACTCGTTATATTTTTCCAGAGGCATGTCCCGAGGCGCGGTGAAGAAGCGTCCGGCGCCGAAGCCGCCGGCATTGCCGAACCCCGACCCACGCAGAGACATGGCCTACTACAGCGCCATGCAGCGCCAGCAGGACGAGGAGCGACTTCGGCAGGAACAGACAGCGATCAACCTGGCACAGGGTATATAGCGTTTAACTTTTGGAACAAATCACGATGTATAAAACTGGTCCAATGTTACTGCCCTGTGGAATCCCGACCCCCGGAGAGACATTGCCTACTAAAGCGCCAAGCAACGGGGCACAGGATATAGTTTTTTTTTGTATATCAGGATATAGAGAACTGGTCCAATGTTACCCTGTGGAACCCCGACCCTCGCAGATGGCGCTGCAATTCCGCCTAGGGTATAGTTATTTTTGTTTATCATAATCATAATCTTGTAGTACAAATCAAGATATAGAGAACTGGTCCGATATTACTGCCTTGTGGAACCCTGACCCTCGCAGAGACATGTTACAACGGCAGTAGGAAGACGTATGCAGAAAACAAAATAACCTCCCATACTATGGTGGTCAGCTGATGCAATTTTTATGACGTTTTCATTAGTATTATGCCCTTGAGAAAATTCTCAGGTATTTAAAATATCACGGTGTTTATTTCAATATTAATAAATGAAATATTCTACCGTCTTCAGTGAGTCTGCGTTGACTATAATAAGTATGATCTCAAAAAAAACCATATCTCCATCGTCCTCAGGCCTCCCCCCAGTCCTGAACCCGGCGGAGAAGCTGGAGCGCCTCCGCAAGATGGACGCGCTGCACAACCGCGAGGCCGAGCCGCCTCGCCCTTCCCGACGCCAGGACGACGCGCGGCGCCTGCACCCCTCGCCCGACGAGAGGAACATGCCACAGGACAGGAAGAATGAGTTCAAGTGAGTGGCATTGTCTTTTAAAAAAGAATACGCTCGTTTTTAGAAGGTTTGTAGGCTGTGTAGGTCCGAAGGAACCGCAATTGGCCTGCCCAGTAATTCAATGACGCTGATCGGAGGCTGCTGCCTGAAAACTCTGGCGACGACTCCACTCTGTTCAGAGGAACATGCCCCAAGATAGGAAAGAATGAGTGGAATCAAATGGGTGGCATCCTACCACAGATGCTTCGAGCGATTATCCGAAACCGGAAAATTACATGTACTTTAACCCGGAAGACGAGTGAGTGGAACGGTAATCTATAGTGGTAGCTTGCATCGTTGCTTCGATGCGCCGGTCGCTTACGCGAAGCCGGAAGATTATAGTTGTAAACACTCCAATCCGAAAGACATACGTCTTTTGTCTCATGCAGGAATTCAGGCTTTTGGCGAGGTACGAACCGATGGATCATTTGACTATTTTGACCCTCAACGCCCTGGAGATTTTGGGGATTTCTTTTCGGACCCCCTTCCCCCATTTGGACGGCCCTTCAGCGATTATCGTCTATGGACATCTGCTACCACCCGAGGCATCACAAATCATTATCATTTTAGCCAATAAACTTCCACTGCTGGACAAAGGCCATTTCCAATGATCTCCACACAGATTAGTCCTGTGCCGCCCGCATTCAAGGGATACCCGCGACCTTCGCCAGATCGTCGGTCCACCTTGTGGGGGGGCCTTTCCACGGCTTCGGCCTCCTATACGCGGCTTCCACTCGAGGGCTTTCTGCCCCACCGGCCGTCTGATTTCCTCGCAATGTGCCCTGCCCATTGCCACTTCAGGCATGCAATGGACAACATTTCAAAATTGCTAAGCTCTGAAACAAAAAATACCGATTCTTTGTTTACTTTTCCGCTGCTCGAATATATATTTATTCATTTTTTATATTGCTTATTTACTGAGAAAAAAAATAAAAACTAAAAAAACGTAAGATGACGTCATCGGACGGCAGAATGTAAAATATTTCTTTGCTTAGCACATTATAGTTTTAAATTTACGTAATGCCAAACTCATGACATGTAACTGTCAAAAAAAAAGACAACTTGTCAACGTTGAATGTATGAATGACGTTGACAATGTTGACACCAGTATTATTTACCTTTGACAGTAGTACCTTTTTTTTATTAAAACAATGATAAGCAAAGGAATATCGCTGTATTCAGCCGTCCGATGACGTCATTTGGCGCTTACGTCTATTTAGAATAAAAAGAATTTCAATAATTATTTTATGCATGAAAATGGACAAATTTTGAAAAAAGAAAAAATATGGGTCTGTTCATTTTATGTCTACTTTCATATAAAAAAACAATATGGACATGTTAAAAATTTGAAATGTTGTCCATTGTTTGGGCTATGTCTTTAACCTTGGTTCTCCTGCGGATCTCATCATTTCTCACAAATGCATTGCCAGATTTGCCTGGTTCTTGAGGACAGAATAAGGTTTTGGTGAATATTTAAATAAATCCCTTGTCCACAGGAACCTGAAGCCGATGAGTCCCGAGGAGTTCATGAAGCGGTTCAACGAGCTTCAGGTGGAGCGCGGCTGGGAGCGCGACGCGCGCGCCGACCGCTTCAGCGAGATCAAGTGCTCGCTGCGGGAGCTGAGGCGCGGCCTCAACGAGGTGCCCCACTTACAGTTCATGAACTTTATTTTTTTTAAGATCTATAGGTAGGAAGAGGATCGTCTTGTGAAGAAAGCATACCAGGACCGACGCCCAGTTGGGCGACCTAGGTATCGCTGGAAAGACTTTGTCGAGACTGATCTGCGAGAACTTCAGGTTAATGACTGGCATGAATTAGTGTCATCATCATCATCATCAGCAACCCACACTCGTCCACTGCTGGACATAGGTCTCCCCTAATGCACGCCACTGCTCCCGATTTTCGGCCACTCTCATCCAGCCCACACCAGCCAGCCTTCGAATGTCATCATCCCATCTTGTCGCAGGGCGTCCTACACTACGCTTACCGAGTCGCGGTCTCCACTCAAGGACTTTACTTTGAATTAGTTATTATTATTGAATATGTTATTATTTTTGAATTAGTGTAGGATCAATCAAAGTGGCCCTCTCTTGTTTCGAAGGCCAGCAAGACTCGGTTCGGGTCGTTGAGGCAGCGAAGTGTGTATAGATCTATAGAAATAAAAATCTATGGAATGAAACTTATCCTCATCAAAGCTGTCGCTCTGGAGCCCGGGTACGCTTGGGACCTGTTATTCAGGATTTGTGGATTACAATGAAACGACTGCCGTCTGACCTTCGCAACGTTTAACAGGGGTAAAAGGTTAAGTGACATATGTCATTTTAATCAAGGAATTTACGGACTATAGTTAAAAACTAATACCCTGTGACTTTTTGAATACCCAAGAAAGTTCTCGAGAGCATTATACTAATGAAAATAAACATTTTTCTCCTAGGAACACAGTAAAAAAAGAATTCGCTTTCCCATACATGCATCAAGCAGATCACTGTTGTGTAGGAAGATAATTGTATTTTTTTTTATAGATATGACTATGTTTTTTCATAGTGACCCTGCCATGTGCACCAAAAATAGCTCGATAGTTCCAATAACCACCCTGGACAAACATTGGTGCGGTAAACACTTGTGTTTGTTCAGTGTCCTGGATGTAGTCATAGTCATCATCATATTACTCGTATTTATTGCTTTCATGTAGTACATTAGGTTGTACAACCTGTGCGGATAAAGAATGGGATCAGAAATGGCGGCGCATCTATTCACTTCTCGCTCGCACACTATTTGCGTATAGACTCACACCCCACGAGTGCGAGTATAGACACAAATAGTGTGCGAGCGAGAAGTGAATAGATGCGCCGCCATTTCTGATCCCATTCTTTATCCGCACAGGTAGTAAAATTATTTACATAACCCGTAACACATAAACATGAACCCCGAAACTAAACATGAGTGTAATTATGTAAATGTTTTTTATTTTATGTCAATTCGTACATGTTTTTTCTTCCAGGTGACAGCGCCGTATAACTCGAATTCCAGCAACAATGATCCAGTCGTGTGAGTACTTTTGCTGCCCTCTTACACCTTAGAGTTTAAAAGATGTATAAAATTTGTAAGTTTTTCTATTAATGGAATTATTTATTATTAGTGCCAAAGCCATCGCTTCGGACGCCGTGTGGTCCCCGGCAGAGTAGAATAGGCCACCCTCACTCTTACCGAGGTGTCGTAAAAGGCGACTAAGGTAAAGCTGCTGGCATGATCATCAGCACCCAGAGAAGGAAAACTCTGCATTTATATCAAAACCCTCGCCAACCCGTCTGCCAAGCGTGGTGAGTATGGCAACTACCCCTCATGTGATTGAGGGAGGCCCGTGCCCCAGCAGTGGGGACTTAAATGGGCTGATGATGATGATGATGATGATCACTTCGGATGCGATGAGGATGCGGTGGGTAATTCTTCGATTTTCGTGGACTGCCATGAAAGTTGAATCCAATATTATTTCGTGAATGATCAGAATATTAAAATATCCTGAATAAATAGAAAGCCTCTTTTATTAATAATATAAATTTAACGTATACTTTAAGTTTCTGATGTCAATTTTGGAGTAAAGTCCGCTCCACGAAAGAAGTTCCGCGGAAGAACACGGAACTAAAATTTTGTCTTTTCTTTGCTTATTTTGGATGACATGGGGGGAGGGGAGTCTAGATGATGATTACGTCATCGATAGTTATTTTCTTTTTAACACGAATGGCAACTCTCACATTCTGTTTGCTTGAAAACGAAACGTAATTTTCGGGGAATTACTTACAAATAAATGCACACGGTTAGTAGTGCTGCCGAGCTGTGACAAAAAAATCTAAAAATGTTTACGTAAGCATGGGGGGAGGGGGTAAGAGCTTTGCTTACTTTTGCTGACAGGGGGGGGGGGTAAACTGTAATAAATCTGCTTACGTAATACTTGAAGAATAGGCCACCCTCACTCTTACCGAGGTGTCGTAAAAGGCGACTAAGGTAAAGTTGCTGGCATGATCATCAGCACCCAGAGAAGGAAAACTCTGCATTTATATCAAAACCCTCGCCAACCCGTCTGCCAAGCGTGGTGAGTATGGCAATTACCACTCATGTGATTGAGGAAGGCCCGTGCCCCAGCAGTGGGGACTTAAATGGGCTGATGATGATGATGAATACTTGAACGTCCCCATGCGACACAGCGGCGACTGCGCACGCTTTATGTAAATGACTCAATGAGTCATGTTTTTATGTAAATGACTTTCCTACCGGCGGCGCGTGTTGCTGTCTTTAGCGTTGCTCAAACAATTCTTCGATACAGACAAGAGCGCGTACACTCTCGCGAGCTTAAGCGCAGGTGCTGATACAGATCGATTTGTTACCAGTGAGAGGAGCAAGCTGACGCGGCGCGCGCTGGTGGAGGTGCCGGAGGAGGAGGAGCTGCGGCTGCCGTGCGAGTTCTGCGACGAGCTGGTGCCCGCCGACGACCTGGTGCAGCACCAGGTCCGTGCCTGTCAACGTTACAAATAGAAAGAAAGAAAGAAAGAAACATTTTATTGACCATCACAATAAATAATTTAACAATGAACATTCATTAGTAAACATAGATAAGGTAACATTGACACATTGAAACTACAGACAAAGGTGAGTACGAGAGCAGACGATAGGTAGGTAAATACACAGTTATATAATGAAAATATTCTAAATAAGTCGGTGTGTGTGAAATGTGAGGTCAATCAGGTCCTGGCCTCAGCATGGTGCTGCCACGACAGAAATGTCGCGGCAGCGCTGGTATTCTGCCAGGACCTGTTGTGAGTGACGACCGTGTTAATGTAAATACGTCACATAATAGGGAATATGCATGTAATCGACGTTCTCAGAAGATTAATGAATTAAAAGCGGACTGTAGGTGTAAATTGTAGTATTGATGAGATGGCCCCGCTCACCCCTCCGCGGGTGACGTCAGCCGGCACGCACTCGACGCTAGGACATGCATGTCTAGGTGAAAGAACTGCCGTCTGACTTCGCAACCTTTATGTATATAAGGGAACCATACTATTTGCTATCCTTACTATTTACTATTCTTTTCAGTCCCAAATCTCCACCTTATCTTAAAGAGCGTTTCCAGTTTCTCCAGCCCACCCGAGGTCATATGCGTTCTTCCAAACTTCTTCATCTTAAATTCCCTCCTCATTCATCTCAATCCTACTCCCAATCCTTCACCGTGCAGTCTATCCGACTTTGGAATGCTTTACCTCTGTCAATAAGGCAATCCAACTCCCTACCTATCTTTAAAGCCCAAGTTAAATTACATTTCCTTAACCTCTGAGACCAGACTTCCTCTCCCCATCTCTTCCTGTCCTTTAATTAAAATCATTCGCATACTTTCAGATCCATTGTTATTTTGTAGTTGCAATATCCAATTATCTATATTTAATCAAGCATATGTAAGTAGTTTATGATATTTTATGCAGATATGTATTAGTATATTTATATTTTATTTATGTATTAATATTTAAACTTTGTATGTAAGTATATAAATATTAATATTGCACTGCCCTACACCTTCATCAAGTGTCCTTTACCCAAAGGTTGCCTGGAAGAGATTGCTCATAGTAATAAGGCCGCCTTCGTTGTACATATCCTGTAATACCTAGTATTAAGTTTTCTTACTATACTTTGAGTGCAATAAAAGTATATTCATTCATTCATTCATACCAACCTTAAATTAAAACAAAATTGCGAAATATACGGCACACCCCTTCAATTGGCTATTAGACAAGTATATATTTACAGATATTTTTTGTGGAAAACACGTATTGTAGATAGATATTCTTTATTGCACAAAAATAAAATACAAGTATGATACAACAGCAACAAACAGTACAACAAGGCGGTCTTATCGCTTATAGCGATTTCTTCCAGACAACCTTTGGGTAGAGGAAAGAAATATCTTATTCGTAATAAGGGAAGGGAGTGCCAAACCAATGTAGTTCAACCAATACTACTACCAATGTAGTTCTGTGACGGAATGAAAAACGGGGAGGGAGAAAAGCTCTTCAGAGCATTCACCACGATATATCAAAATTCAAAATTCAAAATTCAAAAGTGCTTTATTTGCATAGGCTTATATACAGCTCTTACAAATCGTCATACATGAAAAATATAAACTACAGCTATGTATATTATACATGTTATTAAACATATATGTCGATACAAAAAATATACTAAGAAATGAATAGATATAATGTGATTCTACCACCGGAATCGGAAAGTTGATTCTGACGAGAAGATCCGGCAAGAAACTCGCCAGTTACTCTTTTTAATCACCAAATTTTTTTAAGTACAGTGTCATGGGTGTAGGCGAACAGTTTATCATTTCCACAAATTCTTGTCATTTAAGTAATCATTAACTGTATAATAGGCTTTTGCCATTAAATAATTTTTAACATGTGTTTTAAATTTGGGCATTGGTAAATCAACAAGCTTTTGTGGTAACTTATTAAATATTTTAATACTCATTCCTACGAATGAATTAATATCGATATAGGTAAAAGACGTAAAGCTCAAATTTGAATATTGATTGGTACTGAAGCGCACTTTTTACTAATACAATCATATCTGATCTCTATTTAATATAAACCTTAAAATATAGTCTTAAATGAAAATAAAATTATAGTATGTTAACATCTTGCTTATTAAAGGAATTATACATCTTATTATAACTAGAAAAAAAACTGTAATTTCATTGGTACACCTGTACCACGTTTATAAGTTATATTGGCAAAATTCGTCTACGCAGAAGAGGAAGTTAAATCCGATTAATTACGATTGCGAAAGCAGTTGAAATACAGACTTTATTGCGTTACGTTAAGATTGAATACAATAAATCCCGAGAGGAATGCTATCACTCTCTTAGCCGCACTCGCACCGAACGTGGCGCTGACGCATCAACCAATAAAACAATGGAACATTTGGCGCGCGTAAATGGAGCGTTGTGATTGGTTAAGATTTTGCCGCTGTTTTTGAAAATAAGACTTCGCAGGTACATTGGTGTAACTTGAACGTCGTGAAGCAGCACTGTGCTGCGTTTCGCTGCGTGAGTGAGGGTACCGGAGGCCCAATCCGGGGGATAGGGGGGGGGTTTAAAGGTTGGAAGTGCACTTGTGACTTCACTGGTGTCGCGGGTGTCCATGGGCGGCGTGAATTGCTTACCATCAGGTGATACGTCTGTTAGTCTGCCTACCTATTTCATAAAAAAAACTTATAAATAATAATAATAATAATAATAAATATTTCACAACATCACATACATTGATCTGACTCCGAGTTAGGTAGCTCAAGCACCTGTGTTACGGATATCAGAATCAACAGTGGAATTACAAATATATACATATAATACTTTTCTTTTTGTAAATACATACTTATAATACATAGCAAACACCCAGACCAATACAAACAAACATGTTCATGCACACAAATGTTTGTACTGTGCGGGGATCGAACCCGCAACCCTTGTATCAGAGGCAGCGTTCACTACCACTGTTCCAATCGTAAATGTGTTATAAAAGTGGTAAAACTTATAAAAGGTTATGTGATGTCCAGACCGGCTGCCGGCCGGACCTGGCGCAGAGGCGGGCCGAGCGGCCGCTGCCGCTGCGCCAGATCCAGAACTCGCAGCAGTTCCCGCCCGCGCCGCCGCCCGACGACCCAGAGCCGCCCGTCATCCCCTGCGAGTTCTGCACCGAGTCGCTGCCCGTCTACCTCATCCAGGACCACCAGGTACGGTACAGAGAATAGGGTATATGACTAAGCTCAAGATTTTACAAAATATACATATTTTATCAAAATATAGGTCAATATGTGCCAATGGCAAAAATTCTCAATTAAAAATATAACGTCTAGCCGGTTGTATGGTCATTCAAAGATTCATGGGCAAGTCCATTTCAAAAGTATGAAATTATTAAAAAATAATTATACCATTGAATAATCCATACAATTTGCACCAACTATTATAATAGAACCATTGACATAAACGAAACATTTGATATAGCTACCATACAAAATTCAAATGAAATGCATACAAAATACTGTCGTGTGACGTCACATCTTAGTGGCCATTTGTATGGAGCGTTTTGGGTTTGCCCAAAATAATGTGATTTTAAAGTTGTGATATCTCAGGCAGTTTAAATGAGAATCAAGTGATTCTTTCAACGATGTTTCTATCATTGAGAGGTCTTTTGATTGCAAAAATAAAAAAAAATAGTCTTATACCGTATTAAAAGGTTCGTCACCTCAAGGTGACGGGAAGGGGAACACTAGCGGTACTAAACCGACTTCGGTAACACCTTTTCTCGATTGTACTGTTATAAAATGTTCATCATCATCATCATCATCAGCCTATCGCAGTCCACTGCCTGGACGATAGGCCTCTCCAATTGTTCGCCACTGTGGATCTATCCATGGCTTCCCTCGCATCCACTCTTGCCAGCCATCGTCCCCCCACCTAGTAAAGGGGGGGGGGGGCCCCAGAGGGCGCCCTACATTACGTTTGCCAAGACGCGGTCTCCCTCCCAGAACTCGTTTATCCCCATCGTTGTCGTTCTGGCGGCCTATATTGCCAGCCCAATGCCTACTTAAGCTTGCTAATTCCGGTGAGCAATGTCGATAACTTTGGTTCCTTGGCCGGATCATCCTCATTTCGGAATTCGTTCTCGAGAGAGACCCCCAGCATTGCTCGTTCCATAGCCCGCTGAGCGACCTTTAACTTGTGGACCAGCCGTACCGTAAGTGTCCACGTTTCGGCTCCGTATGTCATGACGGGTAGGACACACTGATTGAAGACTTTCGTCTTTAGGCACTGTGGTATCGACGATACGAAGACACGACGTAGTTTTCCAAATGCTGCCCAACCCAACTGGATTTTCCTATTCACCTCATCCTCGAGGTTGTTTTTATCCAATTGCAAAGTCAGCCCGAGGTATACGTATTTTTGAACAACTTAGGACGGCACCGTGAATTGCAATCGGTTCCGGTAGAACATATATTCAATAAAATGTTATTTGAGGTGTATAATGTGTTAAAAATATTATTTTCACTTTTTAGTTCGTGGTTTTGAAGGCGGTTTTTTTTCGCAGAAAATTTTCTAATACAAGCTATCTTAAGTGGCGGGAAGACGAGCAGTTGGCCGAAGAAAAAAGTCATGGTTGCAAAACATCAGGGAATGGACGGGGATCGCCAGTGCTTCAGACCTTTTCCATCTAGCAAGAGATCGTGCGAGATATGCGGAGCTGACTGCCAACCTTCACTAGTTGGAGAGGCACCAGAAGAAGAAGAAGAAGCTATCTTAATTACTAGACTCCCCGAATCCTCAATTATAGTCAAAGCGTACTCCGGGCTCCAGAGCGACAGCTTTGTAGGCAACTGGGAGTTACACGCTAAGATGAGATGAGATGACAAGTGATCTTAATATCAACAGGAGTACGGTATATTTATAGTTTGTTTTTTTTTTACTCTAGGAACGCTGCAGACGAGAGGCGCACCTGCTATATCCGGACTGAAGCCTCGCACAGCCGGCGACCCATCCCAACCACGCTCTGCTGGACTCCGGCGATCAGTCCCCTGCTCTCGACTTCACGGCTGGTTCGTTACTTTGTAGTTGTTAGTAGTGTAAATATTTTCTTGAAAACTAACGTGTCACTACTCTATTGATTAGTTGATGTACAGTCGGAGAATCTACCGAATAACCACCTGAAGAGCTAAAATCGCTTGCAGCTTGCATAGTTTTATTTTTGTTTGAAATGACGCTTTTTTTGTGTCATGCGTGCTAGCGATTTTTGTTTTAAGGGTTTATGCGGCAGATACCCCGTACAAGGTGTGTTGCTACAAGTTAAGTCCATGGGCGGCAACGATCGCTTACCATCAGGTGGTCCTGTCTGCACGTTTGCCCCAATCACATAGAAGAAGTTTGATGTGGCGAATTTCCTTAAACCCGTTGAACAAATGTCTTTAGGGTTGTCGAAAGAATCTAAAAATGAAAATGATTTTTAAGGTCCGTAAATTTTAGCATGATTAGGATGACAGCTATTGGTGTCACACAAAAAATAGTCATAGGTCTTTATTATAAATATGGAATTAAATCAAAACCTTTTAATATTCATTGAAATAAAGATGACAATCAAGTGACATCTGTCATTCTAATTAAGTTTTTACGGAGTATAGTGATACACCTTGAGTAGGTAGGTAGGTACATTTGATGCTTCTTTAGCTTAATTATTTTACAATATTGGTATTGATTGCGAGCATACATGTAGGCTATAATTGTTTCTTGTATTAGTAAAATAAGCGACACGTTTCTTTTCAAGAATTTAAAGAAATAAAGTCAAATATATATTAGAATGTTTCATAGAGGCAAAGGAAAATGTTTAACCAAAACGTAGATCAAAGTGAATTCATATTTAAATTATTAAGAGAATTTTACTTTTATAGAGAATACATTAAAATGTATAGGAATGACCAGTAGTAATTTAATGTAGAATAAAGTCATGAGGCGATGACGTGAGAAAATAGTTGTCTACAAATATCGTGCGATCTGTCCGATATGAAGTTCCAAGACTTGGAGACAAAGTTAACAGAGAAAATATCAAAGAAATTATATTATAAATTATTATTAAATAGCATGTTAAATTCACTATAAATTCAATATGGCCAACTTGACGCTAACTGTAACATTAATATTAATAGTCAAATAAATCTGAAATCTGATGGTAATTTGAAATTATTGACAAATTCCGTAATATTTAAGTACCTATGTTAAATAAATAATGTATTAATATGTTAAATAAATTAACGAATTCGTTCATATAGAAACTGCATTATTCTTTACCGAATTGTTATCGTGTAATATTTATATATCTATATACCTATCTTCTTATCTCTCCTAGTCTCTGTGCGGTGTAGACTAGATTCTGACAATGTACGCTCTATGCTCAAACTAATGTTACTCCTTGAGGCTATAACTGTGTCTACAGTACAGTGACAGAACTAGATGACCTATCACGTTTTTTTTTATTTATATGATTATATATGTATTAACGCCCGTAGCCTCCGTGTCACCGTTACACAAAGGAATCGCAGTAATGTGGAATTATCAATAGTTGACCTCGAAAATCGTTTAGACTATCGATACTATCAATAGTAAAATTTGATCAATACTATTGATAACGCCAATACTATCGATTGTTTAATGCCGGATACTATCGATAGTATTGTGTTTCCTAACAGAATTAATAAAAAACTTTCGATACTATAGATAGCACCGATAGTTTTGTACTATCGATAGTCAGCTATGTTTCGATAGTATTGCCTGATTAAATGTGTCGGTACTATCGATGGTATTGTATATTAAACAATCGATACTATCGATAGTATCAGCGTTATCTATAGTTTTGATCTAATTTTACTATCTATACTATCGATAGTATCAATACTATCGATAGTATTGATACTATTCATTTTACTTTTACTACCGATAGTCTGTCGATAGTGGACTATCGATAAGTAACACTAATGTGGTTGATTCACACACAGAAGTTGATTAACACAAGAAATTTGTGTGATATTGCGTTTTTGCCATTATTTTCACTATAACATCGCATAATGAATGAGTAAGGCAACGAAATTACACGTCTCGCGGCGGATGTGTGCTACGGGCGTAAAAACAAACCCCAAAATGACATTACATTGCACAATCAGCGCTGTCACAAATATGCCTAAATAATCCAACGTCCAGGAGGAAGTTAGAAACCTTATTCTGCATAAAATAACGCTCAATTAAACCTGACAAAATAAATTGTTCAGTTTATTTTCACTAACATTTTTGGAACTCTGATCGACATCTGGTTCCATATCGTTGATTGAGGTAAGCTCTGCATTTCTATAATTGCATTACAAGTAAAATGTTAACTTTTATAGAAAGTTAATTCGAGAGGAAATATATCGAAATATTTTATGTAATTTGTTAAAAAAACGCTATTTTATTTAAAGTAATTCTCAAACATGCGGCTGTCTTTGTCATAAAGTGGAATTAGAAAGGGACAGCATGATGCTTGAGTAGCATTTTAGTGTCGCAGTTTGACATGACATTTAATTTATCATAAATGAAATCTTAAGCTCATACTAACGGACGATTTTCTTTTTGTTTATTATTGTTATGGAACTATCTAAGTAAATAATACATTTAAAATGCATTGTAAGAAGTTATATTACGTAGATAATAGTATATTGATTGTGATTTTGTAGTTATTTTTGAGACAGATTTATTTATATTTAAGTACCTAAATTATAATATCATTATTTTATTAAAATATAGACATTTTCACCTGTATTTAATGAAATTGTTTGTATGAGATGTTATAGAATAATTACCTACTAATCGTTCAATGTTAGTGAAGTTATCGGCTTGTGGCAGGATTTTTTATCCGTTAAAATGATTCGACTAAGATCGTAGTATCGAACATGTAGCTGATGTATTAAATAAAATTTAACGCAATAGTGGTTAGGTTACTTGCAGCGGTTCCTGTGCAATCAATATTACATGTGAGAAATCTTCTAGATGGCGGGGCGGATGACCATAGGACTGAGGTCCATCTACAAGATGATTGGTTGTCTTTGAACGTAATTCCTCTCATTCTAAAACGTGCTTTAAAATAAGTAGTGGGATTAATACTAGAAATAATTGAATAAATATTATTACAAAACTAAGTTTAACGTTAGTTGGTATATATAACTATAATACTAATGTCAAACCATCTGGACCCCTAGACTAAAATTAGTATTAAAATAATAACCACAAAATATCGATTCAGTGACAATGACAGTTTATCCATGTGACAGTTCATTCCGTTTTACGGTAAGTTACTACGACACGAAACGAAACGTCACTGAACGAATGATTTAATGATTCGATCAATTTTGACACTATCCTGCGGTACTAAGTGGTCTATGGTTAGTCAAGGATTTGTAATAAAAAAATAAGAAGTAACGTTATTCCGTAATAATCATGAACTTGCTTGTTTAGGATTAAAGCCGGTATCAGAGTAGTTTTTTGTAATAAGAGGGGATATATCATAAAGACAATTTGAAGGACGAAACTACCAATGTTGTTGAAGTTGGATCTCAGCCCAACAGTACGCCATCTAGTGGATTTTTCACACACTATAGCCATTAGAACGTTAACTTTGCTAACAAGGAAGAATATATATAGTGATATAATAAAATATTGAGTGCATATGAATGCTCGAAAATAGAACTCGACCTCTTAGAATGACATTCAAAAGTCCACCGTTGGTATATTCAAATTCGCGCCATTATAATAGGACGATAAAGGTCGTTGACACTCTTCAGTAATCCTCTCTAGATAGGGTGGTCCATTGGAACTCCTGATAAAACCGGACATAATGTCATGCTGTATTAAGATTAGTAAATAAAGAACTCCCATGACCTGGACGTCGCGTTGGGATATTCCCATACATATACATGTGTTGCGTTAAATGTGAGGAGAAACCTCACAAATGTTTAAATTAGTTGACGTTACCATTTAAAAATTACGTTCCGTTTCACCTAATTTATATTTAAAATATTACGTGATAATAGTTATTGTGTTCAAATAAATATTTCAGTTTAGTAATATCACATGTTATAAATGAAAATAACAGCTTAATATTATACATTTTATGCTAGTACCCTATTGAGTATTTTTTCATCCAAAAGTCCGGGTGAATGGTTTTCAGAACTGGCAACCCTAGACCTAGACGTAAACTGAGGAACCGTTTTTTTTTTCAGTGCTTGGTACAATACATTAACAGAACAGATAGTCACGGTCAATGACCTTTATTGCGCATTTATTTGGTTGGCACTAAAACACAATTAAGTGTTATACCGATTATGGAATAGAAGTGACGTCATTTTAATCTTATTCTAAAAGTTTACACAGAGTATTAGGGTTTACTGTTCTGACATATTTTCCTATTAGACAACCCTGTTGTCCTCGTAAAGTTAAGAAAAATAGAACCTTTGGGAAGAGAGAGTTTACATACAGGAAAGTAAGTCAGCTTCTTGCAGTTCATAGATATTCATACAAATTTATATGAGCCCAAAGATGCCATACATACATGACACGTGCATACACAGTACTACATTTACCCCTTAATATGCCAAACATTCAGTACGAAATCGAAATATGTATTCAAAATATTTATGCACAACGTTTATCAGTTCATCCCAATACCCTGGCAACTGAACTATTAAAACCTTCACTAACGGCGAAAAACAGTCGCCCGCAATGAAATGTGAACACCTCGACTCTTAAGGCGGAACAATAAGGTTCAAATTTGAATGAGGCTTTATAGTTCTTAGTGCACTGGATAGGTATATTATAATGCCAAAGCTTGTGCGCAAACACAGGTACACTCTATTCCCTTACCGTGATATTTGGATTGAATACTAATGTGACACGACCAAATAGGATCGGCAATTTTTTTGATAGAAAAGCTCGGTTACAAATTTCCTGCTCATTTAACCGCTGTCATGTAAAAAGACCTACTTGTGGCATAGCTGAATAACCAACAAACCTTCATTGGGCCTGAAGTAGTCACAAAGAGACAGAGTATTCGACTGCCTGCGTAAAAAGGACACATCAAAAGAATTGACTTACTTTCCTAACGTGTACTATAAGTTATAGAACAAATTGGACTGAATGGAATTGACTCAAAGATTGCAACAGGCCTGAGGTAGATTTTCTATAGTAATATAATTATATTAATGTTAAGACTACCGTATAGACGTCAACTTTGTATACTCTCGGTGTCTGACACTATTTTAGGGGTAGATAGATATTGAAAGGATAATAACTCTACGAGTAGGAACTTGTTTCTAAATTACAGACAGTCACACGATAGATTACTAAAATTTGTCGGAAAATACTGGATTTCAAGTGGACAAAAAGTGCACCTAAAAATGATACGTCTTCTTACCTTCAGATGGAATGGGTCCCGAACCCACAGGTTAGTGAACTAACCGGAAGAATATTCTATACCAACTGAGCTAACCGAAGAGAGCACATTATGATTCATCAATTTTTCGCGGAAATCGTGCATTCCGTTGGTAATATATTATGTCTTCTAGTTCCATGATTCTCGGCTTCATCGAGGGAGGAGAAGGGTCGATGAAGAAAAGAGGGTGGAAATGACACTGTTTAGGTACAGATACGAAGGTAAGGTGGGCGGCACTTTTTGGTTGGGGGCAGGAAAGAGGAAAAGGGGGCGGCGAAATAGTCTTCCGGCCGACCGACACCTACGCTACGCCACTGTTGTCAGTACTATGACAACTACATAAGTAATAACAACTACCTTATTTCCAATCGCGAACTAAGTATAGTCCTGGAACAAAATTTGTGCCAGCTCCTTTGCGTGTGGGAACAGGATGTACATGAGCTTTTAGGACGGTAATAAATAAAATTGCTATAAGGATTGATTGATTGATGATGATTTCGTTCACGGAAAAGGAATTGTTGCAAGTTAGTATAATATGAAGTTAGTACCCAGTTTATCATAATTGCGTAGAGTTATTATACTTTTTATGATATAGTTTTATATCAGCTATTGTTCCGGCGAGTGCACACTGCCGCGGGGAACGTATCGTTTGAATATAATAGGTAAATAGAGGGTATTAGTGAATTATTACTGAAAATAAGTCAAATAAAAAAAAAATGGTATAAGTAATGAATAAAACTTGGGCTATGGGTACGTCGTTCAAATATTACTTAGTGACGGGTAGGGCATACTAGCGACGCCAATTGATTTTAATGTTTAGCTATTAAACCGGTTCTATTTTACACAATTTCAGGGTTACAACCTCTCGGCAAACGCTTATACTTTTATTAAATAACTATCCACAAATGTTGGGTCCGTTTTTGTACGCGAAATAGATTCACGCTAAAAGTGGCCGCTTTTGGCGGTAATAAATTTTTCGCGTACGCGTTGGACCCAACATTTGTGCATGGTTATTTAATAAATAGTATAAGTGTTTGCCGGGAGGTTGTAACCCCGAAATTGTTTAAAATATATCCAGTTTAGTAGCTAACAATGCAAATCGATTGGTGTCGCTAGTTAGGGCTACCCGTCGCCTTACGCAGATTTTTGAAATTTTTACTTTTGTCACTGAAATCGCTTTTTCTATGTTTTCATCTCATTTTGAGATTATAGTGCACGTTGAATATTCTAAAATTGTAAAATTTCTTTCCCTGCAAGGGTCTTTAGAAGATAACGGGGAATTCGACGGCTCTATTTTGAGAAATGGCCTAATAACCCGATTTATTACAGTATGTATGACTTCAGTCTGTATAGAAATTAATGAACTTGGTATTTAATTATATTCCGAGTGTGTTAGTAGAATTCGCCACGGTGTTCGGTGTTCGCTCAGTGTGCATTCGCCCTTAGGCTTGTACAAAATAAAAAAATATCTTTACACTCTACAGGGATTCGAAATTACTCCGGAAAAGTTTCGTGTAATGGAGTGATACTTAACAATGGAAAACTATAGCCATTCTACAGGATGTATTGATAAATCTGAACAACTTTTGTTTTACGATTTTTGAAATTTACAACTGACTTGAAATTTCCAAAAGTCATAGAACAACAAATGTTTTTCAGAAGTTGTTAGAAATAGGTTTGGGATGATTGTAAAAACCAAAATCTAAAGGACTTTAAATGGTTATGGTCTCATATGAGTTCTAAGGGTGCGTCCACACCTGACGAATTGCGTCGCGAATGTGCAACACTCGCGCGCCACTCGCATACGGCGCGTCGCTTGGGTGCATTCGTCAAATGTGGACGCACCCTTATGGTATCGGAATATCTTGAATTTCTGGTAATTCCGGATGCATGTAGACCTAGCCTTAGATTTAGTCACAATTTACAATATTATAGTACTTTAAAAGAAAATGTTTGTGTATAGATTTTATTCATGTATGTTTATTAGTCAATATTTCTTATTATTTGAGTATCTTACAGTACGCCAAAATATAGGCAAAAGTAACGATAGCTCTCTAAATCTTGTATTTTATTTCTATTAGGTAATTAAATTATTATTTATGGACATTAATTTATATGAGGTTTGTTCTGCCATATCTGATTTGAGGCAAGTGCATTTATTTATTTATGAACAAATTACAATTATGTAAATTGCGAAAATTGGAAAAAATCTCAAATATGTTTTTTGGGGTTCCGTATCTAATGAGTAAAAACGGGACCCTGTTACTAATACTTCGCTGTCCGTCTGTCTGTCTCTATGCTCTATCTGCAAAAACGATGACAGCTAGGCAGTTGACATTTTCACAAATTATGTTTTTCTCTTACCGCTATAACAACAAATAAAAATAAAATTAATATTTAAGGGGGACTCCCATACAAAAACGCCATATTTGGTCGATATTAATCAATGTTAATATTCAGGCACTTGAAATAATTAAAAATACGTAATTGTATATTTACTTACTTAAATAATAAAATCAGTGGTACGGAACTCTTCGTGCGCAAGTCCGACTCGCAATTGCCTGGTTTCTTATAAATATTATTGTTGCCACCTTGTATTTTAGCGTAGTGTAAGAGTTAGCATTATTATACGGTATTAAATGTTATTTGTAATGACTGCCGTTGTGTTATTTTATTATTATTGATGTTATATTTTGTGATACACTAATTTCGATGTTGCTATGTGCCAATTTAATAAAATATCGTAATAAATTCAACAGGTTTTTAATTATACGATTGAAGAAAACATTCAGTTTTAAAATAAATATTTTATTCGCTTATTTCACAATTTCAGACTATTTCAAATAACTAAGTAAATTAGAAATATTATGACTATCTAATCTATTTAATTTTCTTTAATTATCATCTAATTTTCATAAAATAAGTCACTTGACTTTGTAGGTCCGATAATCGGTCCGACAAAAGGGTCATTTGGGATCATAGTCTTGCAGTTCGCCGTTTGCTTTAACAACCATTATACTTCCTTTCGCTTTATAATGATATCCGATGACAGCAGGACAGAGCTATACGTGAGTCACACGTTAGAAAGAGACTAACGTGAAAAATGTATAGATTTTGACATCTGTCTACCCATATCATGCTATAGTTACTTTTTGTTATAGGAGAGCGGATTGTCCTGACACAATTGTTTTTAACGCTTAATAGGAGAATCCAAACTCTGATATAGTTACACAACTTTTGTAATAACAATAAACATTTTTAATTTTCATAGTGAAAGGAATTATATACCAGTATGTTATGATATGTTTCCGACATTTTTGCCTATTATTAATGCGTACATAATCGATGTAAATAAGTACACATTTACACAAGGCTCATTAAATTTTGATACCGAAATTCCGAAAATAAATATTTACAAATCTACATACATATTTATTATACAGGAATTCTACAGTTCTTCATACATATTGAAATACAACATTGCAACAGATTACAAAGTAAAGCTGCATAACTTATTTAACAACAATCAGTTCCTCTTAAAATGATAATCGATTTAAATCAAAGCGACCACGGAAACATTATTCGAAATGAGCATACAGTGCAACGCCGATTATCCGTATCGCAGATTATTCGAATCGGTCCTGTGCATCATATAAACAATTAAAACCAGTAATTATTAATAAAAACAAGGTTTGTGGAGACGCAAGAATGACAATACCGTGCTACAAGTCGAGTTAAAAATAGCATTTGTGACTCACAGATAACGATGACGAGTGACGACCCGTTTGGAACAGTGGTAGTGAACGCTGCCTTTGGTCCAAGGGTTGCGGATTCGATCCCCGCACAGTACAAACATTTGTGTGAATGAACATGTCTGTTTGTATTGGTCTGGGTGTTTGTATGAATTTACAAAAGAAAAGTATTATATGTATATATTTGTAATTCCGCTGTTGATTCTGATATCCGTAACACCACGTGCTTGAGCTACCTATCTCGGAGTCAGATCAATGTATGTGATGTTGTGAAATATTTATTTATTTATTCACATAAGGACGGTTCAAAATCCAACAAGGTTAACTCCACGATACGTTACTACGTCTTCTACTTAGTTTGTGACTCCACGTGACGCTGCGTCCATGGTGCTCATATGTACATATCAGCACTATAGACATGCACCCTAAACCGACTGTGTAATGAATGAATGAATGAATAAATCTTTATTTGACACAATCAGTTAAATGAACATACAGGTAATACAACAGAACAATAACAAAAACAAATACAGATACAAAATTTAAATGAAAACAAAAAGAAAGTGTAAGGTGACCGCTCAGCTTTTGTCAACACTGGCCGTATATAGTCAGCGCAGGGGCGACGCTGGTTTTCAGCGGCTAACCTAAGACTTTGTTGCGCCTCTGTTCCTCTCCGCCTCCATTGTACAACCCGTAAGGGTGAAGCCAAATAGGGACAGAAGAAGAACAGAGGTGCAACTTGGGGATTGGATGGGATGGTTCTACATACTCATAACACAAACATACATACACAATCTTTTGACACAGAAGGTACAACACTGGACACAAAAAATGAAAACAAACATCTTACACATTATATCAACAAATTTACCGTTGCAATCATGAAGCTATTATAGTGTGACACTAAACCGGAACAATTGACAAAATGCTCATAGTAATCTCCTTAAAAATAAAAAAAAATCATTATTAAAGGTTTTCGAAGGCATCGCAATCAGATCGACCTGTCAGATTGAAGAAGAAAAAACAAAAAGGAAGTAGGTATCTACTAAAAAAAAGGAAATTGTTGTGATAGAAAGCCATACCTACTGCCGACAAACTGTTTCGCAGTTTGGCAGAAAGCATGTTATTAATATTTCTGTATTATTCTTGAATAAATAAATAAAAAAAAAACTTAAAAATCTGCGCTTAGCCGTTAGTTCTGGGCTGGGGAGACGTGCTGGGCGATGCTCTTTCACTCCCGCACCCTATAGAATCTGCGTCAGGGCCGGTTGGATCTCTTTCACACTCTGACGTTTTTTCCGAAAATGGCACATTCCGTTTACTTATAGTTCCATGATCAGCACACGTCGAAGTGCAGTCCTTAATCATGTTTATTCTATGTATGACAGTTCGTTTTTCTTTATTGGCTGACTATGTGCGATTGTCCGAATCGACCCCGGTTTCAATTATTTCAGATAATCGGCGCTGTTCTTCTGTCTACTGTACTTGTTGGGTTGAAAACCACATGGTGGTTCGTTTAATAATAATGCGGTCTTCTTATGATTTAAGGTGGACAAAGACGTACAGTGTTTTCCTAAATCTAATTTACGCAGCATTTAAAACACTGTATAAGTCTGTCGAAAAAAAACCTCTTGTTTTGCACCATTGTTCGTCCGTGGCCACCTTTAATTTAGGCAATTAGTTTATACCTACCTATTTTGAAATTACTAGCTTAGCCTAAAAACAACACATGAAGTACTCGTCAGGACACCGCGGCACTGTGATCTGCAGCTTCGGACAGTTCCAGATCTTCTCACAGCGACATCGAGATCTGTAAAGGAGAATAATAGGTATATTAAAATACTGATTTTTATCATGTCGGATATTACGAGTAAGCAGTCTATCTTCGTTGTGTCAAGCAAAATACGTATCTGATATGTACGGTCATCGAATGTAGCGGTGTTAACCGGCGAAATCGCTCGCAGTGCCTGAGCACAGGCATTAACTTGGCCCACCCCGCTTCGTGTTCAAGAGATTATCGCCTAGCGCTGGTACACCGGAAAATTCGTCGACTTTACAAGTCAACAATCATTGGGGTATGGTCCACAGATCACTATATATGTAGGTACTAGTACTATAATATCTGTGATGGTAGGTATGGTCATGATGTATACTTGTGTCTCCATTGGTGTCGCGAGAGTCAATAGGCAGCGGCAATCACTTACTATCAGCAGCGATCCGTCTGCTCGTCTTCCACCTTTCACATAAAAAAAAATCCTGCAGTGCACTGCAACAGGCTGATGATTTACCTGAACTTTCTCTTCCCCGTTCTCTCCAAATGGTTGGCCAGCGCCGAACCCTCGAAGATGTTAGACTTCTGGAAGTAGCTCAGCTTGGAGACGTAGCGGGGTGACGGGAAACGCGGCTTCACCTCGTTGGGTTCCGTGGGCTGGACCTCCTCCGAGGACCCGAGGGAGGTGGATGTCTCTTCGTAGCTGGAGGTGGTTGTGTCCTCCCTTGTTGTCCGTGGATTCGCGTTAGGGGTACTGCAATATGTATAAATAGACAAGTGTTAATTTATTGAAGTGGGCTCGTTCCACTACCGCCGCCATTAGAGGGTTTTTTATTTATTTATTTATTTGCATTTTAACAACCATAACAATACAATGTATTACCTACATAAATTCGATTTTAATTTTTAGCTACTAAGCCGGATCTATTTTAAACAATTTCGGGGTTACAACCCCGAAATTTATTAAAATAGATTGGCGACGCTAGTGTGCCCTTAAACAATTGCACCCTGTTAGGGCACTACAAAACATAAGAAACTTACATACTTACATACTTTGTACTTAGATACTTTGTAACTTAGTTTATCACTTAGTTAGTTTTTATAGCCAATGTTATCTCTGACTACTAGAATAGCATTTGGCTACAAACACCTTTACTGTTTTACTGTAGCTGCTAGAAACAATGGAATGGCTTTTATAGCCAATGCTATAAAAGCCATTCCACGGACCACCGGGTTATAATAAGAAGTATTGTTGCGGTATATCTGTAGTGAGAACAGTTTGGGGTTGTGGTCTCGAGACCTATAACGAGTAGCAAAATTTATTGATGCCAGCAGAGATGGAGAATCGATTTGGTTGTGTATAATTTTGTGAAGACATACGAGAGTGAGGGTACCGGAGGCCCAATCTGGGGTAAGGGGAGTTTAAAAGTTGACAGCGCACTTGTGAGTCCACTAGTGTTGCGAGTGTCCATGAACAGCGGCAATCGCTTACCGTCAGGTGATCTGTCTCCTCATCTGCCACCTATCACATAAAAAAACAAAACCCTCGTTTCACCGGATTGGGCCTCCAGTACCGTCACGCACGCAGCGAAACAGCCCAGACGCTGCTTCACGCCGGTTTTCAGTGTGGCCGTGTGGTATCGCTTTGTTCGAGCCGGCCCGTTAATGCCGAGGCGAGGGTGTCCCAGGGTTCTAGGGTATGAATAGGATGGCTCTACCGGAGTGATACCTACCACGGCATCATAGAAAACCAGCTTGAAATAAGTAGCATAGTAAGTAGTTGGCTTATTCGTCTTTTCTGGTATGGCCATGTAATGAGAAGAGGGAAAGAACACGTAACCAAAAGAGTGATCAATGTAAATGCAAGTGGATGGAGGAACAGTAGAGGGCGGTCGAAAAAGAGATGGATAGATTGTGTGAAGAATGACATGATGGGAAAAGGGGTGGATGATTCGATGACGAATGACAGGGACGTATGGAAAAGGAAGACATACTGCGCCGACCCCAGATAACCTGGGAACAGACAGGAGTTAGCGCTGTCCGCTGAAAAAAAAAGTATCAGCCTATAAACTGTCCCACTGCAGGGCAAAGGCCTCCATCATAGAAATAAAGTCATCGCTACTAATGATGGGATTAGGCTTAATCACCATGCTTGCCAAATGCGGATTCGTGATCACAAACCCGAGCTATGTTCGAAAAATACGAAACATACTTTTCGCTCGACCCGGGAATCGAACCATGGATCCGGTAGATCACGGCCCGGTATTTAAACCACTAGACCAACAGGGCTGTCCGCTGAGTAAAACAAAACTCACCTAACATCTTGAGTATCACTTGCTTCGTCAGACGTCTCGTCAGACAGGCCTCCGATGACAAGCGGCAGGTGCTCCACGCGGGAGTCCCGCGCGCCCACCGAGTCCTGGGGCTCCGGCGCCGACCGCACGTACGTGATGGCGCTACTGTCTTGCGGGTACAGCCACACGCCACTTGTGCACATCAGGACGGATAGTAAAACTCTGGAACAGGACCGGATTTACCACTGTAATAATTTTCTTCGGGGTTAAAACCCCCAGAACGAAAAATTGACGGGGTATTATAAGTTTGACGTGTCTGTGTATGTGTGTGTGTATGCGTGTGTCTGTCCGTGGCAAGAAGGTTATAGTATAGATACTATAACCGTTTTTTTTTGTTTAAAAGGTGTATTGTTCGGGAGTGATCTTAGCTATGTTAGATGGAAATTGATCCAAGATGGCCGCCGTCGCAGATTAACATTAGTATGACAACCTCCCTCGATATAGGTATCAAATAAAAAAGTTTGAGTACATAGTAGAGTACAATACACTATGATTTTATTAAAATTCAAGATGGCCGCCCCCATAAAATAGCGAAATAACGAGTAGAGTGCCTATTCATCATCATCGTCAGCCCATTTAAGTCCCCACTGCTGGGGCACGGGCCTCCCTCAATCACATGAGGGGTAATTGCCATACTCACCACGCTTGGCAGACGGGTTGGCGAGGGTTTTGATATAAAAGCAGAGTTTTCCTTCTCTAGGTACTGATGATCATGCCAGCAGCTTTACCTTAGTCGCCCTTTACGACACCTCGGTAAGAGTGAGGGTGGCCTATTCTACTCTGCCGGGGACCACACGGCGAGTGCCTATTGAAAGCGGGAAAAATAAAAATTTAAAAAACCCGACAGAAATTAAAAAAAAAACAAAAATTGATTGAATCAGAATCGTTGACTGTCCTACGTATGTACATTTTTGCTTAAATATTGTCACGCGTCGGGGCGGGGGACCGCTCGTTACCTACCTATAAAACAGCAGTAGATATGACTCGTGTCCACACACCGAGGATTGTTGTCACACTGCTGCAGTGTGGATACGAAGAATTCCATATTAAATTAATAAAACCATGACTCATAGTAACACTGCTAGTGCGGAACTTTGTAGTGACATTTTCTACTAAATTAGTTATAATGAGTTCAATTATTAAGAAAACGTTATACTAATACCTAGTAATATGTAGAGCGGCCCCCACGCAATGACAGTCAACTGAAGTTTCAATTTGTTTTTGGCCTTTAAATTTTTTTTTATCTTTCAAAACTGAGAAAACGGATCCCTTTTATAAGATTGCCTACATTGTTTGTTGTCCGTCTGTGTCTTAAGACCGTTTTTTATTTTGTTAACACGCGAAGGTATCGAACGTACCTATACTTACTCTAGTTATTGATCCTAAAAGTTGTAAAAATATCGAATCAAACCTATCTAATTTAGGTAAAAAATTACGACCGTCTACGAACGAGTATTCATCGAAAAACGCATACCTAAGTAGGTATTTCCAACTCTCCCAAGGGAATCAAAACCAATTATTTATGAGATGAGAAGGCTACCTACTTATTCTTCGAGTCTATAACGTTAATAAACATACGCGGCGAAGGTTTAATTACTTAATTAGTGTTATAATTAAAATGAAAAAATATGAAATAATTCATTACGAATCAATTATAGGGAGGGACAATAGGTATCTAAAGTAATTTAATCAATTATCTATTTTTACATCGAATTTACAACTTACATTTTATCAATTATCTATTTTTACATCGAATGAAATTCCTTACAACTGGTTTAAATACAAGTAAGTGGTAATATCGCGATCATCTTCTCTGCGCTGGCGTCGTTTCCATAAATAAAAAGTTTATTAACTCTATTTCGTATTAATTATAAAACCAACTGCCCGTGGGCATAAGATAGCTACTACACTTGCGAGCAAAATAATAGACACGACTACACGAGCCTTTTTCATATAAAATTATAGGCTTTAAAGTCAATATTCACAAATAAAGAAAGGCTTCATTATAGTGTTCTCTGCTGTACCTAGTCATTTTATGTGTTTAGTTTTTTTTATCCTTTATTTACCTACATTTAATGATGATTCTCACTTTAATGAGGTTAGGCGTTAAATTGAGAATTGTTTGAATACAATTTTACAGATTGTATAACCCAATTTGTGATTGTCTATGTATGGATGTATGACATGGCTGGCAAATTGGAGAACAACGTGAGCCAACTCAATGCGATCAATCAACAGTCGGATATAGAGGTAGAAATTCTAATAAATGTGGGTTCATGTAAGGTTAATGTTTTTCTAATTGAACTTGTTCCGATTTGTATTCGATCCAGTTCAAATTTCAAATGTTTTAACATTGTGTGACGTATCTCTTAAAACATATATTATATTATTTCCCGTCACAAGTATTTTAGCTTTTATCACTCACCGTTCCCGGTGAGTGATAAAAGCTAAAATACTCTCATTTTCTTATTTATTTTATTCAAGTTTACGGTACTATTCTTTACAGTTGTAGACCAAAACGTACTCTGCTTAATGAAATGCATAATATTTCTAATGTACATTACATTAATTATAGTAATAACCCTAAATTTAAACATTTCATACATTGATTAATCATTTAAAGAATAAAATTGTTATGGAATTTCGGAATATTTTTAAAAAATAATTATTGGTGTGGCTGTGAAGAGAGCACCAATTCTCCTGCTCGCGGGTGTATTCGGTTTATTTTGCAAGCCATCCCTGTGGCTGTGACCTATTAATTTATTCTAAAACTAGTTTTGATGAACATCGCGGAATATTCATTAGTCAACGATTAAATCAGAAGGCATAAATATTAATATTATAACTTCCCGGGCACAATGTGAAACTGAATAAGGATGTAGGTATAATGCATTTTTTTAAATACCTTAGTTACAATTGAATTTGAGTTGGAAAGTTTTTCTTATGATTTATGCTTCTGTTAATACAAATTAAAATGTTCGTGAGTAGGATCAGTAAACTGCGTGCATTATGGTACGGACGGACAGACAGATGCATGCAAAGTACCTACCTACCTGTATAAAACGACGGTGTGGCTGTCTGTAAGAATCGATTTTATAATTTAGGTCACATACAGTATTTGAATTAAGAGCGGTGTAGCTCAATGGATAATAACGGACGCGTTCGAGACTGGAGGTCTGGGTCTGGATGTATAAGCGACGAATTTTATAGTGAACCCGCGTTAGGCGATACTCGCTTGCACACGCAGTGGGCTAGGCGAAGATAATCCCAGCGCTCATGTATAGCGTATACCCAAGCGATTTTGCCGGCTAACTGGAACTCCGCTGCGTTCGCTCACTGTACTTACCAGTACGTAATATCCAGGAACCGATTGTAATACGCATAGGTACTCGATTTTAACAATTGGTCCCTTTGATTAGGAGGAGTTTTAGTGACAAACACAGAGGAATTGTCATAAAATAGTGGTCCGCCCTCACTTCGTTTCGTGACATTAGTTCTCCTTTTTACCAATAGATGGTGTCGATTACATCGCGTAAGGGTTTCGTGTTTTCGGATTACCTATAACCGTTGCCACAGTCTGTAGAATTTACCTCTTTATAAATGGTATAGATCGGGGTCATTTCACTTAGTACTTTTTTACTTCAGCGGAGAAATAGTCCAGCGGGTTTCGTTAGATGGAGCTAGTAAAAAGCAGGTGTAGCTTTAAAAAGCAATCAAGCAGATGGTTCGGCGTTGTTTCGGCAGATACCACTATGCATTTTTACATCTTGTAAGTAGTAAAGCGTGTTTCCGAAACAATGACCTCAAGCCGCCTGCAAAATCCAATTAGCAATTTTTTTAAATTTTTGGGGAATTAACCAGAGGTAGAAGGTATTGGAAATGTTGGTATTATAGCAAAGAAAATTATTTATGATATTTTATAATCGTCTCCCTGACTGATTCTCGAAGGTAGCGGGAGATAGATAGATAAAACGTTTATTTGTACTGCTGCATATACACACATGGTACTACATAGCCGTTGAGTATTGGTCGTTTTCCTCTAGATGGCGCTAGCACTGGCTAGCCGACTGACGCCTCTATCTCAGTATATATAACTTACTCTATGGTATAGACTCTGGTATAGTTCAGGAAGATTTTTATGTTAAACCTATTTGCTGACCTTACACAGCCTTTACTAACGTTTAGTTTGCAAAGATGTCACAACTATTCAGTAAAATATACCATACTAAATTTATGTTTAACAACGAGAATTACCATATCCCTAACTCATAAAATATTTGCGTATCACGAGCCTACCAACTACATTGACACTTAACACCGTTGAAATAAGAGTTGAAAGAATTTAATATTTTTTTTAATGCTCGCTTGGTTGTAACATAGTTTTCTATGTAAATGTTGACAGGCCATGACCCGCGGCGTCGTCCGAGGCGAGTTTTACAAACAGTATGTAATAATCACTTGGAGCCACGAAATGGGTCGGTTTTGTATCGACCGTACTTGCCATACCTACTGTGTTCATCATAACCTACCCGCAAAGAATCTCTGTAGAGTTTTTTTTTATGTGATAGGTGGCAGACGAGCAGACGGACACCCGCGACACCATTAGAGTCACAGTGCGCTGCCAACCTTTTCTCCCTTTTCCCCGGATTAGGCCTCCGGTACCCTCACTCACGCAGCAAAACAGCACAGTGCTGCTTCACGCCGTTTTTCTGTGAGGTTATGGTATCACTCCGGTCAAGCCGGCCCATTCATGCTGAAGCGTGGCTCTCCCACGGTCAATTATGGATCACTGACTTTTTCACCCTCACGCAACACAAGTTTAATAACAGAGTGCTACTTACGAGTTATTTTATGTAAGTAGGTAGGCATTCATTTTAACAATTGAATTTCAAATCAATTTTGACTTTTTAATTCAGAATTTACTAGTACTTGTGTTTGGCGCAATTTGACTCCTATCAAACCTGTGACTCCTTCTTCTTCTTCTTATTTTATTTGTGGCAATCAACTTTTCGACTGAGAATTACTCCTGCCATTATCATGTTTTAGATTTTAGGCATTATTAAGCGGGACAACCGAAGATAATTCGCCAATGTCAAGTAACTTATTGAGAACAAGTAGGTAGTCAACAGTCGAAGTCAGTCAAAGTCACAGTCACTCAATAAAACGCCGGTGTTTTGCGTTTTATCGACCTACGGATTCAGCGGATATCACTCTAAAAGCAATCGCGGGTTTTAAGACTCTATTAGGTCCAAGCAAGTTGTCACGAGACAACCCACTCGACACACAATAGCAGTGTTAAAAACGATACAATCCAACGATTCTTATTATTAGGATCACTTTGCGGCACTTCACTGCACAAATAAACACCAAACTTGCACACTAAAAACCACTAGACACTAATTTAAAACCTTTGAATTGCATCAGCCCACGCGGCTTCTTTTAGCCCTACCCGCCGACTCCTTTAACGTAGCAGTGTCCATGGGCGGCTGTGATCGCTTACCATCAGGTGATAAGTCTGCCCCCTATATTATAAAAAAAATACTATTATTAAATCTGTGAGCGCAATGCTTTGAAAACTGGTTGGTACCTAATGTTGTGAAATAAATAAAGTAAGGTACCTACAGAGTTATGTTGGTTGAGTTAAAAGAAAATAAGTAGTAATAAACGCAAGAATAGGGCTCTTGTTATAATAACGCGTTAGTTCTTATGAACCAAGGTTATAGTCTAAATGTGTTCATAAAGTTTGATTATGCCTTTTCCAGTGAGATAACCATCTAAGATTGTAGTGTAGTCAGTTTTTATAGCAATAATATGTCGCGCCTTCCATGCGGGGTGTCGTGGTTCGAATCCGTGCAAGGACCTCTCGATTTCTATAAAGTCGCACGTTTCTACGCACATAGAGTATTTGTACTTTTAGCTCGGCGATGAGGGAAAACATCTTGAGGAAACCTGCACGTTTCGGATAGCTTCTGAAACGTGTAACCAAGATTCAGTTCGTTTCATTCCCCTGTTAAAGGATTGCGAAATTCAGACGGCAGTCGCTTCATTGTAATTATCGGACTCCCCAAATCTTGAACCATGGTCTTATAAGCGTACCGGAATTGGAACTATGCGCTAAAATGAAGAATATCTTTTATTGTTAATTATCCGACATCTCTACTGTGGCTTTCTAGCTGAAGTTCAAAAATTTTAAATAGCCCACCCATATTATTACGCGCACGGACGTAAATAAAGTATTTTTTTTACCTCCTTGGCATAAATGGGCCGGCTTGACCGGAGTGATACCACGGCCTCACAGAAAACCGGCGTGAAGCGGGACTGTGCTGTGTTCCGCTGCGTGAGTAAGGGTACCGGAGGCCCTATCCGGGGGAAAGGGGGTTTAAAGGTTTTCAGCGCACTTGTGACTCCACTGGTATCGCCGGTGTCCATGGGCGGCGGCAATTGCTTACCATCAGGTGATCCGTCTGCTCGTCTGCTACCTATAACATAAAAAAAAACTTCCGTGGTTCCTCGTCGTTTCCACCCATGTCACAATGCGTTTAGGTGTGGTTTCACTCTGACTCTTTTTGACTCAGCACTAAACGATACGAGAGAGAGCAGGTACGATTTCTGTCTCGACCACAGATCACCACAGATAAGGGGTGATCTGTGGTCGAGACCAATCTTAATGTAAATTTCTTTGAGAATTGTTGATGAATAAGCCGTATCATTTCGGCATTGTTGCTGATTTGTAAACGTGTCACGGTGGGCGTAGAGTATTGAATTTTCAATACTTCATTATAACGCAGTAATTAGGCAGTTTTTATAGATAAATCAGAGACACGCACCGTCACGGTAAGCACTTTTGAAAGGAAAACTGCATTCTAAAGTTAGAAAGACAAATATTAGGTACCTATTTCCTAAGTCCATGCTAAACACTTAGGAAACCATAGTACCTCGATCTAATTCTCTGTGTAATGATGTACCTATGTACTAGGTAAAGCCATCCATAGTTTGAGAGATTGTCCAAAACGTGCAGGTTTCCTCACGAAAGTTTTGAGTAGCAAGAAAGTTGGTTCTTCTTACGCAACTGTGAGTTTCACAACCAGGCAGTTGTGAAAAGAGAAAAATCTATCGTCTTTGGCAACTGATGGAGTAGCAAGAATGTTAGTTCTTTATCGGCAACTGGTTGTGAATCTTAGTTGCCAATGTGGCTGGAGGGAGTTTCCCTCGCTTCAAGCTTGTGGTAAAAGTAGGCACAGTGTCTTAGACAAAGGGGCTCAGGAGTTAGGTTCCCTTCCTTTCCTTATATTCCGTTCGCCGGAACGCGGTGCCTTACAACCATCGCTTCCCGCCCATACATATGGTCCTTCGAGCCGGATTGAACCTGGGACCTATGGAAAATTTACTTCCCTATTTTTGATGTTAGTATTCATATACCTTCCTGAGGCTTCATTCTCTACCTATATTTATTTTGCTGGCCGTATGCCAAAGGTCGTGGGTTCAATACCCACCCTGGACAAAGACACAAATCACACCTGTGATTGCTCAGTGTCTGAGTGTATCTAAACTTATCTCTTAAAGGCCATTTCCATGAAGGAAGTCGACCCTAAGGGATCTATTGTACCTGCCCTATTTTTCACTCTCCTACTCACAAAATTAGTTTTTATCAGCGTCACGATGTCTCTCTGACTGTAGTCTAAAATATTGGTCTTGAGCACAGATTCAATAAGTCTTGAGTGTACAGTCGGCAGCAATTATATAAAAGTATCAGCCTATGAAATGTCCCACTGCAGGGCAAAGGCCTCCATCATAGTCATCGCTACTATGATGGGATTAGGCTTAATCACCACGCTTGCCAAATGCGGATTGGTGATCACAAACCGGAGCTATGTTCGAAAAATTCGAAACATACTTCGCTCGACCCGGGAATCGAACCCAGGACCCGAGATCACGGCCCGGTACTTAAACACTAGACCAACAGGGCGTTAGTGACATATCTATCGTCAAAAGTATGTAACGGAACGTCCAAGTCACCCATTATATCGGCTCTACCAGATTACGGCTAACATGTAATGTAAGTATCTATGTATTTAACAACACGTTGTATCGATATATTTGGTCAGGCTATGTGTATTTATTTATTTATTTAAATACAATTTTCATTAAGGCTTAACAGTCATGCCAATAATTAGTCATTCTAAATAAATACAAATACCAATAGTGTTCAATAAATTGACTACTTTGGCGGTATCGATGTTAATAGAAACTTAGGCTGTATCCAACTATTTGACAGCCTTGGATGTTGCTATCTAATTACTGCCGACTGTACCTATAGGTAATTTTATTATATAACTTGAGGCCCGCTCTCACTTCGTTTCGAGACATTCATTCCACTTCATACCAACAGATGGCGCTAGGTGTCGATTACATCGCGCAAGCGTTTCGTGTTTTCGAATTACGTATAAGCGTTGCCTCTGAAGATTTACAACACAAAGTATCTACTACCTATACTCGAAACTGGAATTCAAGACCAAAAAAACTACGACAGATATGCCAGTGTCAAATCTATCAATGTCACTTATGTCTTTGTCAAATCAAGTTTTCAGGTTTTTTTCAACCTTTTTGTTATATGCTTATTTTCTTAGTACTTATAGGCTGGCACGATTCATGATAAGGTTTTTCTCAAAAAAATAGAAATTTAATTACATCTTCATCTTCACCATCACTAATGTCAGAATCTCTGAAATTTAATTACATCTTCATCTTCACCATCACTAATGTCCGAATCTCTGACTACAGAATCTGAGTCGGTCACTTGTAGAATAAAGTTTTCCACCACTCAAGTAATTAATTCGTCCAGTTTTGCACAAGTTTTAAATTTAAGGCGTTATTAGGCGAAATAACTCGTAAGGAAAATGGTCAAGTGATATTTTGACAAACAGTCGAACAGTCGAAGTCAGTCAAAGTCTCAGTCACTCAATAAAACGGGCGCGTTATCGATCTACGGATTCAGACGAGACTACTGCAGGTTTTAAGACTCTCTTAGGTCCTAGCAAGTTGTTCACGTGACAACTCACTCGACACACAATAGCATTGTTTAAAACGATTAAAATTCAAAGATTCCTATATTAATATCCTTTTGCGGCACCTCACTGCACGAAACAACAACATGTAAGTTCAAATGTTGTACCAAATGTTATTAGCACCTGAAGTGACACAAGCTCAATACCAACTTTTCTATCAAACATTACAGATGATTAATTTTTATTAAAGTGTCTTGTATTTATCTAAATATAAGTCAATAAAATTACCTCTTTATATTATAGAATTAAAATTACCAATAAACCAATTATGTCGGCGTATGTTTTCAAGAAATAGGTATACTATTGTACGATCATTTTATTAGAGTGGCAACATTGTAGTAGATTTTTTGGTCTTGAATTCCAGTTTTGGGTTTAGTCTGTGGATTACCTCTTTATAAAATAAAGTATATTATTTACCAAATCTAAACTATCTCCGAACCGTTAGTTCTCAAGCGTGCAGCGGTCTATTATTGCAACAACCACAAAAACACTTCCGAAAAAAGCTGATTTTAGTCGACATCGGAACAATGATCTGGTCTGGTCACATTCCACGTACACGCGTTGACTACACACAATGGAACCATACCTTGGATGGAAGTTCAGTGGCTCCGCGTTATCTAATAAAAAACTGGTCATTGTATAGACTAGAGACAATCAAAGGTACCTATCTAATACTTACGCCGGAATGAAATTAAATGCGCTTGTTTGATCCACTAGCGCTTCCACTTGAAGTTATTTTCACACTTCTTACATTGTTCTTCTTACTCCGAGATAGGTTGCTCAAGCACCTGTGTTACGGATATCAGAAGCAACAGCGGAATTACAAATATATACCTTCAGATAATAATTTGCTTATGTAAATACATACTTATAATAAATACCTACATAAAAATACACAGTCCAATACAAACAGACATGTTTATGCTCACAAATGTTTACACTGTGCGGGGATCGAACCCGCAACCCTTGCACCAGAGGCAGCGTTCACTACCACTGATCCATACGGGTCGTCAATTATTCACTCAATTATCAACACAATATTCACTCGTCTCAGCGTTCAATTCTCAGTTGCGTCTAAAGCTGTCACTTTGGAACCAGGGTTACCCTAAGACCATGATGCAGGATGAAGCGACGTACGTCTGACCTTCGTAGTCCGTAAACAGGAGAATCAGGCCAACTCAGTTCTAGGGAACAGGTTACCTATGGGAGTATTTCCCGACGGCTACGACTTAGGGACCTTCAAGAGAAGAGCGTACTCCTTTTTAAAAAGGCCGGCAACGCATTAGCGATCTCTCTGATTTCGCGGATGTTAATGGGCGGCGATGATTGCTTTCCATCAGGTGACTCGCTTGCTCGTTTTTCGCCTCTAGCATAAAAAAGAAACTGAACCTTGGTCTCGGAACTATCCCAAAACAGTGGGAGAGCCACGCTCGGGCATTAATGGGCCCGCTCGACCGGAGTAATACCACGTACTCACAGAAAACCGGCGTGAAGCAGTACATGCGCTGTGTTTCGCTGCGTGAGTGAGGGTACCGGAGACCCAATCCAGGGGAAGGGGGATTAAAAGGTAAGCAGCGCACTTGTGACACCACTGGTGTTGCAGGCGTCCATGGGCGGCGGTAATCGCTTACCATCAGGTGATCCGTCTGCTCGTCTGCCACCTATATCATAAAAAAAAACGTTCTTTATGATATTTTCGCTTACCAAGCTAATGAAATATGCACACAGATCGTGTCTTATTATTCAAGTATGTCAATTATATCGCACCCCCAGTGGAAAATAAGCATAAATGGTCTTTATTCGAATCATCTATTTTATCATATTTGAAAAGTATGTTAAAAGATACATTTGTAGAAATTGTTCCATTAATTCGTCAAATTTAAGAAAAAAAAATGAAATAAATTTGACATATGTATAATAACATATACATATACACATGTATAATACATATGTATAATGTAGTTTGACTGACCGGATGGCGCAATTGGTAGTGACCCTGCCTCTTACGCCAAAGGTCGTGGGTTCGATCCCCACCCTGGACAAACATTCGTGCGATGAACACTTGTGTTTGTTCAGTGTCTGGGTGTAATATATTTAAGTATATATTTGTGTTCCTCTGTTGTCTGATATCTGTAACACAAGTGCTTAAGCTACTTAGTACGGAATCAGGTCAACGTATGAGATGTTGTGAGAGTTATTATTATTATGTTTGAAATATATAAATATATTCTCCCATTTTGGAGTACGCTAACAAAATTGCGGGCTTTTGGCCAAGCAAAGTTGTAGAGGAAAAATATTGTTGTTATGATTATATATATTATATATTATTATTATACATAAATAATTTATTTCTCGTCACAAATAGGTCTTAAGAGCTAGGACTTAGTTGCTAATTTTAAATGCAACCCGTATTTGTGTATCTTTGAACGTACTTCTCTAATATGATATCTAGCCAATAGTGTTCACCTAAATTCAACGATTCTTTTAATGCACTAACTAGACATAAAAAGTAACTAATACAGCTAAAAGTAGAAAAATACTGTACCTACTTCTTGTTAGTTATTTAGATTTCTTTAAAGATTTGATTTAGAAACTAAAAAAATACACTGGCGGCGCTAGTTAGTTGCCATTCTGCCACTTAACCGATAGTTGCCAAAGCGTGTAGCGATTATCGTAATTAAGATCCTAGATACTTCTGTAAACTTAATTATCACAAGTTTTCCGTGTTTTTGTTTCATATTGTTTGGCGGTAAGTAGGTACCTAAAGGACATGATTGTAAAGTACCTATAGAAATTTAAGAATTTCGCTGCGATTTATTCTTTGAATAAATAAATATTTCACAACATCACATACATCGATCCGACTCAGACATAGGTAGCTGTAGCACCTGTGTTACGGATATCAGAACCAACAGCGGAATTAGGACAAATTATATACATTTAAACACTTTTCCTTTGTACATAATACATAGAAAACACCCAGACTAATACAAACAGACATGTTCATGCACACACATGTTTGTACTGTGCGAGGATCGAACCCGCAACCTTTGCAACAGAGGCGGCGTTCACTACCACTGATCTAAACGGGTCATCAATAAAGAAGATTCATTACCTTAATGCACTTAAATTTTTTATAGGTATATATTTTTTTAATTTTTCCCTGACTGCCGGAGAAAGGGCGGTATGAGTAATTGTGTTATACTTTGACATTGGATAGCCAGGAGCCCAATTCTCGTGCTCGTGACATTTATTTTCATACGACATATATCACTAAAACATAGTTTTTTTGTATGGTTTTCAGGTGATATCCGCCATGTTTTCAAAATATCACGAGCACGAGAATTGGGGTCCAGATCTTGTCATTGGGCATGGTAGCTAAGAATGCGCCGCGGGAGGTCGTACCTACGTAGCACAGTAAGTCGTATCGTGGTTAGGTTCGAATCCGAGGTCCTACCTCAGCTAGATTTTCCACTATATGCCTACTTCTACCACAAGCTTGAGGTGAGGAAACTTTCGTGAGGGAACCTGCACGTTTTGGTTGGACAGTCTCTAAAACTATGGATGGCTTTACCAAATACCTACCTACATGCTTACGCACCGTCTAAGTCTCTGTCTAAAATATACAAACGGATAGGAATAAAGATTTTAGAAGCTGGCCCTATCAAAAGAAAAGACCTCAAAATAGATCGGAAGCCTTAAATTATAAACCGGTCAATATTAAAATGTAACGTGTCTCTTTAAACACTTGACATTGGCGGAATCACACGTTCGGCCGTTTTAAAGTTTAAAATCCTATTTCCTAATATAATTTATAGGTATTATTTGTTTTAATGGTGTAATTGTCTTAATATTAATGAACCATCTTCGCTTATAAATTCGATGCAAAAAGTATGGATAACAAAAAAGTGTGACCAGATTTCAGGACAACAAACAATTGAATTAGAAGCAATTAACCGGACCAAATTGACCAAAAATGACAACAAAATTTAAATTAGCAAAAAGTCACGGGTAGTTAAATAACTAGGTACTTAATTAATTATCTTAAAACTAACTGAGCTGTTGTTTATTGAATTCAAATGAAATCGCTTGAAATTATTCGCACAATCGGAACCGAACCCACGTACCGGATATGTTCTTCCAACTGAACTACCAAACGGGATAGTAGTCGAGCTTATGGCGAAATCAAACACTTACCAAAATTCGTCAGCTAAATTGCAAAGAATCGCTCTAACAAAAATAAAAATACTAATGAAAACAGTTTTACTACACTGCTAGTTGTTATGGCGTTATAAAATCCCTATTTTAAAACGGTGGAAATTTTCTAACATCTTTGACTTTCGAATATTCGGAAATATAACTAATTATTATAATATAAAACTCACTATGCTAATACTTAATCTGACGTTAAAGTTAAACATTTTTACACAGTAATGTATTCACTATTCAGAATCAGAATTATTAACTAGCTTAGGCCCAATTCGACCAATTTTTATCCGTGGATAAATCTATGGTATAACGTCAGATGTGTATAGAATAACAGCGATATACCATAGATTTATTATCGGAATAAGGTTGGTCGAATCGGCGCTTAGTCAAATTTGACTAGGAGCATTCTCAATTGACGGTCAGGTTCGATATTTAAAAACAATACCACAATTTCACTCGTTTACAAGACCAGCCCCCGGTCAAACTTGAACTAAACTTGAACTTGAGGTACAAAAAGCGGCACTAACCGGCACACCGCGGCCTCCATGGCGGGACACTACACCTGCGCAGGCGCGCGCCGGCTTATAAACACCAGCAAATAAAACAAACTGGCCGGCTTCTGAGGATTCGAGTTGAACACGAGGTTTTAAGCTGCCGACTCGACTGAGGTAGTGATCAACACTCACACGTGATCAATACCACATGAATACACGTCAAATTGAGACAAGATGTCTATTCGTGTGATCAATACCTAACTTAGTTCGAATGCTGCTGATTTATCACAACCACTATTATAATATTACCTATTTAATTTTAATATATATATAAGGAACGTGTAAGAGATCGATATTTGAATTATGGAATGACGTGCGAGAGTGAGATAGACGACGTATGGCCGACGACGGTGAAAGGTGTAAAGACGTAAAGACGATTATAATTAATATAGAAGTATTCCCGAAACCTGGGTGTATTATTTATCCCATCCCACATTTGGGATGATATCCTTTTATATCCCTATTCAATATTGCACCACTTATCCCTCCTCTACTAACAAATGTCCTTTGCCTGAAGGTTCTCTCTTACAGCGATAAGTACATTTAAGTTTCTGTAAAGCCTAATTTTTTTTTATACTTTGTTCGTTTTTATATATATATATATATATATACATATATATATATATATATATATAAAGTTCACTTTTATATCCCTATTCAATATTGCACCACTTATCCCTCCTCTACTAACAAATGTCCTTTGCCTGAAGGTTCTCTCTTACAGCGATAAGTACATTTAAGTTTCTGTAAAGCCTAATTTTTTTATACTTTGTTCGTTTTTTTAGTCACAGGATTATTTGCGTCTTAACACGCGCTTTAGACTTCTCTTTCTGTTGTATATATACGCGACTGATTAGTGAATTCGTGGGATCTCAGTCTTGAACACTTCGTTTGTGAGTTTTTTTCTCAGCTATTGATGCGCGTCTGAGACTCACAGGACCATTCGATTGTTAGACAGTGGACTTTTTTTTCTGAGCTAGTGGTGCGCGAGGGCGTAGAGGATGTGTCGGATCTCGACACGGTCCTGCCGAGTTTTTTTCTCTGCTATTGATGGGTGACTGAGGTGCTTCAAAGATTTTCGCGGCGTGAGTGCTGGGGAGTGGGGGTGCCTGTTGTCTGTTGTATTTTTGTAAGCTCCCGCTCGGAAATTCAGGGCTAATGCCTACCAATTCCTCTCAATGTAATTTGAATTTGCTCACTGGGCATTATCAGTACATTAGTACCGACTTGTTGATTTTGCTAATGGTTTTGTGACATAAAAGAAACATGTACTCGTGAGGGCGGGGACTTGAAGACAGACGGCATAGTTACTCGTAAATACTTATTTAATTGTAGGTACTAGTGGTGACCCGCCCTCTCTTCATTTCGGGACATAAATAAACATCTTCAAAAACGGCAAAGTTTCAAACTAAACTTTGATCCCCGTTATATACCTTGAATTTACATAATTCATACTTTAGTTTATTATTTAGTGCTCCCTCTCTACGCTATAAAAAGGCCCTGCATTCATATCAGTCAGTCAGTCAGCTCTTTGCTCTTTCGTAAAAGAGCATTGGAATGGATAGATAGATAGATATATACTCTTTATTGCACAACAAACAAAACTTAAAAGCTAGGAATACAGAGATACAAAGTACAATTTAGGCGTTCTTATCGCTGGGAGCGATCTCTACCAGACAACCTTCAGGTAAAGGACATTAGATAGAAGAGGGGAGGGTGGTGCAATCCTTTTGATTTTGGATGGAATATAGGTAATTTATGTAAAGGTAATCTACCTACCCAAGTTTTACTATAGTACATACGTGTCGATTTATCGACGGGGCTAGCTACCGCCTTATCAATGTTACGGAGCCCCGGGCGACAGGGGACACATGCCGGAAGGTCTATTCTAATAAAGTTAATATTAATTTAATAATAAAATAATTTTTGACCTTGACATGTATTTATATATTAGAGATTTGTGTTTTTATAAAAATGAACATTTTTGTATGAATAGTAACACAAAAAAGAATATCCGGTCTCAATATGCTCATAATTTATGTATTGTTAAGTTTCCAAGCTACATCAGTGAAAAGAGCACTATCATAGCAGGAATACGGGTTTTCAACAGCTTACCACTTATAAATTATATCACTGAAAAATCGTCATCAGTTCAAGATAAAGCTTAGAGAGAGACTGGTTACGTTTGAAATGTTTTTATACGCTGGACGAATATTTTAATAATTGATATCAAATTTTAATACAATTTACTATCTTTAATTAATGTTTTGATAATTAAAATGTCTTTAATACAATTAAAACAGGCTTAAAGTTACAAATACAAATAACACAGAAATCAGTAAAGTTTCCACAGTTCAGTATTAAAACATAAACTGAGCATAAGTACATGTACAGCACAAAATATGAGGCAAGCAAAGTGAAACACATTTGACAAGTACGTAAGTAACCAAATTAATTAAATAATACAATACTAATTTAAAGCAATCAAATACCTCGATAAAATTTAGGACTCTAACCCTCTTACTACAAAAAACTGCACTGATACCGCTTTTAATCCTAAACTAGCAAGTTTAGGAATGGTGATATGAATTCGTTATAACGTTCGATATAACGTTCCGTTCATTCAGTATTTGTAATCCTAGATATTATCAAAAATGTATAATCGTTATGACTCATATTTACCAAATTCAATGTATTTTGTGTTGTTTTATGCCCGAAATGGGTAAACTCTTGAAACTTGTATTGAGTATTATAACCAACCATTGTACACAGTTTTAAGACAATAAATGATTATCTTACCTTATCTAAAGGCTAAAGGACGTTATAATTTTTAATCCTAGCTTACATAAAATACCTAAGCATGCATCATTAATTTCGTAACCACACAGTAATTGCAAGCAGTAAGTAATTTAGATAGAATGCTAGTAACTTCAATTGATGTGATATATGACAACAATAATTTTATAAGTGTAATAAAACATTTCGATACGGAAATACTTATCACAGATGACATTCTCATTTCATCAATCATCCATCATTATATAAAGAATTAGAATCATTTGTAAAATGTAACTATTGCATTTCAATGTTGTGACTCAGTAAGATAACATTAAATCATCATCATCATCATCAGCCATTTAAGTCCCCACTGCTGGGGCACGGGCCTCCCTCAATCACATGAGGGGTAATTGTCATACTCACCACGCTTGGCAGACGGGTTGGCGAGGGTTTTAATATAAACGCAGAGCTTTCCTTCTCTGGGTGCTGATGATCATGCCAGCAGCTTTACCTTAGTCGCCTTTTACGACACCTCGGTAAGAGTGAGGGTGGCCTATTCTACTCTGCCGGGGACCACGCGGCTTAAATGGGACGCATTCGAGAAATTTTATTAGTAGGTACTTAGGTATTACCCCTGGTCCGATGGTGCATTTATAAGCTGCCTCTGCCAAACGCTTCAAGTGTTGTGGGTTCGATCCCACACTGGACGAACATTCGTGGTAGGAAACTACATGTTCGTCGTCGTATCGCCCGTGATATCGGTAGGTTACTAAGTAAGCTCTCAGAGCAGTGAGGGAAAAAATATCTTTGAGGACATTGTTACGTTTTGGACAATATCGACTCGTTTGGAACAGTGGTAGTGTACGCTCCCTTTGGTCCAAGGGTTGCGGGTAAAAACCTGTGTGCATGAACCTGTCTGTTTGTATGGACATGAAATAGACCTTATTTATGCTAGTAATATAGTGATAATAACATTGTATTAACATTTTTGGCGATTAAAAAGAGTTCCTTGCCGGAGCTTCTCGTCAGAATCAACTTTGCAATTCCGGTGGTAGAATCACATTAAATATGTTTATTAATTTCTTAGTATATTTTATGTATCGACATATATGTGTAATTACATGTATATTATACTTACAAATAAATAGTTATAATTTTTAATGTATGACGATTTGAAAGTGCTGTATACAAGCCTATGCAAATAAAGATATTTTGAATTGAATTGAATTGGTCTAGGTGTTTTCTATGTTATTATAAGTATGTATTTACAAAAAAAAGAAAGTATTACCTATTATATGTATATATTTGTAATTTGTTTGTTTGTTTTGTATTTGTTGTTTGTATTGTTTGTAACACAGCACAGTGCTGCAACGCGCCGGTTTTCTATGAGGCCGTGGTATCACTCCGGTCGTGCCGGCCCATTCACGCCGAAGCGTGGCTCAACCGATCTTTATTTGCCTTTATACATATTGATACAAGGTGGTAGAAGTACAACAGTATCTTATAGATATGGTATCCAGCCTGCCAGCAGGCGCGCAAATAATTATACATTGTCCGTTTTTATACGCGAAAAAATGATTCACCTCAAAAGTGGCTGCTTTTAGCCTGAATAAATTTTTCGCGTACGCGTTGGACCCAACATTTCATTTTGTGCATGGTTATTTAATATATAGTATAAGTGTTTGCCGAGAGATTGTAACCCCGTAATTGTTTAAAATAGTTCCGGTTTAATGTTTCTTAGCTAAAAATTAAAATCGATTGGCGTCGGTAGTGTGCCCCACCCGTCACCTTAATGCTATTGAATTGTCTAAGCTCTGCGGCTACGAGTATCTAACTATTTTATTTATCTTAAACGTTACGTCAGGCACTAATAGCGGAACCCATGACAGTTATGCTGGTCAACTGTTACACGTTGGACGTTAGCCAGGGGTGGAACGGTATAGAGGGCCCACAACGAAATGGAATTCGCGGCCGAATCTTTATCCTTGTCCCATTCACACTCGGCGTGCGCCTCATTTGCTTGGATGCGAGAGGTATCCTCCTTCATCACGAAACAGTTTCGCTGTAGACCCTCAGATCACTAGGTTCATAGGCTAGACAAAGTGTTTGCCAAAATAACACAACAACACCTACGTTAAATCTTCTAACGGTTGTTAAATCCTATACTTGTGGCTTTAATCGGTCGTCCTGCAAATCTATGTATGAGAGTAAAAATGTTCACTACTAATCTACTAACCTATTTTGCAATTGGGTAGAAAAACGTCGAGGATGAGGTGAATAGGAGAATCTAGTTGGGTCGGGCAGCATTTGGAAAACTACGTCGTGTCTTCGTATCGTCGATACCACAGTGCCTAAAGACGAAAGTCTTCAATCAGTGCGTCCTACCCGTCATGACATACGGAGCCGAAACGTGGACACTTAAGGTACGGCTGGTCCACAAGTTAAAGGTCGCTCAGCGGGCTATGGAACGAGCAATGCTCGGCGTCTCTCTCCGACATCGAATCCGAATTGAGGTGATCCGGCAGAGAACCAAAGTCATCAACATTGCTCACTGGATTAGCAACCTTATGTAAAACAGTGTGCTGGCCATATTAGCCGCAGAACCGACAACCGATGGGGTAAACGAGTTCTAGAGTGCAGATCGCGTCTTGGCAAACGTAATGTAGGGCGCCCTCTGGCTAGGTGGAGGGACGATCTGCGCAGGATGGCTGGCAAGAGCTGGATGCGAGAAGCCATGGATAGATCACGGTGGCGAACAATTGGAGAGGCCTATATCCAGCAGTGGACTGCGATAGGCTGATGATGATGATGATGGGCATTAGGTACTTTACCTAATTGTCCATTTGTTTAGACTCGGCACAGACGATGTCTGCCTCGTGATAAAGCACGTGTTTTATGAACAAAAGGTCGTAGATGTTAAATTCGAGCATGCACCACTGGATTTTTCAGACACCATGCCACGACCACGAAGAGCCACGCTTCGGCATGAATGGGCCGGCTCGACCGTAATGATACCACGGCCTCACAGAAAATCGGCGTGAAGCAGCACTGTGCTGTGTTTCGCTGTGTGAGTGAGGGTACCGGAGGCCCAATCCGGGGTAATGGAGGGTTTAAAGGTTGGCAGCGCACTTGTTGTGACTCCACTGGTGGTTGCGGGTGTCCATTGGCGGCGGCAATCGCTTACCATCAGGTGATCCGTTTGTTGTCTGCCACCTACGACATAAAAAAATAAAAACTTATGTGTGGACCAAAATAACCGCGTGTCTACATAACACTACATTTATTTATGAATTTTTATATTACCATTATATTACCGTGTTGTTGACTGCTTATTGTGTCTGACCATGGTGGCTATTATATTGAACGTACAGAAAGACCTCATAAATCTTAATTTATTTACCACACTTTCCATTTCTGTTGGTCCAGGCGTGCTCCAGGCTATCTGCCTATTAACTCGCATTTCTGATTGTTCAACCCTCCCCCTCACCCTCTCGAGTATATCTTTTTAACTTATTTGGTACACGATTTAAAGCCTGTAATTAGGATGTACAGACAGACAGACTTCAGTTTATTTTGAGGCGAGAGAATTTATCGGAACCATAGGGCAAGGTTAGGGATGTTACGGATAAGATACTTATTTCGCATCTGGATAAAAATATGAGAAACATTAAAAATTGGTTTCGTTTATGGATGTGAAATTATGAAAATGGATCCATTAGTTTCGAATAATTTAACGTCATACAAAAGATAGATTTTTTGAAATTAATTAGAATTTAGGTAAAATTATAACTATAATATGCTAGTCCCACCATCGTTCATTTTGGGGATAGAATAGATGCTAAATACCTGGTCTTAAATATTTTGCAAGTATTCAAAACGTCCGCACTCAGAGACGTCATTTAAGCTAATGTATCTCCACATACAAAATGACCATGTCACGTGACCGACTTTGTATGAAAAGTTGAAATTTTTTCATGCGAATTTCCAAAGTGATAGAACAAATGTTGTACATAATGGTTAGTAGAACACGTGGTTAAAGGGATGAAAATGTTCACAGATACACTCTGTATTATTGACGCGAGGATATTCTATTTACAAATGGAACAACTGATTGTTTTTTTGCTCAGATGATGCTCATATTTTAGCAGTGAAGTCTTTACATGGTATATGTTCACAACCTTAAGTATTATTGCTCCATTTTTTACACGTTGTATAGATAGATTAAAAAACTAGGAATTACAGAAACTACACACAAGGTAACACATAGGTACGTAAATACGCACTTAAATAAGTAGGTACAGTTACAGTTTTGACACAGACAGTTATTAGAAGCCATTAACTACTTACATCACGTTAGGCAGTTTTTTGGTGTTATTTTTATTTGGCGGATTCGGTAACGGATTATTTTCATTTCTATATCCGATAGTTTTAGTTTCGGTTACGGAGCTCTTACATCCCTAGTGAAGACGCGCCTGCGCATGTACTCGTAAATATTGTTTTTGCCCTCACAAGGCCACGGGGAGGGTTTAATAGATGGTCAACGGCCAGGGAATAGTCCTCACTTTTACGGCTTAATTTTGTACTATTTTCATTTTATCGCTAGCCTTTTTGTGTCATACTCACTGTATTTTAACAGAATATTTAAAGTAGACATTGAAAATAAACTCAGCATGCAGCACCTTTAAATTTTAAACCTACAGTCCGATCGCGGTTATTTGGCATGTGGCAAACGTCGGAACTAATGCTGTTTTGACATCTTCGCATAGAAAAACTTTTAATGTCACTGTGACCCCCCTGTGAATGTCACTGAAATGTAGGGCTGCCATCATCTACATTGTCGACGCCGGACAAACACAGAAAAAATCCCGGACATTTGGGCAAAATATGTTTTTTCCCCGGACACCTCAGTTGATTTTGTAATCGATTTCCATGTCAATTTTCTTGATAAATAGGACTGTTTTTGCTCTCAGACCATGCATGGAGTAGTTTCAGAGATTTTCGGAAATACGGCCTGATGGCAGCCCGACTGAAATGCCTTCTGGAGACCTATTTATGATTTACTCGTATGACTTAGCGTAGTGACGAGCGCACGATTATAATTCGTCTGCAACGAGTGACCCCGTCGAATGATTCAAAAATATGGAAAATAGGCTTCATGCGACTTAGAAGGCGAATGGCAACCTGGCAACCCTATCCATGGTCTAAGCGTGCACTGGACTCCGACCCGACGGCTACTAAGGCAACCGGGAATGGTTACTCTGAAATGGTGAGTAGGGCAATATTTGTTTTTTACATTAATAGCGGACAAACGAGCAGATGGCACACCTGATGGTGAGTGATCACCGCCCCCCATGGACATCTGCAACACCCTTTCGCTACTACAGTTTACAACACCCCTTTGGTCTAGTGTTTTAAGTACCGGGTCGTGATCTCGGGGTCCTGGGTTGGATTCCCGGGTCGAGCGAAAAGTATGTTTAGAAGTTTTTGAACATAGCTCGGGTTTGTGATCACCAATCCGCATTAGGCAAGCGTGGTGATTAAGCCTAATCCCATCATATAGCGATAACTTGATTTCTATGATGGAGGCCTTTGCCCTGCAGTGGGACAGTATCGTCATCGTCATCGTCAGCCCATTTAAGTCCCCACTGCTGGGGCACGGGCCTCCCTCAATCACATGAGGGGTAATTGCCATACTCACCACGCTTGGCAGACGGGTTGGCGAGGGTTTTGATATAAATGCAGAGTTTTCCTTCTCTGGGTGCTGATGATCATGCCAGCAGCTTTACCTTAGTCGCCTTTTACGACACCTCGGTAAGAGTGAGGGTGACCTATTCTACTCTGCCGGGGACCACACGGCCACATCATGGCCAGAATCATGTTTCAATCGGCCAGAATCGTGTTTTATACAAATATTATTTATATAGCACATTTTTAAGTTCATAAAAAAATTAAGTCATTTATAAAGATGCGACGACTCGACTTCGATCGGAGAGCTTCCAATCACATAATATTTTACGAGTAAACTTGACCTCCCTTGACAGCGCTAGTTATTTTTAGCGCTTGTCCATTCCGGCCGGAACACGGGAGCTATGTACACCGGATTAATTATTTTGTGCCTTAACTTATTTTTTTTTTATGCTAGAGGCGGACAAACGAGCAAGCGAGTCACCTGATGGAAAGTAATCATCGCCGCCCATGAACATCTGCGAAATCAGAGAGATCTCTAATGTGTTGCCGGCCTTTTTTTTAAAAAAAGAGTACGCTCTTCTCTTGAAGATCCCTAAGTCGTAGCCGTCCGGAAATACTCCTGCAGCCAAACCGTTCCACAGAACTGAGGTACGTGGTAGAAAGTTCCGGGAGAAATGCACAGTATTAGACCGCCATCCATCGAGATGATGAGAATGGAATGACAATCGCTTGCGAGTGGTTCGATGTAAGAATTCGGCCGCAGGGAGTAGATCAAACAGTTCTTCAGAGCACGAGCATGATAAATGCTAACTATGATACACTTATATCTTGGACATAGATACTATTTTTAGAACAAAAATATTCCGCTGAAAGTTAGAACAGGAAATTTGTAAAAAAGAAGGCGCGGCTAAAAAGGGAAAAATTGTAACTTAAGTACCTATGTATAAGAACGCCCTGTTGGTCTAATGGTTTAAGTACCGGACCGTGATATCGGGGTCCTGGGTTCGATTCCCGGGTCGAGCGAAAAGTATGTTTCGAATTTTTCGAACATAGCTCGGGTTTGTGATCACCAATTCGTATTTGGTAAGCATGATGATAAAGGTGACGGGTAGGGAATACCTACTAGCGACGCCAATCAATTTTTATTTTTAACTACTAAACCGGATCTATTTTAAACAATTTCGGGGTTTCTACCTTCTGGCAAAAACTTGTACTATTTATTAAATAACCATGCAAAAATGATGGGTCCAACGCGTACGCGAAAAATTGATTCACGCCAAAAACGGCCACTTTTGGCATGAATCAATTTATTGCGTACAAAAACGGACCCAACATTTGTGCATGGTTAATAATTGTATAAGTGTTTGCCGAGAGGATGTAACCCCGAAATTGTTTAAAATAGATCCGGTTTACTAGCTAAAAATTAAAATCGTTTATGACCACGGCGATACGGCAAAATAAAATTCAGCAGAGACAATTTTCTTGTTTCGTACTTTTTAGAGCGTGTTTTTTTGGTAGTCGGGTTTTAGTTTTTAAACTTTTAGAAACTTTAGTTTTAGTCATCGCTGCAGGGCAATCATCTAAGAAAACATTATACAGAATGCTTGCATCTAAGGTAACAATATCAAGCGTCACCATATTTGGATGTAGTCTGTCAAGACGAAGTGGACAGCCGCCGCGTCCTTGCAGAGTAAGTACTGCGATGCGCCCGCGCACTGACGGGGCCGGTTGGTATCGGAAGACGAGAGAATAATACTTGATGGACGGGGAGAGCTATTATTACTCCGACCTGTTGTGGGAAATATGATCAATGGGTTTATTATAGAAAAAGTTGAGAACGTTGATGAAAAATGTTGTCAATTAATTACTACGCATATAACTATACCTAGGTTAGGTACTTAAGTACAATTACATTACCTACAATAACGACTGCTACTAAGTAATATGTCCTAGGTATCAAATGAAAGAGCTTTATTTGTATCGGGGGTTTTTTAAATTTTCAATTTTGATTAAACAGTGACCGACCTGTCCCGTTTTTTTAGCACCATAAGTTAGAGATTACAAGTTTAGTTGTAAGCATATGTATTATTAAAGGGATTGACCAAAATGCTGAATTGACATATAAAGTAGAAAAATATCTATAGTTTACCGTTTTTACCATCAAATCGTCAATCAATGGAAACGGGACAACAATTTTATTCAACTCTCGGAATCTAGCCGAGTCTTTTTATTATCTTCTTTCTTCTATGCTAGCATCACTGGCGCAGCAAATGGGCTATAAGATTCCTCCATCCGAACACAAACAAGAAAAATTCTTTTGAGGATAATTTCTTCATTCTTCATATTCTTCTTATTTCTTCAGTTTGTGGGTAGGTCTGTAGATCAACTCTGTCATTTGTTGCCCTTCGCTAGGCAGCTGGCACTCAGTCACAGCAAACTGCCATACGATGAGCCGCAACCGACACGAGTTTACTTCTTAATCAAATAATATTCTTCATCTTCTTTAACGGCGATTCTTTTTCACTTATCTTCGACATATTAGTACAGACAGCAGGTCACTATACAAACTGTCAAAATTCCTGAATTCAATTCAATTCAATTCATTTATTCTCAGATAACATAGATCCACGATGGTTAGTAACAAATGTTTACTTAATTATATGTTAGTAATCATAATAATATTATCAATAACATTACATTACATAAATAAAATCAAATAATATCAAAAATTAAAATACATTATTAAATTAAATTATAATTTTAACTTAACGTAACTTACATAACTGCTTGTTTGTCAGTACATGAACCATAGAATTAATAATAAATAAATATTTCACAACATCACATAGGTACATTGATCTGCCTCCGAGATAGGTAGCTCAAGCACCTGTGTTACGGATATCAGAACCAACAGAATAATGGTTCAAGGTACTGACAATCAAACCTATTCGCAAACATGTTTAGGATGGTGTTGCAGCTGCCCTGAACCCTGCGCACCAGGGATGTGCACCGCTTCCGCATGGTTGTGTAGAAACAATCCACCCGCGACTCTGCGAACATCCCCGACGCGCTACAGTGCCTAGGCAGCCCCATCAGCACCCTAAACGCATTATTGTACTGTACACGATGTGCGCTGTACTGTTTCCGGGTAAAAACCAGCCACAGGCTTGCAGGTGTAGAATTATATTGAACCGAATGTGTTTGACATTAAGGTGAGAATCGAATGAAGAAATTCGACAGTATGCTACGGTCAGTATCAAAAGTACCTTAACACTTTAGTACCATGTCGAAGTAACATTTATACGAACCCCTTGGAAACTGCCTATAATAGGCAGAACAGTTACTTTGACATGGTACTAAAGTGTTAAGCTACTTTTGATGCTGACCGTACATACATATGTCGCAGCCATTTGGTTATATTAGCCATCCAATCGAACGCCTAGGATGTTCCTTAAACGCCGACATCCAATTAGGATGCTTAGGTCGATAGTTGTTAGAACTAAAACCACTGGACGATTGTTAAACGTCCAGCTTAGGGTATTGAAAGTTAGCCCATTCGATGAATGATGGTGGCGACAAACGTTCAGTCATCTGGTTAAACGTTGCGGCCTACGACACGGCTAGTTGTTCCACAATAATTTGCCGGGGTTTGATAAACGCCCTAGTCGTCCGATTGAATAGCTATTTTAACCAGATGGCTGCGACATACCTATACGTAGATAAATAGATGTATGGTCTGCGAATCTGACGCTTAACCACTTTCAAACGAAAATCGCTTGCACACACGACACAAAAATGGTGTCATTTCAAACAAAAAGCGATTTTCGCTCTTCAATTGGGAACCACCAGATTCCAACATAAAACATACTGTTTATTGTACCAAACTTTAAACCTAGGTAGGTATACATATATTCAATGTAGGTACAATTTAAGCGGTCTTATCGCTGGGAGCGATACTGTACCATATAACATACAAGTAAACAACATTAGTTAGAAGACATTTGAATTGATTACTTTTCTTCCTAGACCCCCTCACCCCGGAAGAAGCCTAGATTTTGCCGCCCCCTCCCCGGCGCCGGTGTCGTTTGCGCACTCTTTCCATCCCCCCAGGATAAAGCCGTGATATCTATCAAATCGTTTATAAAAAGCTAAAAACAAACTTACCTCCACAGCACACGATCCACAAATCGGTCCCGATTAATTCGGGAGCGTGCGCCCGCGCCGTTAAATACCGTTTATCTACAAGGAAAGAGTTTATTAACGCGCTAATTAGCCCACAGCGACCATAACAACTGATTTAGTCACTGGAATATAATGTAGTGGCTGGCGTGGTAGTGACGTGAAGGGTTCCCGGAAAACGCGGGATTGGACTTTGAGTCACGTACGGACAGTCACACTAACCAATATACACAAATCTGTCCAATATTATCTTTAATTTTCTTCTTAAATTATGACAGTATTGTAAATAAATAAATAAAAAACCTATTATCTTCAATGGATTCGCAATTTAATCTCCTCATCATAACGTGTAATTTTCTAGTTGCGTCTTGGATCATAATCCAGGATTTGGGAAGTCTGATAATTACAATGAAGCGACTGCCGTCTGACCTTCTCGACCCTTAGACTGGGGAACTAGCCCAATTATATCACTGTTAAAGAAAGGAAGAAAGAAAACATTTTTTATTATAGACATCACAACACAGAACTTATAGCAGTTGTAAACAGAACACAATTTGGCACAAACAGAAAACAAAACAATTAAAAATACATATAAATAAAACAAAAATATATTCAATCATGTATTTGTTCAGAATCATGATATCCTGATGTGTGGCCATGTAACCTACGATCGGCCACACCATTGTTTACTGTGCAAGGTGTTACTGTTGATGGACTCTTAGACATGAAGTTTGTACATGGCAACATTTCTGGACACATCTATTGGCCCACCTTGCATTTTCAGTTTCGTTTGGTCCTAGCTAAAATTTTATATTAGGTCGAGCAAAAAGTTTTTATGCAGTTTTGGTCCTGGCACATTCATCATTTGATTTAATAGTCTTATTTTGAATTTCGAACACAGAATTTAAAGAAACAAAAGACAATTTGGATCTTGATTTTATTGGTTTAGGGTACATTTGATTTAATTCTTGAAAGTGTCATTATGTAATCTCTTTGTTTTTCAAAAAACATTACTCATTCTTAACATTAAGGTGAGTTTCTATCAATAAACTATGAATACCTACTTCGCCTGAAGTCGCCGCCCAAGCTGTGGCACTTATCCAGACCGGACACAGCCAAAAAAATGTGAGTGCTTAACACGTTAGCTGCGGCACCAATTTTTGCATACTTTCCGTTCCTGCGGCACGAGGTATAATCGGCCCGTACCGTGACCAGACGTTAGGGCGACACGCGGTCTATTAGACCCCACCTCCTTTTACAGACTAAAATCCATTTTCTGGCGCGAAATCAAAGATAAATGAGAATTTTGGTCCTAATTGATTTAGACAGTGAATTGATGAACCCTAATCCACCGTCGCCCCGGGATCTGATGGCTAGTTTAGGAATTATTAGCAAAACAAAATGTGGGATCTTATACACCTCGTAACGCACTGAAATAGGGCAAATTTCCGCTGCGATTAGTGATGGGAAAAATAATATCGACGTTTTTAAACTGTCTTAACTACGCAAAGACTTGACCGATTTTGATCAATTATATCTCATTAGATCGTTTTAAGGGCAAAACCTGGCAAAATAACACAAAGCTATCAAAGGATACATTTTTTTTAAATAATCTAAATTGTGCTTGAAGGCGCCATAAAGAAAAAAAAACCGGCCATGTGCGAGTCGGACTCGCGCACGAAGCGTTCCATTCTATACCATTAAGAGGCACCTATTACAGACTTATTATTGGAAAATAATGGATTACGGTTTATGCCTAAGGTTTATCTTTCTATTTGTATATGAAAATCTTAATGCGGTTCACAGAATAGAAAAAAAAGGCAACCAGAAAAAGAAAAGAAACTGTCCTATTTATTCTGCCTCGGGATTTAAAAATACACTTATTAGAACTTGAATTAACATTAAAAAATCAGTATCAATATACTTTTTTTTATAAAAATCTCAATATATATGTTGTACTTATTTATGAGTGTTTTTCATTGAAACAGGGTAGACAATAAGATTTTTTGTACTGAGTGCACTGAGTCAAAATCTTTTTGGATTTTTTATCAGCTTCACGAGATGGTAAAAATGTGCGTAGTTTTTGGTAACAAACAACACATCATCATCATCATCATCAGCAACCCACACTCGTCCACTGCTGGACAAAGGTCTCCCCTAATGCACGCCACTGCTCCCGATTTTCGGCCACTCTCATCCAGCCCACACCAGCCAGCCTTCGAATGTCATCATCCCATCTTGTCGCAGGGCTTCCTACACTACGCTTACCGAGTCGCGGTCTCCACTCAAGGACTTTACGGCTCCAACGGCTGTCAGTTCTGCGCTAATATGACCAGCCCACTGCCACTTCAGTTTGCTAATTCGGTGGGCTATGTCGGTGACTCTGGTTCTCTGTCGGATTACATCATTTCTGATGCGGTCCTTCAGAGATACTCCGAGCATAGCCCTTTCCATAGCTCTTTGAGCGACTTTGAACCGGTGGACTAGTCCAGCCGTGAGTGTCCACGTCTTGGCACCGTAAGATGACTTACGGTGCCGAGACGTGGACACTCACGGCTTCCGGTCATGAGACCGGAAGGACGCACTGGTCGAAGACTTTCGACTTAAGACTTTGAGGGATGGGTGACGAGAAGACTTGACGAAGTTTACCAAATGCTGCCCAGCCTAGCTGAATTCTTCTATTGGCTTCCCTCTCGAAGTTGTTTCTGCCTAATTGGAGCGCTTGTCCTAGATAGACATATTCCTGAATAACTTCGAGAGGTACTCCATTAACAGCGACCGGCCCGGATCAACGAGCTCGTTGAACGTGACCTTGGTTTTATCCAAGTTCATCCGAAGACCGATGTGTTTGGAAGATTCAGCCAGGCTGCTCACCATCTCCTGTAGGTCTTGTAGGGTTTCCGCCAAGATGACGATGTCGTCTGCGAATCGTAGGTGTGACATGTACTCGCCATTAATATTGATTCCGCGCTCCTTCCAGTTTAGCGTTCCAAAGATGTCCTGCAGCGCAGCGGAGAAACGTTAACAACACATGTTCTCCTTTTTTCACCCTTTTTGAGGCAAGGGCGTGCGCTTTCAGGTGCAGAAAAATAACAAAAATGTAAAGATACCGTAATAAAATTGGCATTGTTACTTAGGTTAGATCGTAGAGAGAATAACAATGATAATGTAGGTATAACTGCATCAAATGAATGTGTTTGTTTTATACTTAAAATGTTTGAAAGAGTAGGTTAGGTAAGGTAGATAATAATAGGTTAGTTCTAGATATGTTGCAAAGCATAAGGTACGTCAATAATCGTATTACCAATAATATCTTTAGTTATAATATACTTAAGTAATACTATCTTACACTTACTTTAGGTACATAGCTACAAGATAAGAAAAACCCGGCCAGTGCGAGTCGGACTCGCGTCACCGAGTGTTCCGTACAACCTGCAAGGGCAATTAGATCGACAAATGGGCTATAAGATACCTCCGATCCGAACACAAACAAGAAAAATACTTTTGAGGATAATTTGTTCATTCTTCATATTCTTCTTATTTCTTCTGTTTGTGCGTAGGTCTGTAGATCAACTCTGTCATTTGTTGCCCTTCGCTAGGCAGCTGGCACTCAGTCACAGCAAACTGCCATACGATGAGCCGCAACCGACACGAGTTTACTTCTTAATTATAGAATATTCTTCATCTTCTTTAACAGCGATTCTTCTTCACTCTTATCTCCGACATATTAGTACAGACAGCAGGTCACTATACAAACTGTCAAAATTCCTGAATTCAATTCCATTCAATTCATTTATTCTCAGATAACATAGATCCACGATGGTTAGTAACAAATGTTTACTTAATTATATGTTAGTAATCATAATAATATTATCAATAACATTACATTACATAAATAAAATCCAATAATATCAAAATTCAAAATTAAAATACATTATTAAACTAAATTATAATTTTAACTTAACTTAACTTACCTAACTGCTTGTTTGTCAGTACATGAACCATAGAATAATAATAAATAAATATTTCACAACATCACATACATTGATCTGACTCCGAGATAGGTAGCTCAAGCACCTGTGTTACGGATATCAGAATCAACAGAATAATAGGTTCAAGTATTGACAATCAAACCTATTCGCAAACATGTTTAGGATGGTGTTGCAGCTGCCCTGAACCCTGCGCACCAGGGATGTGCACCGCTTCCGCATGGTTGTGTAGAACCAATCCACCCGCGACTCTGCGAACATCCCCGACGCGCTACAGTGCCTAGGCAGCCCCATCAGCACCCTAAACGCATTATTGTACTGTACACGAAGTGCGCTGTACTGTTCCTGGGTAAAAACCAGCCACAGGCTGCAGGATGTAGAATTATATTGAACCGAAATGTGTTTGACATTAAGGTGAGAATCGAATGAAGAAATTTGACAGTATGCTACGGTCAGTATCAAAAGTAGCTTAACACTTTAGTACCATGTCGAAGTAACATTTTTACGAATCCCTTGGAAACTGCCTATAATAGGCAGAACAGTTACTTTGACATGGTACTAAAGTGTTAAGCTACTTTTGATGCTGACCGTACATACATATGTCGCAGCCATTTGGTAATATTAGCCATCCAATCGAACGCCTAGGACGTTCCTTAAACGCCGGCATCCAATTAGGATGCTTAGGTCGATAGTTGTTAGAACTAAAATCACTAGGACGTTTGTTAAACGTCCAGCTTAGGGTATTGAAAGTTAGCCCATTCGATGAATGATGGTGGCGACAAACGTTCAGTCATATGGTTAAACGTTGCGGTCTACGACATGGCTAGTTGTTCCACAATAATTTGATTGGATGCCGGGACAAAAAAGCTGCAAGCGATTTTCGCTCTTCAAGTGGTAACCACCAGATTCCGACGGTACGTATTAGGTACTGTTTATTGTACAAAACTTAAAAGCTAGGTAGGTATTACAGATATTCAGTGTAGGTACAATTTAAGCGGTTTTATCGCTGGGAGCGATCTGTTCCAGAACAACCATCCAAGTAAAGAACATTTGTTAGAAGACATTTGAATTGATTATTTTTCTTCCTAGACCCCCTCACCCCGGAAGAAGCCTAGATTTTGCCGCCCCCCTCCCCGGCGCCGGTGTCGTTTTCACACTCATTCCATCCCCCCAGGATAAAGCCGAGATATCTATCAAATTGTTTATAAAAAGATAAAAACAAACTTACCTCCACAGCACACGATCCACAAATCGGTCCCGATTAATTCGGGAGCGTGCGCCCGCGCCGTTAAATACCGTTTATCTACAAGGAAAGAGTTTATTAACGCGCTAATTAGCCCACAGCGACCATAACAACTGATTTAGTCACTGGAATATAATGTAGTGGCTGGCGTGGTAGTGACGCGAAGGGTTCCCGGAAAACGCGGGATTGGACTTTGAGTCACGTACGGACAGTCACACGAACCAATATACACAAATCTGTCCAATATTATCTTCAATCTTCTTATTATTATGACAATGTTGTAAATAAATAAATAAAAAACCTATTAACTTCAATGGATTCGCAATTTAATTCTCCTCATCTTAGCGTGTAATTTTCTAGTTGCGTCTTGGATCATGATCCAGGATTCGGGAAGTCTGGTAATTACAATGAAGCGACTGCCGTCTGACCTTCTCGACCCTTAGACTGGGGAACTAGCCCAATTATATCACTGTTAAAGAAAGGAAGAAAGAAAACATTTCTTATTAAAGACATCACAACACAGAACTTAGGTATAGCAGTTGTAAACAGAACACAATTTGGCACAAACAGAAAACAAAACAATTAAAAATGCTTATAAATAAAAACAAAAATATATTCAATCATGTACTGTGTGGCCATGTAAGCTACGATCGGCTACACCATTGTTTACTGTACAAGGTGTTACTGTTGATGGACTCTTAGACACGAAGTTTGTACATGGCAACAACATCTATTGGCCCACCTTGCATTTTCAGTTTCGTTTGGTCCTAGCTAAAATTTTATATTAGGTCGAGCAAAAAGTTTTTATGCTGTTTTGGACCTGGCACATTCATCATTTGATTCAATAGTCTTATTTTGAATTTCGAACACAGAATTTAAAGAAACAAAAGACAATTTGGAGCTTGATTTTATTGGTTTAGGTACATTTGATTTAATTCTTGAAAGTGTCATTAATCTCTTTGTTTTTCAAAAAACATTACTCATTCTTAACATTAAGGTGAGTTTCTATCAATAAACTATGAATACCTACTTCGCCTGAAGTCGCCGCCCAAGCTGTGGCACTTATCCAGACCGGACACAGCCAAAAAAATGTGAGTGCTTAACTTAATTTAAGTCGATCTGCATTGGACCCGTGTACTCCTTTCTGATGAGTCTATAATTGTGTTACATGGTAATGATGAAAGGAAGAAGGTCTACCGACGTAAGGGAAAGCGTTTCGCACAATGCTGCTTTGAAGAGAGGGTTGCTTATGGCGGTGGCTCATGGACTGTCTGGGGCGGTATATCCGTGAGCGGCAAAACTCAACTTGAGGTTGTTACGGGACCACGGCACTCACGAATGTACCTTTCAGCATTTAATGTTGAATGCTGAAAGGTACAATCTTGAGTGCTCAGAACCTCACGTAGATGCCATACGCGGACTATGTGGGCTCAAATTTCCTTTTTATGCATGATGATTGCAAGAGCTCACACGGCCGGCATCATCAGGGAATATCTTCGGGATATGAAGCATCACAGTTATGGGCTGGCCAGCCAGAAGCCCAGACATGAACCCCATTGAGCACATGTGGGACGAGCTGAAAAGACGTGTTAGGGCTCGTCAGCCAGTTGCCCAGACGATGCAGGAGTTGAAAACTGCCAAAGAATGGGAATGATCCCTCAAAATTTCATAAAGCGGTTGATAAACGCTATGCCTCATCGTATGAGAGCTCTGGTAGATGCCTATGGGGGCAACACGCATTAGTAAATTAAACCTTTATTTGATAAAACATATTTTTTATTCAAAAATAAATTGCCATTGTCAACGCGCATATCCACTTATAAGGCGTAGCTCCATGTCGTGTGGTATTCTGAATTCAAATTTAAAACAATACGATCAAAAAAGATGGTAAAATAACAAAGGTTTCAATCTGCATCAATAGTTTTTCAGTCATATTTCAGTAGGAGCCATCGAAACCTAAACTCTAAGGTGGGCCAATAGATGTGTCCAGAAGTGTAGATTTGTGTTTATGTTGGGAAAATAACTTGAGGATCTTAGACATTTCGAGTGAGGACATTCGCATAACCACGATTTATTTTATTAACTAACCTATAAGGTAAGTGCGCCTAAAAAGGACCGGTTCCAAAAAGGTCCATCTTTTCTAACTCCTCAGTAACCAATCATAAAAGCGCACCGACGTTCATTGCCCCCCCGCCGGCCGTTTTGACAGTGGCTCTGTGTGTAACCTCAGGTGCACTCGACGTGACTGAACGAATAAAATATTCTGATCCAATTTTGCTTTGTTTCAGTAATAAAACTCGGTGTTATGTAATAATTTTGCAATAGTAATGTTAAAATACTTTCAGAACGTGGATTGACGGGGTAAGTTACTAAAATTATTGCTTGTTGATCTAAATTTTGTTTCATTTTCTCAGGACACATGTAATTGCCTAAGAAGGTCCAAGTTATTCTCTACAAATAAGGGCCGGTCCCTTATTGGGGGTACGATATTTTAAAATAGGCATGATCAGTTACATAAATGACTTATATGAGTGTAAATAAGCAGCCTGGCCTAGCAAGTGGCACTTATGTGAAATAAATTTAATAGACAGAAAATATATTTAATAAGGAACAGTATATACACACTGAACCGTTAAGTTCAGTGGTTGCCGTTTTACCTGTTAGAAACACTTAATAAGGTCCACACTAATATTAAATAAATGTTATACCTAATAAGGTCCAAAGATTAAAACTGAAAAAATAACTCATTAGTAACTTTTAGTGATTGTCTTTAGTCAAATTAATAAAAATTTGCACAAACCTTCTATTTGTTTCATTTATAGCTAGAAAATATATAAGTTACAACTTATGTATATTTCGTATAACTTTATAAGGGCCACAATGCTAAATTATATGAATTACCGTTTTAATATTGGAAAACCATGAAGTTGAAAGTAGTTTAAAGCCGTTGCTATCAAAAGATTTATCTTTTCTGATACTCAACGTCTGAAATCTTGCAGTTCAATCATGGACCATAATTCGAGCCCTACTACAAAATAAGGACCATAAACAAGCTTTTAAAAAACTTTTTTCGTAAATAAATGGTCATTCGTGTGTTGTTTTGTGCAACGTTTTCTTTTCAAATAAGTTTGGTTGATCATGACGTCATACTAATTATCACATTTCCAAACATTGATTTATTTCGATTTCCAAAAACCCGGTCCTTATTAGACGCAATTACCTTATCATCAGTTCTTTGTTCAAAAGAGTACCTACCTAAGTAATCTATTATTTTTGATGACATCAATTGTTTAGTCATTTGATTTATTACAATATACATATCAGTGCAATGCTATTGATGATATATGATGACATGATGTAGCTATTTTTCGTTAGCGTTCGTTCGACAATAGACACGAAAGGAACAGAGCTATCCCTCTGCTAAGAATCCCGGAGAAGTGACATCACTAATAGTTCGCAGCGTTATCGGTGGCACAGGATATGCTACAGGAAGACTGGTGATATGAGCTGCTTTTCCCATTAAAAATATTGTAAATATTCTCGATGCACAGATGCTGTTTTCAAAAATGTTACTATGTTGTTTATGTGCTGAACAAAATTCTAGGATAGCCGGGATAGCTAGAAAATACCGTTTGTACCTACCTACTCTTCAAATGTCAAATGTCAACCGGGGCCTTAGTGTGAAGACGAAGAAGAAGGGAATATAGGAACAAAGTAAGATAGTCTCTATTAATGTGATATAATGATTTTAAAAGGGAGGAGAATTAGTCCTTAGAATTAGACCGAGTCGGTCGTAAGCCGTAACGTCCAATTCGCGCTAAGGCCTCTGGTAGAGTTTGATTCCAAATCCTGCATCGAATGATAATGTCTAAGGATTTCAATCTAGCAAGACTCGTGCATGAGTAAGTTAGGTTAACTCGTGAGTAAATAGCCAGCATCAGTAGGTACGTCAGGCCAGGCATAATCAAAGGCTAGGATACCTACCAAAATCTATAGGGGCCTTGCCTGCCTGAACTGGCCTTAAAGTAAGCTGCCTAAATTGTGTGTGACAAGTAAACACCAAAGTAGGTGTAACGTAAGTTGCCCGGGGGAGGGGTTACGGTGCCAGGTTTCCCCCTTTTTGAACCCATGACACCTCCCTACTTAAGGCGATGAGGGAAAACCGCTGGGGTTTATAGTCGGTATGCCTCTGGCCGGTTTCTCGGTAGGAGAAGCCCGCGCTAGAGGAGGGCTGACATAATCAGTGGGAGTGCCACGCTTCGGCATGAAAGGCCCGCCCCAGCGGAGAGTCGAGCGTGGCGAGCCGAGGCGTGGAGTAATACCACGTCCTCACAGAAAACCGGCGTAAAGCATTGCATGCTCTGTGTTTCGCTGCGTGAGTGAGGGTACCGGAGGCCCAATCCAGGGGAAGGGGGTTAAAAGGTAAGCAGCGCACTTGTGACACCACTGGTGTTGCAGGTGTCCATGGGCGGCGGTTATCGCTTACCATCAGGTGATCCGTCAGCCAACGTCGGCACCATCGAATGGCGGCGACGTTGGCCCTTTGCACTTCTGGCTAGCGGCATCACCCAGCGAAAATAAAAGTACCTAAGTACTTCTGTGTACCGCCCATGAGCATCTGCAACACAGGCATCACAGATAAGTGGGAGGAATAAGCTCTTTTCTTGAAGATCACCAGGTCGTGTCAAACAAGCAAGCAAGCCACTAGATGGCAACTCATCCGCCACCCAAAGACATCCATCTTCAGAGATTATAATCTAATAAGCAGATAACTAGTAGTTAATAATAAGTAACATGTTTTTTTTCTCATAATATTGTCATTTGTTATAGTTTAGCTATATTGTGAAAGAGAAATAGAAGAAGAAGAAGAAGAAGAAGAAAAAATATTTATTTGGACACAATTAAAAATTACAGGTACATTTAAATAACACAACTTAAAATTTTACAGTAGGCAAATCAATACAGGTGTACAAGTAAGTATATGTGCCCATAATGGTATCCACTCAGCATGTGTTAGCGACTAGAGTAGGAGCCGCTAACGCTGGTTTTCAGTGGAACCAGTTATTATCATGAGGGGCTAAAGTGACATGTATTATTACAAGAAGTAGACAATTTCCAATTCCAAATATAAATCTTTATATTATATTATATATAATAAATAGTATCATCATAAATAATTATATACCGGTATCTAAAACCATTTTGTATTACATATTACAATTGTTACATTTACTTGTTGGTATTCAGGAAAACCACAGTATTGTTGCCATCGTGTTACGCCATGGATATATTTAGTTTTCCTAGAGGAACATACTGCTCCCCGTCCCGGGTTCTTCTATCTATAAAAATAAGGATAAATAATATGAGGTACCGAAGTAACAAGTTCGTTATTTTAAAAGTTATTATTAGTAAAGAATGTTCTGTTGAGCTATTTTCCTGTCTTCTCTATGTGATGTTCCGAGGAGCTCTTCGTCCTTTCCAGCTGCAATTTTTCACCACCGTAGGTACATCACGTCAAAACGCCAAATTCCATCCATATCACCTGGATGAATTTATATCGACTACAGTGCGTTTCTCACGTCATTTTCCTACCACGCATAATAAAACTGTGGACCCAGTTATCATCCGTGGTGTTTACGAACAGATACGACCTGGTGACCTTCAAGAAAAGGGCTTATTCCTTTCTTAAGAGCCGGCAACGCATATAAGATACATACCTCAGGTGTTGCAGATGTCCATAGGCAGTGGTGATCACTTACCATCAGGTGTGCCGTCTGCTCGTTTGTCCCCTATGATGTAAAAAAAATGTGTACTATTAATTTTTGGTAACTATTGTATCTACGTTATTTACATAATTGCTATGTAGATGAACACACTTCAAAAATCTATGGATATTAAGAATTTCCATACAAGCGGTCCTAGTTCAAAGGCTTAGAAATTCATCTATTTAGTGCTGTAATCATTCAACCAGTATCTCTGACGATTAGGGAATTGTGATAAAATCTAGCAAATGATAATGTTGAAACATTTCACTAGCGAACTTAAAGATAATGTGCTTTACACATAAAATACCATGAAATTAATTGATATTAATACAGCTATTTTATACTTTATTATAAAAAATTAGCTAAATGTTTTAAATATATAGCTAAAAACATTTCAATGACGTAATCGTGTACAAAAATTACATCTTTAAATTAACTCCTACAAATATGTTCATACCTTTCGTCAGCATTGCTCCCACGTTTCATCAGGCACTTTAATAAGGAACGTAAATATTTTCTTTGCGTTCTTACTAAACACACCTCAAGGCCACAGCCCCGGGAAGAAATACCTGAATCGATTCTTTATAAAACGCACAAGCACCATCACCAGTTACTAACACACTTATAGCACTCCCAACTTTAAGCAACTCTAATGCTGTTGTGCCACGTTGGTGGTTAGAAAAATGGGTTGTTTCTTGGCAAAATCAATGTTGTTTTGAGGCGTATTTACGAGGTCGCCGGCTGTCAATGTCAGGGGCTAGGTCAAGGCCTCGGGGCTCGGCCCTGCGCAAGTGCAGAAGGTCAATGTTGCCCGCCCAGCGGACTGGGAAGCGAGCGGAGACGGGATGCGAGCTGGTTCATGACATACTGACCTCTTTAACTTCGATCAACGGTATTAAATTATAAATTGGCTATCTGTAAAAATCTATTCAGAACCAAAGCCGGTTGTTTTCAATTTTCTACATTGAATTGATACAAGTTCGTCTTAGATGAGAACGAACCCACACCCCTTGCAGAGGAGCGTGACGTTAATACTGATGACCCGAATGTTTATTCAGTGCTTCGGAAGGTAGAAATTATAGAGTCAGCTCATAATAATAGTCCGAATAAAAAGTATATACTTAAACAATACACATCCACTTTATTTAGTACTAGTGGCCCGCCCTCACTCCACCTTATTATAAATCGTGATCTAAGGTTATAACGTACTAAAGCTCATGTCATCCCGTTCCAACACGCAATATTAAAAGGGGCTGGCACGAATTTTATTCCGGGACTATCCTTAGTTCGCGATTGTAATAAGGGGGAGTTAGTTCCACTTTATACCAATAGATGGCGCTAGGTGTCGATTACATCGAGCAAGAGTTTAGTGTTTTCGGATTTCATATAAGCGATGCCCCCGTCAGTCAGATTTACAGACCGACCAAGATCAGAAGGCACTTTAGTGAACTTGACATGGGGGCGCTGTATAATATTTTTTCTATTGGAAATGTCAGAACCAAAGAGTAATATTATATACCGGAAAAAGAGAGCCCTCTTGAGAGATTTTTATGCAAACTCTTTGAAAGCAGCGCCTCTAGCGAATTGATCCGAACTTTACGTTACGTCACGACCGTTACGTCATGACCGTTACGTCACGACCGTTACGTCACGACCATTACGTCACGACCGCTACGTCACGGTATTTTCAAATGTTACTAGGACACTAGGATACGACTATTTCTTCTTATATAATAAATTATCAACTTTTTCTACGCGAAACTAATGTTGATAATTTATTATGAAAGAAGAAATAGTCGTATCCTAATAGCATTTGAAGAGCTAATATTAATACCAGAAGGGAAGTGATTGAGTAAAACTACAAAAATAAATTATAAATACATTTATTAATATAAAAAACTTTTTGTTTTTTATTTTTATAATGTTTGAATTTGTTATAATGTATTTGGGCCGCTCTCTTTACTTCATCATCACCATCAAAAGTTAATTTTCCAATTAAAATAACATTTATTGATGTATTTAAAAAATACCTTTTCTTCCTTATGAACATCACACTCAAAAGGACAGTCTATTAATAAATCTTGATACAACAATTTGATTGGGTTAGGAAAAACATGGACTGGTGTACCTGAGAGACAATCATACATTGTTTACATTAATGCTGAGGGATATTCTTTGCCTGTCCTATGATAGTATCATATGATAAGTAATATAAGAGTCGACTAGAAGGCAAGATGCACATAACACCTGTGTGAGAGAAGGAAAAACCGAAATGAATCCTCTCTTGCCAATGTGATAGCAGTAGGATAAAGACCTCCGATGATCGTCACATTTCAGTGGCGTGAGTTAGGAGAGGCCTGTGTCCAGCAGTGGACGAATATGGGCTGATTATGATAAATTATTTAAGTCGGGTATTTCCATATTCAGATCAGAGGGGCTACTGCGCAACTTTATGTTAAACAATGTTTAGCTTGCTAGCAACGTTCAACAGAACAAAACAGCAAAAATCTATCGAAATGTGGAATTCAAATGACACAGTCATGTTTCTTAACGAATTACACGTATTGAAATACACGTTTTCGTTCAGGATGTAGGTATTAAAACTTTCAGTTTGCTGAGGATGAGGATCATAACACAGGTTAAAACTTACCAGTTCCATACCCACGGCCACAATATACAATGCTGGCCTGGCATAATTAACTTTTCAACACATACTTTAGCGTCCGTATCGCAATAACAGTTTCACTAACAACTACTAGGACGGAGGAGACTGAAACGTATTTATAATATTACTCTTTGACCGAAATTCAACTCAACGTTTGTGTTGTATCGATAACTTAATTTCTCTTTTTCAAGTAAGGATTCTTTAGGATATTTTTTGGTGAAAAATAAAATGCACGCCATTTGCAAAAAAATTCTAGATCTGTGTTTTTTTATTTGCTCATAAAAAGTTATGGCCCTGGGTATAAATGTAGTTTTATAAATTTAAGTGGACTGTAAAAATCTGCATTGGGCGTATGTATTTTGGCTACGTTAAATTCGGAAATATGCTATCCATTGTATAAACAGTTTGTTTGTGTTGTCAACTGTTGTCTGTTCTATCATGACACCATTTTGACTTTTACACATTCCAATTTACCATTTTTTTAAATTAGTCATTCATTCGTAACAATTCATTAGATTTTATTTTGTCTAGACATTTCAAACTAATAAATATTTCTTGATAAATAAGAATAGGTAATTTGAAAAATTGTAAATTAATTAAATAATTTTTATAGGATGTAAATAATGAGATAGCGGCATCTAGCACAACTTTAAGAGACTACAAAGAAGCCTATTTCAGGATCATGTCGCGAGATAACTCTGCTTTCTATGAAAAAAAATCCTATGTTCCGACTGTCATACCCCTGGTCAGAACTTTTGCCACATGCCAAGTAACCGTGATCGGACTGCTGTACCTCTTTATTAGGTAATATAATATATTATATTTGCAGTTCCTTCGTTGATTCCATTCATGGACATAATGACAGACACATCCATGCCTGCACACTTGTAGCATTTTCATTATATATTAACGGAAATTATTAATATTATATAATTACTAAATTTTAATAAATTAGGCTTAGCAGCATTTATTACTGTATAAAAATTGATTTATATTGATTATTCAATAATTGACTAGATGCTAAACACCTATTATTGTACACCTCGTCCTGCAGTTTATTAGTATTGGATTAAGTAACTACTACTCTTTGTGACCTATGAGGGAAACCTAAGTAGACATGCTCACTGAAATGTCTCTGAGGTGGTGGCGCTATGTGGCGGGTCATTACATTCCCTCTAATATGGTTGAGTGAAATGATGGCTGACACATATGTCATACTTGTGAACAGGTGCCACCTTTGGGGACTGGTCCGCTTCGGTTTACCTCATATTTAGCTTTTAATTTGCTTCATTCTATTTTGTGTTGCATTAGACTGTATGACTTGGTATGAGGATAATAAACCATTGTAAAAAAGTTGGCGATTAAAAAGAGTAACTGGCGAGTTTCTTGCCGGATCTTCTCGACCAGAAACAACTTTCTGAGCCGGTGGTAGAATCGCATTATGTTTATTTATTTCTTTAGTATATTTTATGTCTCAACATATATATGTATTAACATGTAAATTATACATAAGTACTTATAAATAGTTTGAAGTTATTCAAATGTATGACGATTTGCAAGTGCTGTGTACAAGCCTATGCAAATAAAGAATTATTTGACTTTGATTTTGACATTATCTAACTAAACCAGAGGTTCCTAAAAATATTTTATAAACTGCCCACATACAACATGAATAATTTTCTAGCGACGTATTTTGTATAAAAATACAAAATACGACCCGTTTGGAACAGTGGTAGTGAACGCTGCCTTTGGTCCAAGGGTTGTGGGTTCGATCCCCGCACAGTACAAACATTTGTGTGCATGAACATCTCTGTTTGTATTGGTCTGGGTGTTTTATATGTATTATAAGTATGTATTTACAAAAGAAAAGTATTATATGTATATATTTGTAATCCCACTGTTGATTCTGATATCCGTAACACAGGTGCTTGAGCTACCTATCTCGGAGTCAGATCAATGTATGTGATGTAGTGAAATATATTTAATATAAAAATCACCATAACTTCAAATTAAATAATAAACAAAGTTACCGCCACCCTCAGGCTTGCAGCGGCCACAAGGGGGCGTTATCTCCCATTTTGGGGAAGACACCAGAGCGTAGTGTGTTATACTTCGTGTCAGGTCCATCCAGGTATGTGCTGTTTGATATTAATTTGGGAGCGTGGAACGTATGAGAGCCACACTTCGGCATGAATGGTCCGGCTCGTTCGGAGTGGTACCACGGCCTCACAGAAAACCGGCGTGGGCAGAACTGTGCTGTGTTTCGCTGTGAGTCAGGGTACCGGAGGCTCAATACAGGAGAAAGGGGGGTTTAAAGGACATTTGTGACTTCACTGGTGTCGCAGGTGTCTAAGGGCGGCGGCACTCGTTACCATCAGGCGATCCGTATGGTCGTCTGCCACCTATCACATAAAAAAAATATATCAACGAATTAGATGAGGTGTTACTTGTTTGACAAAATATTTTCATAAAGTTTTGTATTTATATATTAGGTTGTATTTATTAGGTCATTCAATGAAACACATATTCAAATGTATAATATGCTATAATCATCTAGTAAAGTAACATATCAATAAAATCGAATAATACATAAAGAAGGTTACAAAACACGAAAAATAATCAAAGGACGTATCTCTTTTTACACAATAACAGCAGGCGAGGCTGCCCCACAAGGCCCTGGGAGCCTTCGAGTGATATAAAAGTGCTACAGTGGCGCTACAACAGAAATTTAGTAGCAGTACAGTACCACGTTTATAAGTTATATCGGCAAAATTCGTCTACGCAGAAGAGCATGTTAAATCCAATTGATTACCATTGCGAAAGCAATTGAAATACAGACCTTATTGCGTTACGTTAAGATTAAATACAATAAATCCAGAGAGGAATGCTATATCTCTCTTAACCGCACTCGCACCGAACATGGCGCTGACGCACCAACCAATAAGAAATTGTAATTTTAGGCGCGCGCAAATGGAGCGTTGTGATTTGTTAAGTTTTTGCCGCAGTTTTCGAAAATAAAAGACTTCTGTGCAGTTACATTGGCGTAACTTTTAAAATTGGTAAAACTGTACCTATTATTATGGCATGCTACCGCTTTTAACTACATACATTTTTTTTTTGCGTCAACAGAAGCAATAAAGTTGGTCCTCTTTTGATTTTTCAGTGAACGTTTTTAATATTTTCTTTTATAAATTTAGCTGAACAGAAAATAGCAGCTAAACGCTTTGTGGCGACGATTTCTGTGAATGAAAAATTCGTTAGATGAAATTGGTCGTTTTGAACGTAACATTGACATTATTGATATTTTACATCAATCAAAGCAATAACGTAGTTGGACTAGAAATCTAGCATACGCCATCTTACAGATATTTCATTCGCAAAAACCTTCACCCCACTTAAGACCTCTTATAGCTTCGCTATAACACTCTAACAGCGCTACTATAACACTTATAGCGCTAGTATAACACTAATAGCGCTACTATGACACTCTTATAGTGCCTCTATAACACTTGCAAATTAAAATACTCCCAAGGCGGCTAAAATAGAACTAAAACCAACTTATTTCGTAATCTCTTAAAATTAGGCCTTTACATTTGCGGAATATATAAACATCATCGTATAAAATCGACCAACCCCAGGGGTCCGTACATCGATATGACGTAATCTCGGATATGTTATATACAAGTGCCCTACACTCAATACATAATAATAACAATATAATTAATAAAAAAGATCGAAAACCAAAAGAAACGCATTTACTTATTTAGTACATACAGGATGTGTTGGTAAATATTTATTTAACTTATTCTAGATTCACACCATAATTTGAAACATCTTTTGCCTGATTTTTTTTACATTTTTTTTATACATGTAAAGTATATGCCAGGGCTAATGAAGTCATTAAGGTGACGGGTAGGGTAAACTAGCGACGCCAATATATTTTAATTTTTAGCTAAACCGAATCTATTTTAAACAATTTCAGGGTTACAACCTCTCGGCAAACACTTGTACTATTTATTAAATAACCATGCACCAATGTTTGGTCCGTTTTTGTACGCGAAAAATTGATTCACGCCAAAAGCGGCCACTTATGGCGGTAATCCAAAATTACAGTGCAAAAGCAGACCAAACAGTATAAGTATTAAATAAATAGTATAGGTGTTTGTCGTGAGATTGAAACCCCGAAATTGTTTAAAATAGATCCGGTTTCGTAGCTAAAAATTAAAATCGATTCGCGTCGCTAGTGTGCCCTACCCGTCATCTTAATTGTGGTTATTATGAGACATTTAAAAAAAAGTACAACGGTGAATCCATAAAGAAAAGTATTAAGAATAATAATAATAATATTAATTCTCACAACATATTACAACAACGACATATAACAAGAATATTTTGAGATGTACCTGTGTAATACATATTATGTTTGTACAATCAAACAAAATTCTTATTATCTGTGCAAAGTGCCAACTTTTAGCAATTACACAAATAATGGTTACTTTGTAAGAAGAAATTATGACACAATTTTGTCTTAAACAATTAAGAATTGTTTAAGATACTTTCCTTTATGGATTCAACGTCATGCTCTAAAAAAATGTTTCATAACGTAATAAACGCCACAATTAATACAAATCTATTGGCGGCGCCAGTTTCGTGCGATGCGTCACCTTAAATCATTAATATAACTGAAAATAATAAATTGGCAATGCTTAAAATATTTTCCATTCTCCAACACCCAGAGCCGAGATTCTCGCTGTCATATCGACGTGTTTTCGCCAGCGCGATTTTTTATGTTTCGTACAACGTAAAACGAAACACAAAAATATGGCGCTAATCCAATTATTTATACAGGATGTTCTAAATAGTGGTATCAGTAACCCTACAGGTGCCTATATCCGTTTTTAAAATTATGAGTTACACAACACAGAAAAGATATACAATATAGAAAATAACCCCCAAAGGTACCCTATTTTTACGAACGAGTTTTTTGAACAACCTGTATAATATAAAAATGTGCCTTTGGCCACCAAAACGAACTACACTTTTAATACATAAAGGAGATCCTCGGACTTCCATATATTTTTGGTCCAAATATAAAAGTGCCGACCAGTTGCGTAGCGTGCCTTGTTGGGGCCCTGTATAAAAAAATGTTTGGAGGCCCTTATATGAGGGTAAAGATTTATCACAAAAGAAAAAAAATATTGTGAAAAGAAAATTTTATTTTTTCATAACATAATTTAATCATTTTATAAATAAACATTTCTGAACTTTTGAACGTACGCTTAAGGCGGGAAAAAAGTAATTGTTTTATAGAATTTTGTCATTTGTAAAATAAAATAAATTAGAATGTTTCATTTTTTTTTCTTACACACTTTGGGGGCCCCCGTGGCTCGGGGGCCCCGTATAATTGAAACGGCAGATACGGCGGTAGCTACGCCCCTTATTATTATTTGATAGAAATGTGGTGAGCCCTGCGTCTCATAGCCACTGCGACCAGTAGATGATCTATTGTAGCAGCCCCGTAACCTATTACAGCACCTCATGTAGCTCCAGTTCCAGGATAAACCAGAGATTGGAGCTGATGGGGGAGCTCTTGATCTCGTCAGCTGAGATCATGTGTGCTCCCAGGTGCCGGCTTCTGCAGCGGTGCAGCGCTATGCACTCGCCGAGGACGTGGATAATCGTCTCCTCGTCCTCGCGATAAAACCTGCAGATTTTTGTATCTAAAAGGCCCATATTATTGTGTTTGGTATAGCAATTCTTTGCAATTTATTCTTAAGTAAATAATACACTTAAAAAATTCACGGATATCATAAAATGGTTAGTGCAGCCACCCGGACTGTGGAAGGTTGTGGGTTCGAGTCCCACTTGAGCCCTACGGTGATTTTTTTAAGTGTATTATTTATTAAAAGGCCCATGTTGTGCAGATGCTTGTTCAATTTGCAATGAGGGTCCGAGTGAGTGCCCTAACATGTCCTCTACTCAAGCTACGCCCCTGGTGCCGACCGAAAAATTATTGATTGGACAAGTGCCATATAACCTGAATGTGACTGCCCTATCCATATTATTATTAACTAGTGGTATGGATAACTAATTTCACCTGCACATGTCTTGTATACGTCTGACTTTAATAATATGAAGGACGCGGATAGTAATCTGATTGTAGATCTTTGTTTGTTTAGTGTCTATGTTTGTTCTGTTTTTTTTTTAACTTGATTTACCTTTACTTATAGTTTAATACGTTTGATTTTTCTGTGTACACATGTTTTTGAATTACAATCCAGATCAAAACTGTTTATTTTGTAACGACTATATCTCTGTAACGGTTGTAATTTGTTTTGTGTGAATAATAATAAATAAATAAATAAACCGCGATCGGACTGTATACTCACGGTGACATACGCGGAGTTGGTGAGTGCAGCGAGGGCTCCAAAGACACAGGCGGCGCGGGAGGGCGCGGCGGTCACCGCGGGTCGCGCGCGAGGTGGTTGGGCGCGTCGGCGAACGCGAACTTGAGCTTGTAGGCCTCCGCCACCAGCACGCTCACGTTGCGGTCCGACCAGCTGTGCGTCGGCACGTTCTGCAGCAGGATCATCAGCCCCTGCGAAAGTACACTCAATTTTTTTTTGTGTCGTCGTCTCATCGTCAGCCCATTTAACAAGTGGAATTAAAGGAAGGAATTCATTGTTCTTGTTGATTATTCAAAATAAAAATATTTTTGAACAAAACCTCTTTCATTCATGGGTAATGAAAATGAAATATGACAATACTTTAAATGCTGCGACCAATCGCTGTAATTTTTCTACAGATACGGGTAGCGCATTCTGTTATCACTTTAGAGAAACCGACTGACTAATGTCAATGAAAAACTCCTCCTAGAAGTTATACACCGTGCTTGCGTGCGTGCGTGCGTGCGTGCGTGCGTGCGTGCGTGCGTGCGTGCGTGCGTGCGTGCGTGCGTGCATGCGTGCGTGCGTGCTTGCGTGTGTGCATGCGTGCGTGCGTGTGTGTGTGTGTGTGTCTCTGTGTTTGAGTTTGTGTATGTGGGTGTAGATGTAAAATGCAAGAAGAACACTAGTGATGTATCATCATCATCATCATCATCATCATCATCAGCCCATTTAAGTCCCCACTGCTGGGGCACGGGCCTCCCTCAATCACATGAGGGGTAGTTGCCATACTCACCACGCTTGGCAGACGGGTTGGAGAGGGTTTTGATATAAATGCAGAGTTTTCCTTCTCTGGGTGCTGATGATCATGCCAGCAGCTTTACCTTAGTCGCCTTTTACGACACCTCGGTAAGAGTGAGGGTGGCCTATTCTACTCTGGGACCACACGGCTTCACTTTTTTATATGACAGGTGGCAAATATAGGCATTGGATAGAAAGGAATGGAGACTTGGGGGAGGTCTTTGCCCAGCTGTGGGACTCTGCAGACTAAATTAAAAAAAAGGTGGCAAATGGCAGCTTGTAGATGACCATAATACGGCCTTTGTCTACTATTAAATATCCTTTGCCCGAAGGTAGTCTGGTAGAAATCGCTGACCAAAACTGTACACATAATTTCTGTAATGCCTGGTACTTAAATTGTGTATTTTGTGCAATAAAGTATATCTATCTATCTATAATACGGTATTTCCGTGGGAAAGCCACACTTCGGCATGAAATGGGCCGGCTCGACCGGCCTTACAGAAAACCGGCGTGAAGCAGCACTGTGCTGTATTTCGCTGCGTGAGTGAGGGTACCGGAAGCCCATATGGGGGGAAAAGGGAGTTAAAAGGTTGGCAGCGCACTTGTGACTAGTGTTGTGTGTGTCCATGGGTGGCGGCAATCGCTTACTATCAGGTGATCCGTCTGCTCGTCTGCCACCTATGTCATAAAAAATATAACTATTTTTTTTTGTAATCAAAAGACATCTCAATGCTAGAAACATCTTTGAAATAATTACTTGATTCTCATTTTAACTACCTGAGATATCCTCAACTTTAAAATCACCTTATTTTGGGCAAACCCAAAACACTCCATACAAATGACTATTAAGATGTGACGTCACACGCAAGTATTTTATATGCATTTCATTTGAACTTTGTATGGTAGCTATATCACATGTTTCGTTTATGTCAATGGTTCTATTATAATAGTTGGTGCAAATTGTATGGGTTATTCAATGGTATAATTATTTTTTAATAATTTCATACTTTTAAAATGGACTTGTCCAAGAATCTTTTAATGACTATAAAACTGGCTAGACGTTATATTTTTAATTGAGATTTTTTTGCTATTACCACATATATACCTATGTTTTGATGTTCATTCAATCGATTTTCAATCGTTCATAGATTTATAAACACATCTTATTGTGTCTAGAAAATAAACGGCAATTTCATAGGTAAGGACATAGAATTATAACAAGACTTCTAGTCTAGATAATTTCATTACTGCTGTCACCTTAAATTTGGTTTTCCAAGTTGGTACTACGTACGCAGTATCAACACATAAATCCTAATTAATGTTACCAGTCACAACATATTACCCTAAAACATGGGAAATGGTTATTGTAGAAACTGTACTGTTTTTAATAGTACCTAGAACAACGCTTACAAGTATCTACCTAATTGTCACTATAAATTAGTTGGCAAGTTATGTTTGATATTGATGATGCCTTGACTAAACAATTATAAATAAGAAATATATAAATAAAGAGCTACATACTTATTTTAATGGTTATCAGGGTGAGTTTGAATTCGTGTAAAACGTGGATCCATGTATTGCACAGTCAGAAACACATCTACTTAAAGTGCATTTCAATCAAAATTATTCAAAAGGTAAACAAACAAGACGACACCCCGATTTTGTCAAATTATCCAATAATCACACTCTGTACATGAACACTGGCACATATATTTCGTTTTAAATTATTTTCATATAACTACGTCATCAAATATCCATAAAAATACAATTTTTGCACTGGAAAATTAATTTTAAGGTTATGCGAACATTGAGACGACAGATTAAACTTATCTGTGGAAAAATAGTGATGGGGTGATATCAACAAAACTAACGAACGAATGAGTGAATTTTGAACAGAATTCTCTATTGACGAATGGAGATGATGATGACCAATATTTTCTATAAATTTCAAAGTAGGTATTTGGAAAAAACAAAACCCGTCCAAGGTGTTGATGTGTCAACTCGAGTAACCTATTACCTATTTTCGTACTCTTTTGTAAAAACGAACTCAAAATAGAAAATTCAAGATAGTTTTTAAGTTTTTTAACAATATTTTCGTGTAACTAGATGATAACGCAAAACTTTTGCCCTTGGCTATCTGCATTAAAATAAAATATCAAAATAATATAAGTTCAATTCACTCCTGAACTTTCACATCCCTATTATAGTATCATGGCGGATCACACGTGTCAATGAACTACGTTTGTTTACCTTTTGGACAATTTTGATTGAAAGGCACTTTACATTAATCTTAAAATTATTATTAAACGAATAAATTCCTGCTTATTTAGTTTTTAACATATAAAAGTTCCGTTACCCGCACTCACGCAGCGAAACACATTAGAGACACTGCTTCACGTTGTAAACATCAGTAGCAACTGATTCAATTAATCAAATCTTACAATAAAGTTGAAATGGGGAAAATATTTGTTTTTAAATATCGGGTAACACTGAGCATTTAAAGAAATCTTTTATATTTTTAGCTAATAAAACACAACATACTATGAAATATTAAAGGCTTGCCTGTGAATGTGATGTTATTACACTCTCATGCTTTCCCAAATCATTGTGACCGCACCAATCGTCATAGTAAATTAATTTTCGCGAGATGCGTTTGACAGGCATTGTCATTGACGACTGCGGAGCGGTCCGGGCGTTTGGAGCCGTACGGCTCCATTTGAGGTGCTTCGAATTGTGGGCACAGACTAGGCTTCTAGCCTTGTTATAATTCTATGGGTAAAGACCTATTATATATTATAATAAGTAGCTGTTGTACCTGGAAGTCGTTCTGCTGCAGCAGGCGCTGGCGCCAGTGCAGCAGGAAGGCGGCGCACACGTACAGCTGGAACTGCGCGAACCCGTCCGACTCTGCCGTCACAAACACACCACCATCAGTACGTGGAGCAATACAGTGGACAGCGGTAGTCCGACAAAATAAATAATAATAAATAAATATTTCACAACATCACACGCATTGATCTGACTCCGAGATAGGTAGCTCAAGCACCCGTGTTACGGATATCAGAATCAACACTGGGATTACACATAATAATAATAAAAGCCAGCAAATAGCTGTGATACTCAGCATATAAAGAACATAATAATAATATATTTCACAACATGACATACATTGATCTGACTCCGAGATAGGTAGCTCAAGCACCTGTGTTACGGATATCAGAACCAACAGTGGGATTACAAATATATACATATAATACTTTTCTTTTGTAAATACATACTTATAATACAAAGCAAACACCCAGACCAATACAAACAAACATGTTCATACACAAAAATGTTTGTACTGTGCGGGGATCGAACCCGCAACCCTTGTATCAGAGTCAGCGTTCACTACCACTGTTCCAATTGAGTCGTCAAACACATATTACATATAATACTTTTCTTTTGTAAATAAATACTTATAATACATAGATAACGCCCAGACCAATACAAACAGACAAGTTCATGCACACAAATGTTTGTACTGTGCGGGGATCGAACCCGCAACCCTTGCACCAGAGGCAGCGTTCACTACCACTTCAAAAAATGTTTTGCTATAAAAATTGTCATTGTCGACAGCATTTATTATTCAACGTTTTATTTCTTATCTAGATATAATGTGATCATTTACATCCCTTTAACCACGTGTTCTACTAACCATAATGAACTAAATTTGTTCTATCACTTTTGGAAATTCGCATGAAAAAATTTCAACTTTTCATGCAAAGTCGGTCACGTGACTTGGTCATCTTGTATGGGGAGTCGAAAAAATTTTCGATGAATTTCGGAAAGTCGTTGAACAAATGTTGTTCAGAATGGTTGGTAAAACACGTGGTTAAAGGGATGTAAATGTTCACAGATACACCATGTATGTATCCTTACTAATATTATAAAGGCGAAAGTTTGTTTGGATGGATGTATGGATGGATGTTTGTTCCTCTTTCACGCAAAAACTACTGAACGGATTTTAATGAAACTTTACAGTAATGTAGCTTATAGATCAGAATAACACATAGGCTATAATTTATAAAGATATATTGTGTGAATTGTCCAAATGAGTAAGCCATTATTACATTTTTTTTTGACAGGACGAAGTCTGTCGGGTCAGCTAGTTTATAATATATATTTATTTAATCAATGTTGAATATCAAAACGAATGCACCACCCTCCCCTCTTCTATATAAGTCGATTAGCTTTAGATTAGATAGCGATTTGCCTCCACGTTCATAATGCGGACAGCTAAGGAATGGAACTCCTTGCCAAGGTCTGTTTTTCCGGACCACTACAATCTGGACATCTTTAAGGCAAGAGTGAACAGGCATCTCCTAGGCAAACGCGTTACATCCTACACCTCATCGTCACTTTGTGAGATTGTGGTCAAGCGTTAGCCTACAGTTCATATTAAAAAAAATGTCCTTTACCTAAAGGCTGTCTGGTAGAGATCGCTCCCAGCGATAAGACCACCTAAATTGTACATTTTTATCTCTGTACACTTAGCTTTTAAGTTTTGTATGTTGTGCAATAAAGATCGTCTATCTATCTATTTAACCATTTCGTTTAACCAAGCGTATCTAGCTAGTAGCAACACTTTGCGTCCCTCGACTCCGACAAGTAGATTATAAGTCTTTACTGTTACAACCTGTACTCGCACCCCACGAGTGCGAGTATAGACGCAAAAATGTGCGAGCGAGAAGTGAATAGATTCGCCGCCATTTCTGATTCCATTATTTTAAAGTTGTTTGTTTTGTTGACTGGTGACGCTCCCTCAACTAACTGGCTTCCACAGAATACCAGCGGTGTGATCGGGGCTACCCCCCCCCAAGGTCGTGCCATATGCTGAGTGGGCGCCATTTTGGTCCAATTACTTTCGTTATTAAATTCAGTGTATTCGTTTTTAAATTCAGTGTATTTATATGTTATGCCGGACCGAATAAAAGATTTTTCATTTCATTCATTTCATTTCATATTTATCCGCACAGGACTTGATTTTTCAATAAATGTTATTATTATCATACCTGCAAGGTAGGTGTCCCACAGGCGGATGGTGCAGGGCAGCGGGATCTCCCGGGTGAGCAGGTTGTTCATCCAGCGGAACGAGAACTGCAGGTAGTCCACGCCGTGGCGCTGCAGGTGCTCATGCAGCGGCAGATCGATGCGCCGGATCAGCTCCTTCAGCTGGTTCACCTGGCGGCCGGGGAGGTTGCATCGGTCAAGAGGACAATAATCCTAATAATTACACTTATGAAGAACGACAAATCTCATCAGTGCAATCAGTCTCCGCAGGGCAGCTTGTGGCGAGTTGCTGGTGTGTGGCCACACCACGGACCCGAGACTCCCAGGGGAAACACCACCTGTCTCCGACCTAGGCTTGCCTTTGTTGGCCGGCCAGAGTGGAGCGCAAGAGCTATATCCTCGAAAGGGTGGAAGTTCATACAATCCGGGGTCTTTTAGGCGGGGCGTGAAACGGCATCTCAGCAGGCCATTAGGGTGAGGATGGCAGACACAATGGGTACTTTGTTAGTTCTTCTGTGCCTGTCAGCCTCATTTTTGGATTTCACGGCCGCTTACCATCAGGCGGAGTGAGGTCATCCTGATTGGCCTTTCTATAAAAAAATTAAAAAAAAGTGCTCAACTTGCGTAATAACGAGGAACGGCTGAACGGGTTACCGGAATCCAGAAATCGGTGTACACCTCTCTACACCCTTAGCTGACCGCGCCGATGTTGCCGCCTAATATGGTGGCTGATTTTGGGGCGCCCATCTATTAGGAGGCAAATCACCGTCTGCCATAATGGACAACATTTCAAATTTTTAACATGTCCATATTGTTTTTTTTATATGAAAGTAGACATAAAATGAACAGACCCATATTTTTTCTTTTTTCAAAATTTGTCCATTTTCATGCATAAAATAATTATTGAATTTCTTTTTATTCTAAATAGACGTAAGCGCCAAATGACGTCATCGGACGGCTGAATACAGCAATATTCCTTTGCTTATCATTGTTTTAATAAAAAAAAGGTACTACTGTCAAAGGTAAATAATACTAGTGTTAACATAGTCAACGTCATTCATACATTCAACGTTGACAAGTTGTCTTTTTTTTTGACAGTTACATGTCATGAGTTTGGCATTACGTAAATTTAAAACTATAATGTGCTAAGCAAAGAAATATTTTACATTCTGCCGTCCGATGACGTCATCTTACGTTTTTTAGTTTTTAATTTTTTTCTCAGTAAATAAGCAATATAAAAAATAAATAAATATATATTCGAGCAGCGGAAAAGTAAACAAAGAATTGGTATTTTTTGTTTCAGAGCTTAGCAATTTTGAAATGTTGTCCATTATAAAGATAAGACATTTTATGTGGCAGGCGTCCCGTTGTCTCGTCAATATCCCGGCAACCAGTCCATCAAGATCCTATCCCTATGGATAGGATCTTGATGGACTGGTTACTGGAAGGTAACTATGCCGGGTCTATACCCGGCATAGTTACCTTCTTATCTGCAATAGTCCTTGCACCTAGCAGGTGCTGTTTTTGGCTGTATCTTTTCAATAGTGCAGAAAGAGACAGTATCCGCTAGGTGCACCCAAGTATGAGGCCCCTCTGACAATAATGTAAGTGGGGATGTCTTACATTATTGTCAGAGGGGGCTCTTCGTGTTTCAATCTGTATCCCCACGTACGCTTTCCAAAAGGTGCGGACTTGTGCCGTGATTTCCCGCAGGAGAGATACAAAATAATAATTCATTTGGCCCATATAATAAATAAACCTTCACTCTAACATACATACATAATAAAATAAAATCACTTTTTTTATTCAAAATTCTACGTGCGGCTCGTAGAGTCAGCTGGTAGCCGTCATCGAAACTTTCGAAAGACTCCCTGCGGCCAGAAGTCCTTCCTAATAAAGGTCGCCAGGGAATGGGTCGGTACTCTCACCACAAATGAGCTAAAAGTTCACGGACTCCCTTGACCTTCGTAGACCAGTGTAGGCGGGACACGTACAGCTGCGTAGTGTGCGTCTCTGGCTGTAAAGAATTATCCGTTCTTATCGGAGAAGTGCCTCGGTGGTTACTGCTGGCGGGCTTCTTCCGCTTAACCAATTTAATAAAGCCCTATACTAATGTTGTTGATTCTGATATCCGTAACACAGGTGCCTGCGCTTCCTGTCTCGGAGTCAGATCAATGTATGTGAAGCCGTGAAGTATTTATTATATTTATTTTGTATCTCTCCTGCGGGGAAATCACGGCACAAGGCGGTCCTTTTGGAAGGCGTACGTGGGGATACAGATTCAACACGAAGAGGCCCCTCTGACAATAATGTAAGTGGGGATGTCTTACATTATTGTCAGAGGGGGCTCTTCGTGTTTCAATCTGTATCCCCACGTACGCCTTCCAAAAGGAAGCGGCCCTTGGCCGTGATTTCCGCAGGAGAGATACAAAATAATAATTCATTTGGCCCATATAATAAATAAACCTTCACTCTAACATACATACATAATAAAATCACTTTTTTTATTTAAAATTTCTTCGTGTGTTTCGAAAGACTCCTTGCGGCCAGAAGTCCTTCCTAATAAAGGTCGCCAGGGAATGGGTCGGTACTCTCACCACAAATGAGCTAAAGTTCACTTTATGGCAAGACTACAACCGTTCAACCCTCAACGTCCTCTTTCGCACGTAGTCTACGACTCCCTTGACCTTCGTAGACCAGTGTAGGCGGGACACGTACAGCTGCGTAGTGTGCGTCTCTGGCTGTAACGAGTTATCCGTTCTTATCGGAGAAGTGCCTCGGTGGTTACTGCTGGCGGGCTTCTTCCGCTTAACCAATTTAATAAAGCCCTATACTAATGTTGTTGATTCTGATATCCGTAACACAGGTGCCTGCGCTTCCTATCTCGGAGTCAGATCAATGTATGTGAAGCCGTGAAATATTTATTATATTTATTTTGTATCTCTCCTGCGGGAAATCACGGCACAAGGCCGGTCCTTTTGGAAGGCGTACGTGGGGATACAGATTCAACACGAAGAGGCCCCTCTGACAATAATGTAAGTGGGGATGTGTGCACCTAGCGGATACTGTCTCTGTCTGCACTATTGAAGAGATACAGCCAAAGACAGCACCCGCCAGGTGTAAGGACTATTGCAGATAAGAAGGGAACTATGCCGGGTCTATGGATAGGATATTGCTGGACTGGTTGCCGGGATATTGACGAGATAACGGGATGCCTGCCACATAAAATGTCTCATCTTTATAATTATGGCAGACGGTGACTCGCCTCCCACTAGATGGGCCCCCCAAAATCAACCACCATATTAGGCGGCAAGTCGGCAACATCGGCGCGGTCAGCTAAGGGTGTAGAGAGGTGTGCACCGATTTCTGGATTCCGGTAACCCGTTCAGCCGTTCCTGGTTATTGCGCAGGTTGAGCACTTCCACCCTTTCGAGCATATAGCTCTTGCGCTCCACTCTGGCCGGCCAACAAAGGCAAGCCAGGGGTGGGTGACGGGTGATGTTTCCCCCGAGAGTCTCGGGTCCGTGGTGTCGCCATTTGTACATAGTATATCCTGCGTACGTGGCTGATCGTTGAGATTGGCCGCCGTAGCCGTAATCGGTTGGAGAATATTATTATATAAAAAAATATTGCGTCGCTATTTGTACATAGACTAAAATAATGAAGAGGTTCTTTGTTGGACTGTATTTATGTTTTTTTTGTCTGGTCAATCCACTCTCTGGTTACATACATAAAGACCGCTATTAAAGTGGAATGGATTTTTCAAATGAAAAATACGTCAAATTATCTTTTAAGAAAATATCAAACAAAGTAAATATGTACCTACATTCCAAATACACACGTACATAATTAAAACGGAGTTTTCGCACGTTTTTCTCAATGAAACGCGATAAGATAATAACGTTACTACCTCATTTCGATAACGAAACATTGCCGAGTACTTTACAAACACAATATACAGACACTGCCTTGGTGGTGCAGTGGTTAGTGGGTCGCACTTAAAAGCGACGGCTGGGCAAAAGGTCCCGGGTTAGATCCCCGGGTCGGGCCAAAAATTTGTACCTAACTTTTCGGTAAGAAATTATTAATGGCAGCCCGGAGTCTAGAAGTTGGCGGTCTTGTACCTCCGTGCGTCGGAAAGCACGTTAAGCTGTTGGTCCTGCTCCCGATCCCTCTCCGGTGTGGTGTCACAGTAGTGTCCCATCGGAATATTAGGGTAAGGGAATAGAGAGTGCACTTGTATTTGCGCACATACATGAACAAACCCTCGTAAAAACAGACATACGCACACACAAACACATCACATACAAAAACATTCCAAACAGTCACATAGATAACGCACAACACATATTAGTTAGAATGCATAAAATTTTTGTTCCTTTTAACTTTAGTCATCATCATCATCATCATCGTCAGCCCATTTAAGTCCCCACTGCTGGGGCACGGGCCTCCCTCAATCACATGAGGGGTAATTGCCATACTCACCACGCTTGGCAGGCGGGTTGGCGAGGGTTTTGAAGTAAGTGCATAGTTTTCCTTCTCTGGGTGCTGATGATCATGCCAGCAGCTTTACCTTAATCGCCTTTTACGACACCTCGATAAGAGTGAGGGTGCACACGACGGATTATTAGAAAATTATGGCATTTATGCAAAGTGAGATGATCTTGTGTTATGACAGGTTTTTAGAAGATGTGTGATGGTTTGACACTATCTGTGTCTCTTTTGTGGCTCATACATATAATAAAAATTAACTAAGACTATAATTTCGACTGATCGGATGGCGCAATTGGTAGTGACCCTGCTTCTTACGCCAAAGGTCGTGGGTTCGATCCCCACCCTGGACAAACCTTCGTGCGATGAACACTTGTGTTTGTACAGTGTCTGGGTGTAATATATGTATTTAAGTATATCTTTGTGCTCATCTGTTGTCTGATATCTGAAATACAAGTGCCGGGACCACACGGCGTCATACATGTGGGACAGAATAAATATTACACCCAGGTTTCGGGAATAAGGCTTCTATAATAATCTTCAAGCGTCGTCGTCTTACACCGTCGGCCATTCGTCGTCTATCTCACTCTCGCACGTTATTCTAATTCAAATATCGATCTCTTACACATTCTTTATCATGCATATAACGATCACCAATCCTACATACATAATAAAAATCTATAGAATGGAACTTGCTTAAATGATAAACCTTATGCTCATTGAATAAAGGACAAGTGACAGCTGTCATTCTACTCATGCTATATTTTAAGGAGTATAGATAAATCTTGGAACTGATTTTAGGGTGCTTGTTTTGCGCATTAGCGCGGCCGATCGAAAAAATGCTTTGATTAGATAATAAATTATCAAACATAGTAATCATGACTGCCTCGGTGGCGCAGTGGTTAGTGGCTCGCACGCGTCGCATAAAGCGACGGCTGCGCAAGAGTACCCGGGTTCGATCGCCGATTAAAAAATATTATCCCTAAGTCTTCGGTAAGAAATTCTTATTGTCAGCCCGGAGTCTGGAAGTTGGCGATCTCGTACCCCCGTGCCTTTGAAAGCAATAAGCCGTTGTTCAGCTCCAGATCCCTTTTCTGTCGTGTTACACTGGTATCAATCGAAATATGAGGGTAATAGAGGGCTTTTTTTTGGGTACTAATTAAACAAGCTTCTTTATAATAGCATTATTCGCCGCAGAAAATATATGTTACCTTCTAAATTACTAAGTCGGCCACAACAATGCGCGTCGTAATAATAGTATCTCAGACACTAGTTATCTTATATGTAAGCCACTGTAAATATAACTCAGCATAGTGGTTATTTTTTAGCATCTAAATTTGTGGTATGCATTCTAATAGGAAGCGTCTAAAGTATTAATATATGACACCAAAATAGTAAGAATATTAGCCTCTAATTGCATAATTTAGTATGAATAAAATGTAACTCATCCTACATTAATCGATTGTTAAATGTACCTAAAATTGTCATCAAATAGTATAATTAAAGCCACTACATATTATTAATATACGTATTACACATGAACTATTAAGGACAGTCAGCCAGAGCGATGGTAGCCTAGTGGTTTAGAACGCGCCCTCCATGCAGAGGGTCGATTTCTCTAGATTTTTCAAATCTATGTGCATATTTCTATTATATATTTCTATATTTACCTCGGCGGTGAAGGAAAACATCGTGAGGAAACCTGCTCGTTTGGGATAGTTTCAGAAGCGTGTAACCATGATTCAGTTGGTCTTGTTCCTCTGTCAAAGGGTTGCGAAGGTCAGACGGCAGTCGCTTCATTGTAATTACCAGGCTCCCCAAATCCTGAATCATGATCAAAGCGTACCCTGGGCTCCAAAGCCCAGCTTTGGACTCAACCGGGAATTATACGAAAATATGAAGAAGAAGAAGAACTATTAAGGACAGTCATAGTAAAACCATTTAATTATGCAAATCAATTTGTGTATTAATATGTGTAACAAGTACAATCATTTATAGAAAAGTAATTAATAAACATTAACACATATAATTACGTGATTAAAAGAAAAAGAAGATAAGGGCAGGCGGGCGGGCGCTTCGGCACAAGTATCGAATAGCGCTCTCTGATTGGTGCAAATGGCCGGTTGCTGTCATGTCGCGCACTCGCGCCAAATCGTACAGTGGCTATTTTCACGATAAAAGAATATGAAGTATTATTTTACATGTTAAGTTATAATATATAATGTTGAGTATTGAAGCTTGAATACATAATTTTTGAGGAGCTTGTATTGAAGCTGTAAAACGTAATATGGTGATGAGTTACAAATTTCGTGGCTGAGTTAATCAGAAGGACAAGGAAAATTAATTGTTGATACTGACTTGACGCTTTCTTTAACATATTTAGTTGGCGTTGTAAAGAAGATGAATCAGTTAATTAAAGGCTATGTCAATTTTCCCGGTGCTTAGTTAGTAAATTAGAAGTTTGCGCGCGTGGCCAAATAAAAATTCTGTGGCCTTGTTTATTATTTCTCCTTTTTTTTTATATCAGAGGTGGCAGACGGGCAGACGGATCACCTGATGGTAACCGATTGCTGCCACCCATGGACACCCGCGACACCACTGGAGTCACAAGTGCGCTGCCAACCTTAAAAACTGCCGTCTGTTCTCCTCGCTGTGCCCTGCCCATTGCCACTTGACGCATGCAATCCTTTGGACTATGTCTGTGACCTTAGTTTGACTGTGCGTAGTAGGAAATGACGTGAGAAAACGCCAAATCCAACCAAGTGATGGATCCTCGCTCGGGTCCCTGGCAATTCCCTGACTCAGTAGCCACTCACCTTATACTGTATCCCGAGTTGAGCGAATATGTAGTTATCCTGTATGCTATCGAGGAACTTGGAGAGGCACCAGAAGGAGTCGGCCTCGATGACGTCACGCTGTTGCTGCGACAGCCGGTCCAGCGGGAAGTTGTCCAGCTCCTCGCCGGGGGCTGCCTCCTGAGAGGCCAAATTAGATAGGTATTTAAATAAAAATAGGGGAGACTTAGGTCAGAACAGATGAGAAGATGGCCAAAGCTACTAGATCCACGAATGACGAATTTATCCAGTTTTAGGAAATTAGATCATCAGTGTCTACAATGTTGCATTCTAGTCACAGAAAACAACTGCGCCAGCCGAGTGAGTGAGGGTACCGGATTCTTAATTCAGTGGGAATGGGAAAAGGTTGGCGGCGCACTTGTGACTTCACTGGTGATGACATTGACACCCTATGGGCGGCGGCAATCGCTTGCCAAGGATTCCAAATTCTTCATGACCCACTTGATGTGAGGCAGGGGCGGATTTACATAAGGACTTTTCGGGCAGTAGACCAGCCGTGGATACATAGGGCCCCGAACCACCTGGGGCTCGTGGAAAAGTCTTTGGATCCCCATCCCTAGGGCTTAGGGAGAGTTGTATTTTTCTACGACGACAATGGGAGGTGCCCTGGCAACTCGTCTTTTTTTTTATTGAAGATGGGTTGGCTCTTGGCTTCACACTGAACTCTAGAGTTAAGAGGAAACCTAAGATGGAGTGAGCTTACCTAAAAGTAGCCTATTTACTCTAGCTTAGAAAATATTGGGGTTGTATTCACTGGGAAAAACAGACGCTGGCAGGGTGTTCCATTCCTTGGCTGCGCATCTTGAAGGAAAAGGAAAAGCGCTTTGTACGCAATCAAGGAATATTCACCAAAAAGGGATATCCCTCAGTTCGCCTGCTCTCGATGATCGAAAGGGGATGGTCTTTCATCTACGACTGGGAGTTTAGGGGATGAGTCTCCTAAGTTTCTTTTAGCTCCAGGCCCTACAAATTCATGATACGCCCATAATGTGAGGAATCAAACATAAGTATCAATATCGAACCTGCAGAAAGACCATGAAGAAGGGCGTGACCAGGTCATTGATGCCTTGCACGTAGCCGGAGGCCGGGTGCCGGATGGCCCAGATGTACAGGATGCGCTCGAACATCACCTGGAGAAACCAGCAAACACTTTAAAGTTAGGACCGCACTGAAGGGGTCGGGAACAACGTATTTCCCACGTATTTATATTAAAATAATTTCCATTTAATAATTAGGTGGAGAACATTACCTGCACAGTGATCTGCTGGAACAGCGCCACGAGCGGGCTCATGCGCGGGATATCAATGTGTATCTGTCGGTAGGTGTCGTCATCGCGCTCGGCGTCGTAGTACTGCCGCACGAGGTGCTTGTAGTCCGCGCGCTTGCGCTCCAGCGTCTCCGCACGACGCTCCGAGTTGGCTGGGAGGTAGCCCGCAAGGAGCCGCCAAGTTATCGCTCTAGCCTGGGAGAGGAGAACAAAATTTATCCACCATTTCCTTCCGGAGCGGATAGAGAGTCAAAGCGAAAGATTACAATGTATCAATATGGGGTTTAACACGATATTTATTATGTGCACTCACATATTTGGCTCGACGTATCGGCTACGTTACAGCAGCCGTGGTCACGAGCGGACTCAATTGTACATACTTTGATACATTGTAGTTATAATGCAACGCGAAAATCTAAAAAACTATTTAACAAAGCGAAAGATAACAATTAACTTTAGCCACAAGAAACAAAGACTTTGGCGCGGCAGGTCGATGCGCCGGATCAGTTCCTTCTGCTGGTTCATGCTAATTTTGAGCATACTCAAAAATCGCACGCCGGTCGATTTGTAAGCATGCTACTTGTAGTGTGGGTGGAAGGGGGAGTGTGGCAGAATGCTTTAGCATGTGTAAACAGGTTTGTTTATTTTTAAGCATGCTAAAATGTGGCTAATAGCATGCTTATTGATAGCAAATGTAGACATTATAAGCATGCTCATATTTGGAATGTTAAAAATGAGCATGTATAACAGTAAAGCTACTGTCATAATTTTTTCTAAGTAAAATTATATGACCTTGTTATAAGAACATGATTCAATCAGTTATTTTTACTTGTTTAAGAATTAACAAAGCTTAGGGGATTAATTAACATCGTCATTTTCATCGTAAGCCCATTTAAGTCCCCACTAACTGGGGCACGGGCCTCCCTCAATCACATGAGGGGTAATTGCCATACTCACCACGCTTGGCAGACGGGTTGGCGAGGGTTTTGATAGTAAATGCAGAGTTTTCCTTCTCTGGGTGCTGATGATTATGCCAGCAGCTTTACCTTAGTCGCCTTTTACGACACCTCGGTAAGAGTGAGGGTGGCCTATTCTACTCTGCCAGGGACTACATGGCGTTAATTAACATACCTAATTTAAATTCTATTTCACGGCTGGTACTTAGATAAAATCCAATTTTTTATAAGTTTTTAAGTCTTTTTAAACATATAAATAAAAAATGTGTGAATAAAATTAGTTCTATGTATCTTGCAGTTTCTCACTTGTTATAATCATTTGATAAGAAACAATAATAAAGTTTCTTGAGACCATGACACAAAATCAAGCAATGATTAATGAAAAAACATGATAACAACTTATCTATTTGTGTTGGGTCTGGGTATTTGTGGTAACTTTTTTGTTTCTGGTTTCCTTAGTTCAATGGAAAGCCTTACTTTGGGACCAGGACAATATATGTGTGATTTTGACTCAATTTATTGTTTTATAGTAAAATAAACACAGCACCAATGATAACCATGTTGTTGTGATTAGAGACCAGTGAAAACAAAGAAGTTTTAGTTCAAAGTATTGACTAAAGACAAACATATCAGTTCTTTGTAACCTTGCATGGAATTCAAGTCATTGGCTTTATTTATTGGTGTCTAAAAGAGTACCCTCATAAAGTTGTAAGGGAATTTTATGATACAGTCACAGTAGTGTGAAGCTCTATTGCAGTAGGTAATATTTTAATGTCTAGGTAGGTTAATAAACACAACCATAAAATAGTCAATAGCAGTTGAATTTGCTTGGCAAAACATATATATCTCTTTGTGTTTAGTGTTTAATAAAACAAAACAGAACAAATGGAAATAGAGAACAATTCACAAATGTATGATAAAAAAATAAATGAAATTCTCTGGAGAACAGATATCTTCATGAGACAACAGGAATGAACTCACCTTCACAGGTATACCCGACCAACTGAGCTGCTTCAGCTCATTCAAGTCTAGAACAGCGTTTTCATGTAGTTGCTGGAACCTTTCAAGCTTCACTTCGTTGTTCTCCTCCCTGGACGTGAGCGCCGACAGCTTGACCGGCCGCGGCCGCCCCGGGTAGTGCCTCAGCGGCCCCGAGCTAACCCCAGGGCCTCCCACAACCTTCTTCACATCATTCTTACGCACACTAACAGGCTCACTCACCAATTTCACACTATCAGTGTCTAATTTTACGTCACTCTTAGTTACGTTCTTACTACTATTCCTATGAGAATTTATCACGTTTAAAGCGGCTGTTTGCGATATGGCCTTGGATATTTTTGTCTCCGCGATGCCGGAGATGATGTCGTCGTCCCCCAAGTCCCAGGCGTCGTTCACCGACGCCTGGAACTGCTGATACGATGACCCAGACATAACCTCGCCTTGTACGACTTTCGGACGCGGTCTACCCGGGTACGCGCGCTGCGGTGTCCTCCAGAATGTGTCCGACAACAAGCTGTTCTTGTCATATTCGGGTTGGTAACTTTCCATAATAAAATATATCTAGAAACATTCTAAATAACTTTGTTGAACAACAAAATAAAATGAAAATGTTGATATGACATATCACTTGACAATAGACAACACTACACTATGCATATGTTGCCAATTAATTAATTCCGTTTCAAAAACTACCACGTGCTCAGAGCTAGAAGTCTATTCATAGCATTAATCCAATAAGTCTTCTATTACAAAAATTTTGGAGTAGAGAAAATAAGAAACAAAATAAAAAAATAAATATTTTCTTAAAAAATGAGGTACATACATATGTATGTACATATTTTATTTATAAAATACATACATATGTATGTACCTCATTTTTAAGAAAATATTTGATTTATTTGCTTTTCTTTTCCTTGACATCCTTCAGTCAGTGTTACACTATGTCAATTGAATCAATTTTATAAAATTAATTCTATAATTTTATTTTACTTTTAAGGTTTCATAAATCAAATAAAATAAATAAATAATTAATCAAATGTATTCTTCATGTAATCATTAATCATCTAAATAATAAATCAATTCACATTCGTATCTAGGAGATTTATTAGATCAATATCTTTTGTACTTTTGTAGCGTTTTACGATAGTTTTACTTCATGAGCTTTACTTTTACTCATAAAAATGGCAAGTCCAAGTCAAGAGCCAGATTCCACATCAATGTTCATGATGAAAGGAGATGGGAAGAGAAAAAGTCCTACCCGCACAGATCCACCGTCTAGAAGAAACTCCAAAGCGACTTTACCCGCAGAGATAATTACAGTGAAGGACTTTTTCGATTTTATGAAGACTGCTTATCAGGTATACGAGCATCTGGAAGGCGACGAAGATGAAGGTACCAAAATAAACTGGGACGAGTTGACGAAGCTGACAGGTTATAAACCACGTGATTGAGCAGCAAGAGAGAGATCTCTTGTATCAGACCGCGTTTGCCCAACAGAAACCTATTACGAGTAAGAGTGATACAGCGATAGAAAAGAAGAATAATGAAATTGAGCGAATTGAAAAGCGGTACAGTTGCAGTGAGCTTGAAGGTAGGCCAAAGTCCAATGTTTCTCAAATGTCAGTACCTAAGTACCAGACGACACTTCCTGTGCATGATTATTTACAAAGGATTAACATCAAATCATCATCACCATCATTTCATTACAAATGAGGGTGAATAAATGATAAAACGAATGTTTCTTACTCATAGAATCTAAAGCCATCTATTATCGTTTTCAGGAAAGGGGTGCCGACGTTCCCTACCACCCGAGGCAAAAGTGGAAATGCTCGGTGTGTGGACAGAAGCAAATCTTAACTGCAAATTAAATGATGTAAGAATTACTTTTGTAGGCAGATTTGTAAAGTACTGCAACAAAGTTCAAAAGTCAAAAGTTCTTTATTACTTTCAAGTTACTAAAAAATCTAACTAGATGGCGCTGCATTCACGAATATTTCAACATTTTGTCTGTCAAGGTCTGCCATCATTAAATTTACTTTGTTTGGGTCATTTTTAGGTGATTAATGAAGGTATCTTGGACTCGATTCTTCCCTATCTTGTTGGGTACAAAAAGCCTTCTAAAACTACGAGCGTGTACACTCCAATAATAAAAAAAGTTCCATCAGGTATTGTAGCAGAGGTGAAAAAACCAGCTAGTTTTGGAGGTAAGAAAATTTTAAATAACTAAAGGTCATATTGATATGAATTTATTAATTTAAGAACGAAATGAAAACCTAGGCTAAAAATTATTAAACACTATAAACATAATTTTTGTTTTTATGGAAATGTCGCTCTTATAATAAAATGGGTAAGTTTACATTTTATTCTGAAAAAAATCATTTTTTGTTGTTGATTTCAATGAGTCTAATTATTTTACAGGTTTTCTAAATGAAAAAGAATCCAGGGACCGACTCGGGAGGCGGAAATCCTCTGTGATTGCGGCTCAAGAGAGAGTCAATCAAAAGCAAGAGTGAGTTCTTACAATATTACATAGATGGCGCTTTTCACTATTAGTTAGTCACATTTTGTGTATGGCCAATAAATATATAATGCTTTTTAAATAATATGTAAAAAAACATTCATTATTATAAGTTCATCTAAATGTTAATTTGTTGTTTTTTTTATTTTAACTAACGCGTAGTTAATATTAGCATATTTCACACTTTAAGCATCATCCGATATGGTCTAGTGGCTAGGATACCTGGCTCTCACCCAGGAGGCTCGGGTTCGATTCCCGGTATCGGAATACTTTTTGGACGTAATTTTTGTTACAACAATAGTATGTACTTACAATACATACTTTTTTAGAGTTTCATACTTCAATTTATTAACCGGTAGGTATTTTTTATGTGATAGCTTAGGTGTGATAGGACAAACAGACGAATTACCTTATCGCCGCTAAAACTCTCCTGATTGGTCCTCCGGTATCCACACGGCCTCACCCACAGGGTGAATTTATGCCGATGCTTAGCTCTCCCATGGGAATTCTTAAAATAGTTTTGTTGGTTTTGCCCTGGCAAATAAATGACTGACTGACCGCATGGCGCAATTGGTAGTGACCCTGCCTCTTACGCCAAAGGTCGTGGGTTCGGTCCCCACCCAGGACAATTGTGTTCCTCTGCTGTCTGATATCTGTAACACAAATGCTTAAGCTACTTAGTACGGAATCAGGTCCAACATATGGGATGTTGTGAGAATGACATTATACTTACTCTTTTTGTTTGGACATTCGGATGTTTTCCGTTTACAGTGGTGACGTGGAGATCCACGTGTGCGATGAAGTCAAGGGCCTCAAGAAGGACTTCAGGTGCCCTCAGAAGCTGCTGGTGTCCAAGATGGGGTACTTCGCCGACGTCACCGCTGGCCAGCGACTGGAGGACATGGATATATCGGTGCATTGTGACATACAGGTGAAAACGTGTAGGATGATCGGCCGGTCCGTTATATTTATTACTAGTGGCTCACCCTCACCTCGTCTGATACTTTAGTTACACTTTAAACCAATAGATGGCGCTAGGTATCGATTACATCGCGCAAGCGTTTCGATTTTTTCGGATTACCTATAACCAAAGCCACTGTCTGTAGGATTTACCTCTTTATAAATAATATGTACGAAAAGGCTTAGGTAAACCAAAAAATGCGCGATGTAAACTACATCCAGTGCCATCTATTGGTTGGTACTAGATTGAATTGAAACTAATGTTCTAAAACAAAGTGAGGGTGGGCCACAAGTGAGAGATAAGTACCTACTACCTAACGTCGAAAAAAATATATACTTACTGATTAGTTTTACGCCATATGACTGACCGGATGGCGCAATTGGTAGTGACCCTGCCTCTTACGCCAAAGGTCGTGGGTTCGATCCCCACCCTGGACAAACATTCGTGCAATGAACACTTGTGTTTGTTCGGTGTCTGGGTGTAATATATGTATTTAAGTATATATTTGTGTTCCTCTGTTGTCTGATATCTGTAACACAAGTGCTTAAGCTACTTAGTACGGCATCAGGTCAGCGTATAAGATGTTGTGAGAATTTAGATTTAGATTTTTAGGAACAACTGACAGGTTTTGGTCGCCCTTGAGGGTTTACACCCGACCGTGAATATAGGTGTGCTGCCTATAAAATTGAGAGGGCCAAATTTCAGAGACACATCAGTAGCAATAAAATGAAAATACATGCTCTTTTTTGGTCCAAGTGCCGCCGGCCAAAAAAGTTTTTGGTGTATCCTGTAGGACTTGTCCACCTGAGTATTTATTACTATAGGACCTAAGCTGTAGGGCATTATCCTTGATATTATTTGAGGTCAAAAATCAATATCTCCATACATTTTCAGTGAATTAGCTAACAAAAACTTTTTTGCTAAGCCAAATCTTGACATTTGAACATCAGTTTCTGTTTTTGACCGGCACTTTCATATTTGGACCAACAATGTATGAAATCTATCATACCAAATCATATAAATTTGGCTGAAGGTTGTCTGGTAGAAATCGCTTCCAGCGATAAGACCGCCGAAATTGGCCATAAGTTTCTGTAATGCCTAGTTTTAGTAAGTCGTGTTTTTGTGCAATATAGTATATCTATCTATCTATCTACCTATCTATATCTAGCTATCTATCTATCTATACGTAGCCTGAACAGTCCCTAGGATAGCGAAGGGGCCATTTTCGCCAACGCAATGAAGAATTATTTATTTTACTACGTTACTTAGGTTTTATTCGGTGTAGATCTTCGACTGGCTGATGAGGTGGGTGAAGCGGGACACGATCCTGGTGGCGGACTGGCCGCTGCTGGACCCTAACAACGTGGTGCCAATTTTGGTCTCCGCGTCCTTCCTCCAGGTAAATCACTACTCACTTTCTTTTCCTAGATCTGTTGCCTGATAATCTTGCTTTAAGACATCTTCCCCAAGTATCGACATAGCTCACCATAGATTAGCAAGTTGAAGTGGCAGACAGGGTCGCTTTAGGTGTGTGGGGTCCAGGGCACACTGAAGGTACGGGCACCCCCTCGTATCATCTACCCTCCTAGGCACATGCCATAAGTGCCCAATGGAGAATATATTATAGGCTTGGTGGTTGGAAGCTAGCCATCTGTCGCAGTACCGACATATCAACCGTTCATGCCAGGTGGAGTGACGTTTTAATATATTGCGCAAGATGGCTGATGGGGGCTGAATGCGATAAACTAAGGATCAATCAAATTGCGTACGTGCCTGATCATTTGAGAGGTTTGGGCTAATATTTAGAGCTGTGGATTGCAATAGAATTTCATCATCAAGCCTGTTGCAGTCCACTGTTGGACATAGACTTAATGTTCATCACTCCGATCGATCTTTGAAAACTCGCATCCAGTTCCAGCCAGCCATCCTGCGTAGATCGTCATTGCATATTTGGAAGAAATGGAATACAGAAATACTTGACATGAATTGTTTGCTTTTACCTTTTTATGTAGATGGAGCCACTCCTCCATGACTGCCTGATCTACTGCCACGCTCATATGAACGACATTGTGAAGACTGCCACCAACCTGGCGTGTCTCAGCGATGCACTCCTCACTAGGTAGGAAGTATTTTTTAAATCATCAGATTCTATTTAGTTATATTTTTTCAGGAAAATGTTTCTTAAAAATTTCAATGTGGTACCGGTTCGGGAACTGTTGAAAATTTGTAGAGGCAATCAATAATCATCAGGTAGCCCGTCTGCTCATTAGCTCCCAAACATAATAATCATAAAAGAATGACGTTAATTTGACAGATTCCGCAATATTACTACACTGCTCCGCAGAACAGTCTTTTCCCCGGAACTGGAGATCGTCACTTCCGTCGATTTAGCACCAACTTGTCAGTTATTTACCTGAAACTCGATGCAGATACCTTTTTTTATTTTTTTATGTAATAGGTATGCAGACGAACAGACGCATCACCTGATGCCGCCGCCTATGGACACCCGCGACACCAGTGGAGTCACAAGTGCGCTGTCAACCTTTAAACCCCCCCTATCCCCCGGATTGGGCCTCCGGTACCCCTTACTCACGCAGCGAAACACAGCACAGAGCTGCTTCACGCCGGTTTTCTGTGAGACCGTGGTATCACTCCGGTCGAGCCGGCGCATTCATGCCGAAGCTTGGCTCTCCCACGGTAAAAACCTAGGTGGACGACTGCCTCCTTCGCTGGCTTAGCCATCTCAAAACTCCCCAATAATGGCAAAGTTTCTTATTTTCAACATCTTATCATGTTCAGATTAGCAGCTATGTACACCAACGCCGAGCTGGAAGCAGTCCGCGACCGCAAGGACAAGATCCAGTCGCGGCTGTACTGTAAGATGATCCTGTCTCTCGCAGAGCCTGTGCCCGAGACCCTGCGGGGACACTACGCCACGCTAGCCACTCTATTTAAGTGCAGCAAGTAAGTGGAAGGAGTTGTTATTTTTAGCAAAGACTGTAGAGCAGACCAATGAGAAGAGGAAGACTATTATACCTGGACCAGGCGGCCGCTGCATGACTAACTAATCCCATCTGAAGAGTTGAGCTTTGACGGTTATTGAATGACTTAGATTCCTTCAAGAGACGAGCGTACTCCTTTTAAACGGTCGGTCACATACGTTCTTGGGCGGTGGTCTTACCATGGAGTACGTCGTCGCAGCCATGGCAGGCCTTCCACAATGTGGATCGACGACGTGATTCGCGGGAATTCTTTGGAACCGGTACCTAGAGGACCGATCTGTGTGGAGAACTTATGTCCAACAGTGGGAGTTTATGTCCAACAAGGGCTTTGGGGAGGTGGTATCTAACTGCTATTCTAATAAAAATGTTTTTTATTAGGTGCAATAAGTTGCTGGGGCGGCACATCGCGGAGCAAGTCCCGTGCCAGCCGTCGAGCATGCGCATCGACCGGAGGGGTTACGTCATCTCTACGCACACCAAGTAAGTCACTTTACAAGTGTCTGTAGATTTCGGCAACTAGTTAGTCACACATCACAACCACACATCTATGTCACCAGGGACCCGTGCTGGAGCCTGAACGAGTATATAACCTGGCTGTACGGAGAACTTCGCTCGTGGCGTCGCGTGTACTGGCGTCTTTGGGCGGACTGCCACTTCCTGCGCTGTCAGCTATGCGACAGCTTCTTCCCGGCTTACCAGGCAAGTGCCTATTAATCTGGACCACCACCCGGTTCCATCATCGTGTGCTTTATCAAGTATTTCCTGTCACGCTTCTCTTTATTGTAGAATCATCTTCTAGCAGCGGTATTTTCGAACTGATACAGCATTGAATTTTTAACAAACGCCTGCGTCTACCTAAATTGATGAGATGGATCTGAGATAATGATAAATGGATGACCAGCCCAACAATTTTCATGCCTGTCTCGAATTCATAGCCTGATAGTCAGCAAATGATAGCCCTAAGGTACCTGTTACAGATGGAGTGGTGTTCTCACCACGAGCAAGGCGCGCACATGTTCGCGCTGGAGGGGCGGCCGCCGCTGCCTACAGGCCGCTACCCGTGCTGCGGCGAGCGCGCCTACCGCTTCGAGACCATCACCAGGAACACTGTGAGTACCGGAGAATGCATTCAAGATAAGAACCAGGCAGTAAGGTCGGGCAGATACTGTCATCTGGGGTGTAGACGCCGCCACCAGCTTCATGCTGGGGAGGGGCCGGGAAGCCATCGTACGATCACCTCTTGGCTTCGCGGCATGAGCCACTCACTCTCATTTGGGATTTATTAATTTTATAAGTGCCACTAGACAATCATTATTCTCACATTTGCGGTCAGGTTTCACGCCTAAGAGTGGTACAACCGGGGCGACCGGTAACCACCACTCATAGACATGAATAATGCTGGGGCACAGTCAAGCCGCTGCCTACGGTGGAAGAAAACTCTTTTCAAATCTCGTTTTAAAAGGACATCTCATAGTAATCAGGGGTAGGTACCGTGGCTGGCAGCTCACTCTAGAGATTACATGCGTGGCAAAAATGAGTGTGTAGCGTTCAGGAAGGGACTGGTTGCAGAGAGAATTTAACTGCACGTTATTCTACAATAGTTAGTCGATTTTCTAGAATAGTTTTTACCTCTGCTCAGGGCTGTCAGTTCCGCGAGCACGCGCCTGATGAGCGGCTCGCCACGGACTCGTCCGTGATGGAGATCTACAACAAGTTCCGTGACATCATCGCCATGAGGCCGCCGCAACTTATGTTTCCGGAACGACTCACCAGACTCGTCGGTAAGATTTCTCCTCTAAAGGAGTTTACTCTTTACAAATATATTACCAAAGATATTGCAATTACAAATGCAATTCAGTCATTTAAACCAGGAAGTACCACATATCGCTGAGTCACTCTTTCTGTGGTGGTTAAATCCAATATGAGTAGATCTCGAAAAAAAAAGGAGATTTAGTTTTGTGGTCTAATTCTCAGCGTTCCAATTGATTATGCATGCACCGAAATAGATGATGGTAGGCAGACGAATCCTGCTTATTTTGATTTTACAGTGGCATGCGACCTGGTTGACATTTATTTCCTACTGCAAAACTTAAACCAAAACTATCGGATTTTTTATTCTGTTACTTGGGGAATCGATGTCAATTCGTAAGGGTCGGTGGTTATAATGATACCTAAATAGTCGGCCTTGCTACTAAGCTAATCCGGTCCGGTGTATGCCAAGGTTGTAATTTAGGACCAAATACTATTTGTCTAAATTGGTCTAAGTGTGTCCTGTTTGCAAACGACCTTAAGTTAAATGTCTATCAAATGCCCAATGCAGTATGCATTGGGCACTGAAGCTGATCTGCAATTTGATATCTGTACCGTAGACTAATGAAACGGCTTATTCGCCTGACTTTCAACAGTGCCACATGTGAAATAAGTATGTATTCACGAAAACATAATGACCAATACCTCAAGTCAAATGAAACATCTCGCCAACTCCAACAGAACCAGGCGAGGACAACGGCGGTCGCCTTCAGTGCAAGGAGGTGTTCTGGTGGGAAGGCATCCAGCTGGCTCCGGCGCGGCAGCCGCTCGGCCTGCTGGGGAAACTCTACACCAGCAACAACAAATTCAACCGTGAGATAAACGCTTATCCAATGTGATGCGGTCAGGTGGATTGTTGGTCAGCTGTTGCCAGCTTCGCGTGTAGGATATAACTATAAGACTGATCCAGCCTTCTTTTTCCATACAAAAATCATCATACCGCAACAGCCCGTTGTGACGGCTCAATCTCGCTGTCCGCTCCTCCTTTGTAACAAGAAGGGGTGGACATCGAGATATTTTGATATTTGTGTCACGGGTCTGCGGGAAAAAGCCGTAGCGACGTGAAAGAGTTGCCCTCTTTCACACACACACTTTCAAACATTTTTTATCGAAAATACTTAGTAATAATTATAATTCTCACAACATCTCATACGTTGACCTGATTCCGAACTAAGAGCTTAAGCACATGTGTTACAGATATCAGACAACAGAGGAACACAAATATATACTTAAATACATATATTACACTCATAATGCTTATGCCGTAAACAATTTGCAATGCAAGAGAGTAGGATTTTCCTATCCCATAAAATATATTCACGCTCTTATTTACAATGTGATCGCATAGTCACCGATCCCATTTATGAGAAATTTAATATAGCGGATTAATTTTGTTTTCGGTCATTCAAGAAATAATAACAGTTTAAAAAAGTACTGAGACTAATTAACCACAAAGACGTGTAGGATTTAAATTAATGTGATTCGACAACCGTCACTCAACTACGGGTCGTTTATGACGCCGCGGTGTCGAACTTGTTAAAATTCTAACTTTGCTAAGTTTCGCTGGCAAAATTTACACCAGATCCACCTAACCGCATCCCCCGTAGAACCTAGGAGTCCCGTAGGACCGAACAGAGCTGTAAATACGCTCGTAAACACATGTAGCGGCCATGTGGATGACCTACACGGGCACGGAGTCCTAACGCAAAATAGATGAGTAAAAGTGGACCAGATGTAATCATACTTAGATGCATGACTACATCTCGTTGTATTATTTATCTATCTTGTGTAAGCTTCTCGCAAAATTGAGGCAAATCGCAAAATGCAAGGATTGGCTTCGATTACGAACAAAATATACTTGTAAATACACGACTTTTGCAAGGCAAAGCGTATTTAATCTGCAGTCTGTGTGTATTCGTAATGGACGCAGAGGTGTTTGTTGCGCTCAAAACCGTAATGACTCATTAACTTTTTGTAAGTAATTAAATTAGTTACTCTTAGATTAACTTTTTGACTCCTGTCAGGCTTGGAGCGTAGGTAAACCTCTGTGACCATTTAAAATTAGAAAATGTCGAAACTTATTGATGTATTGATCACCTCTAGAATAGTTAGTTTCAGTTTGATACTAGAAGAACTTGAAGAATAAAATCAGACAGGGAACGTCCTGATAAAAGCAGAATTCTGTATTCATCTGGAATGCATAGACTCCGAGACTTGTAATCAGCGGAAACAATCTTTTATTTTTCTGCTCGTATACGCTCGTTCTAATGCTACCACTTTATAGGCGTAGCTTTCACGTGTAACGGATCGCCGGATCTATTAATGCCTACTCCTACACGCACTTTTGAACAAGTAAAAGAAGGCAGTATTCTTCCGTTTTCATATATTATATGGCGACCAGACGAGTACAGTGAACAGCAGAAATATCTTCACATATTTCGCAGTTGGTAGTTCTTATTCTGAGGAGCATAAGAGTCACAAGCTGCGAAAATTGTGCATCATCTTTTACTGTTGACTGTACGTCAGGTGATGAGCGACTCCAGGTATAGTTGCCTGTCACTTTTGATCATTGTATTCTGATTGGAGTTACCGCGACTGCGACTAATAGAAATTCATCACCATTTTGACGAGCGGTTGCCAATAACCATATATATACCTTGCTTTTAAAAAATTTCGCTAGCACTTGTGCTGTTTTACCGATGTAGCACAGTATGTTTTTTGACATCATTTTGGGTCAGCCTAATTTTATTAAACGATTAATTTAATGTTAACACATATAATCACTCTATGAAAATTACTACTAAATATGTAAATCTACACCCAATGAATGAGATGTAACATTGAAGTTCTTAAATGTTGCGTTCAAATATTCTAACGCTTTAGAATGCTACGCGCTCTGAGTATTGAGCGTGGATTTTTATTATATACTAACATTTTGTATTTTTCTTATAAGTGAATTATGTTATTCTTTTAGAGAAATAAATTCCTTTAACCGTAATAAATGGAGAAACATATCTCTAACGTAAGAGTAAAACTCCCACCCCCTTATTATAAATCGCGTACTAAGGCTAATCCCGGAAGAAAACTCGTGCTAGCCCGTTTTAACATTGAGTGTTGGAACGGGATGATATGCACTTTTGTACGGTAAAAACTTTAGATCGTGATTTGTAATAAGGTGGCCACAAGCCTATTATAGGTTTTGAGAAAATGCGATCCGAATTTAAGTACCGGTATATTATGTAAAAAACATTATTATTTCTTTTAATGTTACACTACTACATGTAGTAGAAAACGCCTCCAAAACGAGCTTATACGTGTCGAAATAGTCAAATAGCTCAGTCCCCCGTCGCGTGCGCAGCCTGCGCCCGCCCCGGCTCCCCGACCCTCGGGACGTCCCGCGCGCCGTCCCAGGCCGTGGCCCTCGCCTGCAGCTGCGGGGTCACACCCGACGACGCCTCCTTCAAGACCAAGGACGGGAAAGACGAGACTCCGCGGCCGAAGGTAAGGCATCCGGCTCGGAGGACCATGGACTGTTGAGCGAAGTATTTGATTTGTAATTTTTGTGGATTGTAAATGTGTACAGTGTAGATGTTGTAGCTATGACGTAAAATACTAAATTGTGGTTAAAAGACTTAGAAAGTGCCTGCTTATAATTTAATCAATAAAGTCTTGAAATTAAATTATGGTGGCGCCACTGCTGATTAAGACATAATAGGGCATGGTAACCCAGTATTGGTGGTAGAGGAACTAACGGAGTTCCCATCCCATGCAATAATGCTACGCATGGGAGCTCCGTTACTTCCAAACATTCGTCGGCATGGTTTTTGTGGCGCATGATAGATGTAGTTGTGTCTATAAATACTGTCTTGTAGTTAAACCTAACCTTATTATAAATCGCGATGCTAAAGTTATTACCCTATCTAAAGCTCATGTCATCCCTTTCAAACACGCAATGTTAAAAGGGGCTAACACGTATTTTGTTCCGGCACTATCCTTAGTTCGCGATTTGTAATAAGGTGGGTAAAGACTTTAGAACTACCTAACACTTTAGAACCATCTAACACTTTAGGATCTAAGTAGGTCTGCTTATTAATTTACATAATGGTACCTAATCGACCTTACACACCAGCTAAAAAGGTCGAGACGAAAGACCGATACAAGAATTGACGCTTAAACTGCCTGTGGTTAGCTGAAGGTGGTTCTTTTTGTCGCAGAAAAGAACCACCTTCAGTTGACCACAGTCAGTTTTCACAAAGTCCTTAGGGTCACTCATTTTTATAATTTACTGTCGCTCGTCTAAAGCTCTTTTAGACCCGATTCGTACAATCTTTATCTGTGGATAAATATATTATGTTATAACGTCAGGAGCCCAATTCTCGGGCTCGTGACATTTATTTTCATACGACATATATCACTAAAACATAGTTTTTTTGTATGGTTTTCGGGTGATATCCGCCATGTTCTCAAAATATCACAAGCACGAGAATTGGGCTCCAGATTTGTATAGAATGACAGCGCTACTATACCCTTAGACAATGTCTAAAATTATACTATAGATTTAGTATCGGAATAAGGTTCAAACAGTATTAATAATATATTTAGATAGGGTTGGTCGAATCGGCCCCTAGTGGCATAAAATATTTGTAAATAAAGTTTGATTAGTAATAAAATTCTTTTCATTATGTTTATGAGTTTAAAAATAAAGTTGACAAATACAATTTGTAAATAGAGCCAGTAAAAGTAAATAATGCACATTATGTAAGCAGTTTGCAACACCTAGTTTCGTAAGCTAATGAAAAAGCTTCCTAAGGGCCGATTTTATGATCCGTAGTAAAAATGAATGGTTTAAAAAAGTTACAAATTGTCAAATATATATACCAAAATGTATTTTTTAAACAATAGTTAGCTTAACCAATAATCATATTAGGTACAACGAATTACTACGTCACTTTGACTATTGGTTAGGCAGTTAACTATAGTTAATTTAACTAAAAGGTAACTACGGAATTTAAAAAATCCACCCTTAGTAGGTCCCTAGTTAAGTAGACAAGATAATTGAATGTTTTTATTAATTTTTGGACAAAGTCAAATGTAAATATTTATCTACCAAAAGATGGGATATCTATTTTGGTCTTTGCTCAACTTATCATTTCGCCAGTATTTGTACTATCAAACCATTGGTTTTTGCGGTTTAACTTTTAACTCTCGACTTTATAGAGTAGATACTTAGGAACTTAGAAAATCTACTTCATTTCACAAATTACACAAAAAAAATATAGACTTTGCCCTCAAAAACTAAAAAGCGCTTTAAACAGGAGCTTCTCAAACATCATGTAGGTATCCTTTTTAAGTCAACTTCATAACAAAGACAAACAGCTCTCAAATTTAAGAAGCGTTTTTAAATATTTGGCCGATACACAGTGACGTACAATTTCGGCGATCTTATCGCTAAGGAGCAATTAATAGTAAGTAGTTTGTAGTTAGTGCGAAGATTGTTTTTTCCCCTTTTGCCATCATTAACACACAACATGGTATACAAAGAAAGGCGCCGTATGCGGAGCGGGTGAGGCTGCCTGCGAGGAGCAGTCCAGCGACTCCGACGCCAGCGAGCAGTCCTCCTGCAGCGCCCGCAGCGACGAGGATGCCGCCCCCCGGCGCAGGGCTACGCCCCACCACAGGCCGCACTCGCATCCCACCAACAAGTGAGTTAGCAGCAAGCTAGTGACTTTGCCGCCAGCAAGCAAAGCTCCTCAGCGGCGAAGACGCAGCTTAGGCCTACGCCTCACCCAGGCAGCACTCGCATCCCACCAACAAGTGAGTGAGAAGCACGTTAGCGACTTTGGCGCCAGCGAACAAAGCTCCTCAGCGGCGAGGACCAGCTTAGGACTACGCTTCACCACAGGCAGAGTCCTACCAGCAAGTGAGTGAGGAGCAAGCTAGGGACTTTGGCGCCAGCGAGCAGAGCTCCTCAGCCGCGAAGACGTAGCTTAGGACTACGCCTCACCACAGGTAGCACTCGCATCCCACCAGCAAGTGAGTGAGGAGCAAGCTAGCGACTTTGGCGCCAGCGAGCAGAGCTCCTCAGCGGCGAGGACCAGCTTAGGACTACGCCTCACCCAATCAGCACATGCATCCTACCAACAAGCGCAGGGCTACGCTTCACCACAGGAGGAGTCAAGTGACCTTGGCGTCAGCAAGCAAACCTGCTACAGCGGCGAGGATGTACTTAGGACTATGGCCCACCATAGGCCGCACTCATATCCCACCAACAAGTGAGTGAGGAGCAGCCCTAACTTCGGCGCTAGCAAGCAGTAAAGCTCCTGCAGCGATAGGGTCGCTGTCCCCCGGAATCGGGCTACGCCCCACCACAGGCCGCACTCGCATGCCACCAATAAGTGAGTCAGGAGAGTTCAGCGACCTTGGCGCCAGCAGCAGAGCTCCTGCAGCGATAGGGTCGCTGTCCCCAGGTTCAGGGCTACGCCCCACCACAGGCCGCACTCGTATTCCACCAACAAGTGAGTCAGGACAAGGCTAGCGGCTCAAACGCAGGAAGCAGAGCCCCTATAGCGATAGGGTCGCCGCCCCTCTCGCCGCCACAGCCAGGAAGGCTCCTGATTTCGAGGCTCGAAGGATAGAGGCTCTCGCAAAATCCCCCAATGCACTAAATTACTCTTGGCACTAGGTACGGTCAGAATCAAAAGTAGCTGAACATTTTAGAACTTTGTCACACCAACCATTGCGCAGTTTCAATAAGTGTTTGACTTACTCAAGCTGCGCAAAACTTAGTGTGACAAAGTTCTATAATGTTCAGCTACTTTTGATTCTGACTGTACCCTGCACCCGTCACTCAAACATAAACTATGCGGAGATAAGGGTACCAATAGGATGGTTAGCGTATTCAACTGACGGTTTGCGGTAATATTCTGCATCAGGCACTCTCCTCCTTGGGGAAAGGCTGCATTTTGAATGGTAAAGCGGTTTTCCCTTGGTGCAACAAGTCAATCTGTCGTTCAGGGTAATTTCACTTAGTAGGTACTTTTTTCCTTAGTATGGGAAAAATAATTCAGCGGTTTTCGTTAGATGGAGCTTTTGAAAAGCAGATGTTTAAAAGAAATCAAGCAGATGGTTCGGCGTTGTTTCGGTAGATCTGCCGTCCGCTCCCTAAAAGGTCGCTAAGCCACAAGGAGTCGACCTTTTAGTTAGCGGACGGCAGAGATGTCACTTTACATCTTTACATATTATACATCGCGCTTTAAAGCGTGTTTCCGAAACAATGACATCAAGCCGCCTGCCCACTGCCCAATGGGCAGGCAGCCCAATCAAAAGTAAGGGAATTTAACCAGAGATCTAGAATATATTTGGGAATTTCGGTATGAAGCAAATAAAATTATACAGATTTGATTTAATCGTCTCCCTGACTGATTCTACCTAGCCGTTCAGTATTAGTCGTTTTCCTCTAGATGGCGCTAGCGCTGGCTAGCTAACTGATGCCTCTATCTCAGTCAGCAGGTATACACGTTAGTCTATGCTGTCGTTTCCCGCAGAAGGGTCCGCGTGGTGGGGCGCGTGTGGGTGGCGTCGCTGTCGGCGCGCAGCAACCAGGACCAGCAGCGGCGCTTCGAGGAGCGCGCGGCGCGCCAGATGCGAGCGGCCCTGGCGCGTCGCGCTGCCCTCACACCGAACAAGACCAAGGCGCCTTCAGGCAAGATATATTATTATGTGAAACAAACAAAAAACTTTCTTGCCTTAAACTTTCATATTATGTTCAGAGGCCTTACCATGAGTCTGAAATACTATCCTCGCTATCGAAAACTATTGCTCTGTCTCTTTCACTTGCACCACAATGAAAGGGACAAAGCGATAGTTTTCGATAGCGAGAACAGTTTTTCAAACTCATGGTAAGGGCACAGGCTACTTACATTCTGTCACAATTCCTTAATCGATATTGAACCGAACGTGTTTGACAATCGATTGAAGAATTTCAACAGTATTGTATACTTTAATCGATTTGACTCCCCTCCCGGTCGTAGATGATACCGAGGAACCGATGGGGAACGTCCATGTGGCATTTCGCCCTCAACCTTTCCCTGCACTGCGAGAAGCTCTATGGAGTGACTGCCTCGTCGAGACAATTGTCCGATGGTAGAAATATACACATTGATATGAAAAATCCGGAGATGTAGGTATGCTCGGATTCGGAGCATGGAAGGAAGGCGCTTTAACCACTGAGCTACCATTGCCTCATCGGCGCAGTGTATATGCGTCGCACTTTAAAGCGACGGCTGCGCTTGGGGTCCCGGGTTCGATCCCCGGGTCAGGCCAAAATTTGTACCACAGTTTTTCTGTTAAGTAATTCTCAGTGTCAGCCCGGAGCCCGGAAGTTGGCGGTCTTGTACCATCGTGCCTCGGAAGGCACGTTAAGCCGTTGGTCCTGCGCCCGATCCCTCTCCGGTCGTGTCACACTGGTGTCCCATCGGAATACGAGGGCAAGGGAATAGAGAGTGCACTTGTGGTAGCGCACACACTTGAGCATATATCCTGCTTAAGTGGCGTTGAGATTGGCCGCTTTAGCCAAAATCGGTTAGAGGATATTATAATATACTTAGTGGGACGAGTCCTACAAACAGAGTATGTACAGCAAAAATGTTTCTGGCCGGCCACTTGGACCAAAAAACAGGATGTCGTTTCATTTTATTGCTTCTGATGCGTCTCTGAAATTTAGCCCTCTCTACTTTATAGGTAGCACACCTATATTCACGGTCGGGTTTAACCAAAGCCTGTCAATTTTTATTATTATTACCATCGCTAATTTCTTGTTATCAAATATTCGAGAGCAAATTTTCAGCAGGCGGCGTATACGCGAAGCTGGAGGCGGAGTGGCGCGAGCGGCACGGGCAGCGGCCGCGCGCGCAGGTGTCGGCGCGCCCGCGCCAGCCCGCCAACAAGTACAAGTGAGGGCCGGCGGCTGGGGTTAGGGCCGGGAGCAAAGGTGAGGATGTCAGACAACAGCACAACATCACCGGCGAACAAGTACAGAGCCATAAGCCTTAGGCCCGATTTTTGATCCGTGGTTAAACTGAACTAATTGCACTTATTGTTAAAAAAAAATCCTACCTAACTCAAAATTTTAATATAGATGCTAAGTGAAAATAGTATCGGCTAAAATCCAGGGATGAAAGGTCATCTAACAACAATTTTGAGTTAAGTAAATAGGTACACTCACATATGAACACGAGATGAAATTTGAAGTTCGTTATTTACTTACCTACTCAAGAATAAATTGCAAAAAATTGCTATAAAAAAATTCAACAATTTTGAGTTAGGTCAGTATTTTACTAAGAGTGCATATCGCTAAGAGTGCTTACACACGAACAGCAGTTTGCTGTCGACGCATGACTAACTGCAGTTGACGTCGAAGGCGACGGCTACCTGGCGACATACCGCAGCGTTGGCGACTACCGCCGGCAGGTGGCGACAGCTCGCCGCTACCGCCATTTTGAAGGTCATCTGTCAACGCACCGCGCCACGAAAGGCGTGAGAATACAGCCCGGGTAAGGATGATTCTCCGAAATTTGACCTTGCGGTTCCTTTGCGTCTGATTTCCATAGGCTCAAAAATATTGTTCAAATCAGAATTTTAAATTGAAATAAGAACACGTAAAGGCACCTACCCTTCTTTCAATTCAAACTTCTTCGGATTTCAATATAAATTTATAATTTGAATAATATTTTTGAGGCCATGGAAATCAGACGCGAAGAAACCGGAAGCTTAAATTTCGGAGAATCACTCGTAATGGGTTTACCCCGACACCCGAACCAAGACAATGCGCCACCACCATCACTTCACAAAGTGCGATGAAGATACCATCAACTGTCAATAGCCCAGGAGCAAAGAACGCGCACGTGCACATAATGAGTTCCATGATTCCATTTTTAACTAGCTCCTGTACAGTCAACTCCAAAAATATGTATACACTTTAGGACCTTGTCACAATACTTATGTACCTATAAGAAAATAGATGTCTACTGTCTTATATTATATATTGTGTTAACGTCCTAAAGTGTATACATATTTTTGGAGTTGACTGTACAAAGACGTACGCCGTACGTAACACGTCCACGGTTAGCTTCCGACAAGTGAAGGCGACTGCGGTCGCTTTTGCTGTTGTGTTTATTTTTGCTTTTGTATCTATGGACGGCGGAAATCGCTTACCATCAGGCGATCCGTCTGCCACCTATCGCATTAAAATAAAAAAAGTACTATTTGGATACTCTAATTCGTAAACAAGCCTACAAAGAAACACCGTTCAGCGCACAGCGCGTGTAATAAGCGTGTGTAATAAGAGCATAAGATTCAGTCGTGAATTCCGTTTCGTTGTGGGCCCTCAAGAAATTTGCTTTCGAGACTAAAAAACGTACTTTCCTTTTGTTCCAGAGTTGAGCATTTCCGAGGGCGAAATAGGAAACTTTGCCAAAGTGATCATTCGCGAATGGCCCGCGACCCCTAGCCACGCCGGGGCTCCGCCCCACGCTTGTCGACGCCTCCCAGCGCTTTTTTTTGTTGGGCGACGAGCTTCAAACTCTCTGTAAAGCTAAATTTTCAAGTTTTTGTAAATTAAATGTAGCGTCTAATGTATGACAGTTGTTTTATTTTTGGGTTAAAAAAATGGTCTCTAAAATTATCATAACCCAGCATACATATAATAGACAAGGATTGGCCCCTTTAAGTGTGCACCTGTGGCAGAAGAGGCCACTCTTCCTCAACACAGTCATACATGTTTAAAAGTTAAAGATACGAGATGATTGTGACACAAATGGAATCTGTAAAAATCTATTTACTGGTCAGTTGTTCTCCGTTTGTTCGGACGTTAGAAAATTTCTTTAAAAATCCTCTAAAAATGAAAGTCCAGAATTTCGTCAGTACTTTATTTCCTTAGACCTAGAAGACCATTCGGTGCGGGAACTGGCTGGAGCGCAATCCGAAGCTGGACTTGAGGTATCCGCGCAGCGTCTTCTTGTCTGCGCGCGCGCCGATGGCCTTGATCACAGCCTCGTCCACCAGCTTCTGGTCGGTCTTGCGCTGTTCTGATGGAACGTATTTCTGGAACGAAGAGATTTTCAATAAATATTTTGATCCAACAGTGGGAGAGCCACGCTTCGGCATGCATGGGCCGACTTGACCGGAATGATACCATAGCCTCACAGAAAATCGGCGTGAAGCAGCACTGTGCTGTTTCGCTGCGTGAGTGAGGGTATCGGAGGCCCAATTCGGGAAAAAGGGGGGGGGTTTAAAGATTGGCAGCGCACTTGTGACTCCACTGGTGGCGCGGGTACACCCGCATGTACACATGGGCGGCGGCAATCACTTACTATCAGGTGATCTGTCTGCTCGTCTGCCACCTATCACAAAAAAAAAACCACTACCAAATGCGCCATCCGGTCAGTCAACCAACTTTATACCAACCTCTTGTGTAATGTAATGTAAAGTGGACTCCATTTTCCGCACCTAGACTCTCATTCGGTCCATTGTGCGTGTTGGGTCCTGGCTATTCTAGCCAGCCTAACTCCGCCCAGAAGCGCAGAAGCTTCCTGGAAGCTTCACAGGCTTCGCGGAGTGACCCCGCCGATCCGAGGATTTCTTCGCGTTGTCTGGTCACCGCATCGCATTCCAGGACCACGTGTGTGACTGTTTCTTCGGCACTGAAGCATCCCCTGCATAGGGGGCTATCGGTAGCGCCTAGGGTGTAAAGGTGTTTATTTAGAGGACAGTGGCCCGTGATTGTCCCCATCATTATTCTGAGGTTTTTCCTACTGAGGGTTAGAAGTCGTTTTGTTAGCCGCGGGTCTAATTTGGGTAGTGCGATTTTGATACCAACCTCTTTCTTGGTGGCGAAGATGTCCTCCCCCTGCTTGCGCTTGACGCTGCGCTTGGTGCTCTTCTTGTTCTTCTTGAAGTAGGCGTCGTCCAGGTGCGCCGGCAGCCGCCACGCGCCCAGCTCCACGCGCGTGCTCGTGCCGATCACGTAGCGCTGCGGGATGCGCCGCAGCGGGCACGAGTTGAACTGCAAGAAACAACAAACTTTATTATAGTATCAGCCTATATACGTTGCTGGAAAGGGATCATAGAAAGTTCACCAAAATTCCAAGACGACTTAAGCGCCTTGTTTATGAAGAAAGGTTGAGGATGCTAGGCTTGTCTACCTTGAGGGACCGAAAAGTGCGAGGAAGACATGATCGAAGTGTACAAGATCTTAACAGACCATTATGACGTGCAGGGCTTAGATAACATGCTCACCAGAAACAAAAATCAACACCAGAGACTGACCGGATGGCGCAATTGGTAGTGACCCTGCCTCTTACTTCAAAGGTCGTGGGTTCGATCCCCACCCTGGACAAACATTTGTGCGATGAACACTTGTGTTTGTTCAGTGTCTGGGTGTAATATATGTATTTAAGTATATATTTGTGTTCCTCTGTTGTCTGATATCTGTAACACAAGTGCTTAAGCTACTTAGTACGGAATCAGGTCAACCTGAGATGTTGTGAGAATTATTATTATAAAAAAAACAACCACAAGAAGTAGTCTCAGCCATTGCTTGGGCTGCTTGAGCTACCTATCTCGTATCAGGTGCTTGAGTTACCTATCTCTGAGATTCAACAATGATGTTGTGAAATATTCAAAAATAGTTAACCGAGAAACAAGATCAAAGTAACGGATTATTCATTTGTCCTCATCTTAGTACTTGCACCTAAAGCTATCGCTTCTGAGCCCGGAGTATGTTAGGATGTATGTTAGAATTCGGTTGCCACGGAGCACCTGATGGTAAGCTATTGCCGCCGCCTATTGACACCTGCAGCACCAGAGGAGTCTCAAGTGCGCTGCCAACTTTTACACCCCGCCGGATTGGGCCTCCGGTACTCTCCGTCACGCAGCAAAATACAGCATAGTGCTGCTTCACGCCGGTTTACTGTGAGGCCGTGGTATCAATCCAGGAGGTGGTGGTCTTGGAAGTCTGGTAATTATGGTGTTTTTTTATATGTGTATGATCTTATGAATGATTTAATTTATAAATACATAATTCTTAGTATCTTACAGCGAATGGGCCAGTGACTAGCAACAGGCCACTGGGCAGGACTCCGACGAGCACTACACGTTTGCCAGCGTGTCTTCCAGCGAGGAGGATGCAGACCGTGCCCACTGTGAGGTTGGGCCTCGTCATGCGCACATGCTTGCTGAAGGTCTTGTGGTGTGGGCGAGTTTTGATCCTGAAAATGTAATACAAGATAATTAATTCTAGGGTTACACAAGCAACTTAACTACCTAATAACAAAATATAAAGAAAATATAACTGCCTGGAATGAAGCAAGTTTTCTGTCTAATGGTAATTTATAACAATCATCCAAAAGAAGGTTGCAGTTAAGATGTTTATCTTCACTTTAGATTGTATTAGTTGTAGTTCACTTGTAGAATTATTTTTATTCTCCATCTCAACAGGTATTTAGGTGATTTTAAAGGAGAGTTAAAATTATTGAAATTGACAACAAAATGTTAAAATCTTAACAGTCTAACAGTGATACAAAAGATACAACTAATAAAATAAACATAATTCACCTTAAGACTGTGAAAATATCTTGTTTACAAAACAAGATATTTTCAGTCTTAAGGTACCTAGTATCATCCCGTTGTAAATGTAAAAATGTTAATGTAATGTGGACTCCCTTTTCCGCACTTAGGACTCTCTTTCGGTCCATTGTACGTGATGGAGTATCATCCCGTTTCAACCAGCATTGTTAAAAAAGATTGCAACAAAATTTGTTTCTGAACTTTTCTTGACCACATTTTGTAAAAGGGGGTAACTGTTATGTTCTTAGACAAAAGATACATTATTTCTTCAATGAAATGCTGGGTAATGTAAGTAAAGCCTTCAATAACTTATTCAGGCTACTTATTGCTTACAGAAACCCTATTTACCATAGTTATGAAACCATAGTTATAAATACAATTAATCGATTTAGGACTCTTTATCTCATGGGCCAAAATTTGCTCAATATAGGATTAAACCTGTGCCCCATCCATGTCAGAACAGCTAAGAAACAAGGAATACTTACTTGTCTTGTGTAGGATAGAACGACCTCCTGCTACGCAGAAGCACTGTACGGGTTCCACCATTCTTCTCTCCACCAATCTGCTTCACAACCACGCTGGGCTTCTTGGGCTTCTCGGCCTTGGGGTTCTTCTTGCCAACGAACTTGTACTTAGCCTTAAATTTAAAATATTTGATGATGTTTAATTAATGTTTAATCAGACAATGGTAAAATAATTCCCATCAGATTTTGTACCTTGTGTCATAAGAGCAAAAACAATTAAATTTTTCATTGACTCATCCGATTAAGGATTAAAACTGTACACCTTTCTATATGGGTTATGCATCTTTAGTTTGTGCCCAATGTATAATTGCATGTAATATTTTCCGTCTATAATAAATAAATATTTCACAACATCACACATCTGACCTTTAATGCACCTGTACCATTTAATACTTTTCTTTTGTAAATATATACTTATAATGCATAGAAAACATCTAGACCAATACAAACAGACATGTCAATGCACACAAATGCTTGTACTTTGCGAGATCAAACCCTCAATACTTGCACCAGAGGCAGCATTCACTACCACTGATGAAAACAAGTCATCAATATAAATAAATGTTTTCTAATTCTATTATCCTGGTGCTGTTGGTTCTGATATCCGTAACACAGTTGCTTGAGGTAACTATCTCGGAGTCAGATCAATGTATGTGATGTTGTGAAATATTTATTTACTTATTATATTTATCCTCTTTTCAAAAATAAAACATTGTTTCCAATTTTAACTTAAAATTTGTTTATGTAGAAGATAAAATACTAACATTGAATTCATACACACATATTAGACTTCTTTTAGCAAAAGTTTTTAAGTAATAATGTAATTACAATAATTAAGTCTAGTAAAGTCAAAGTTGGACAAGAAACCAGTGGCCAAAGATTGGTAGGAGTGAAGAACATTAACGCACCCTTAGTAAAACACCGACCTAACTCAAAATGTTAATATAGATGCTAAGTGAAAATAGTATCGGCTAAAATCCAGGGATGAGAGGTCATCTAACAACAATTTTGAGTTAAGTAAATAGGTACACTCACATATGAACACGAGATGAAATTTGAAGTGCGTTATTTACTTACCTACTCAAGAATAAATTGCAAAAAATTGCTATAAAAAATTTCAACAATTTTGAGTTAGGTCAGTATTTTACTAATTTTGGAGAGGTCTATCCAGCATTAGACTGTAAAAGGCTGTTGATGTATGATTACCATATGAGCTCAGTGGTTAGCTTAGGGTAGTTTACATTATACACTGGGCAGCAAATAAACCAAGCCACCAGAAAAATTTCATACAAACATACTCAATTCAGAGGCCTACAATTATAAAAAAATTACTGCTAAGGAAATAATTTAACTGTAAATAGATGTCAGAAATGTTCAATTTTAAATTAACCATTTTCAAATTATGCCAGAGACATGCCTATTTCCTAAAAAAATTGGAAAATGTAGGTGGATTTTACATCCCATAAAATCTTGTATGAAGCAAGAAAAAATATTTACATTTGCATTTTATTTTGTGAATTAGCATATTCTGGGGTAAATTTTAATGTTTATTAAAAAAAATAACATTATTGACATTCATTTACCATGGCAGTAAAACTTTTATATTTTGTAGGCTTTCAAACTAGGCGCGATTGTATGAAATTTAGCTGGAAGCTCGGTTTATTTGCTGCCCAGTGTAGTATCCATGTTTTGTTCTAGGTTATAAAATGGCATTCACAAAAATAAACAATTGATTTTAATGTCTCATGTTACCAAAACTGAAAAATTTATTGCACTGAAATAATCTCTACACTTCCTAATTTATATCTTACCTTCTTGTGGAACATCTTGGTCTTGGAGAAACGGACGACTCCGTTACCCAGGTCATAATTCCTGGGCTTGCCAACCTTGGCCGCCTTCTTGACTCCGCCCGCGGGCGCTGCAGCGGGCTTAGCCGCCGCCTTGGGCTGTGGTGGAGCCATGATCTGTACACACGAGACACAACCTCAATAACAAACCTAGCCACCTGACTTCAGAGGTTAGGTTAGAAATCATATATTTTTATAGGACAAACTATTCAAATTAACTTTTAAAGAACCATCGCTTAAGAGTAATAACACCAATTTCAGAGAGCAGACGCATGTAATATTTACAGGAAACTAATTATCCACAAATATATCACAATCACTGAACTAAACGTCAAACTTTTAAAACTTATATTTTTCCGGTGGAACAAATGAAAATACAACTTGGAATCGGTTATTTGGGAAATGGAATCCTGGACCCTTACATTATTTCATGTAAATAGTTTTATTTCAAGCCTATTGCATTGGATTTATTTTGAACGAAAACAATATCAACTCACACTCTAACCGGGATCAAGAAAAAGAACTTTTTTATAGACGAGCGAATTTGTCTATGGTTTGTAATAGTGTTTTCAGTTAAATAACCAGAATTTCTACTACACTAATACAATAATACGTTTTTGCATTTTATTCTGGTTCCACAGTTTGCAACAAAATTCTTAATGGTCTTGTAAAAAATTAGACTGTTTGTTGATTTGTTTAAAATTTGGTATGGCTTTGGACAGAAAGATTAATTATAATTTACTACTAAATTGTCTATGATCTTGATAGGATTTTTGTAATGGAGAACAGTCTTTTTACAAAATTTGTCAAAATAAAAAAAAACAAATGTCATTGGCTTGCTCTTCCTTCTCCTGCTGTCCTGTCACTGCTGTCAGTGTCAAAAAATCAGTATAGAAAAATGGCTTCTCTGAGGAGCCCGTCTTCGCCGTCCGACGGTTATAAAAGGTTCAGTGATGATTTTACAAACAACAGCGTCAACAATTACGGCTCAAACGTCACAAGTAAAAGAGAAGCTATGATTTTTCTATGCACTGTAGCCGCCAATTATGTGTACGCTTATGTTGAATTAACAATACATTTCGTGATTCATTTAACATTTCGTTTTAATTTATCGTCCGTCTTTCATTTAACTGGCCCTCGAAGCCTCTTAAGATCGATAACGTCTTTTCTAATGCCTTATTTGTGATAGTGACGCATAGATGACTCATAGGCAGCAGATTCGCAAAGCTATCCATAATATAAACAAAACAGTTATACTATATTGGCCGACCTCGATTTGTGCGGTCGCTGTAATACAGCATCCTAACTCTATAAGGCTTCCGAGTACCCTTTGCATGTGCTGTATAGTTGCATGACGCCGATAGTCGCACCTAAATTAAGTTAAGTTTAAGTGCTGTATATAATATCTCGCTTTACTATGTAGTTGTCACCATACCTTAACCGTGGTGTAGTAGGTAGATTACTTGCTGTCCTACAGGATCCTCCATCCTGTTGTCTAAAATGTTTAGTGTTATTTTCACCAGATATTTCCTGTGCAAACTGCTTTTTATATAATGTGTATAGGGAACATCAGGTATAGAGGTTTGAGTGTGTCTGACTCAATACAGTGATGTTTTCATCTGTGATTTTGCCAATCAAATAGTGAATATAAATATTGGTAGGTAGTAATTACATATCAATTATTCAATAGTTATGCTAAGATTACCTAATTCCTAAGCTTCACGCAACCATATTCTGAAATTTACTTTTAAGAGCTGTGGATTTTGCATAAATGAAAAATAAAATAATATAGTAGGTAATCTTTTACTGGGCTATTCTCTAAAAGATATTATTATCTAAAGTTCCTCCTCCTTGCCTTGTTTGTCCTCAGTGCTGAGGGTCGTGGTCTAGATGAGTAATTTTCTCCCGGACTATCTTCCGCCAGCTCACTCTATCCTGAGCTGTGTGGATCGCATCACATACCGTGGTGTTAAGGTTTGAGCTCATTTGATCGGACCAGCGCATCCAAAGTCAATTGTATCTAATTAATTGTGTTATTATCATTTTATTATTATTCCATGAGACATAAGTGTCCTGTGGGCACTTTGTGGCTGGTGTATGTATGGTTGTATGTAACACACATCAATGTATACAAATCAGTCAAATTTCCTTAATTGGTTATCATTTTTAAGTCAAACATGTGTGGTTCAATATTAATATTGAGGAGAAATATTGAAACATCATAGATTTTTATAGGTGGCCCATCTTGTGATTGGCGAGTCACCATCTGCCCATTTTTTCATGATTTTAATCATTGATTGAGCAGATGCCATAGTCCATAGAACCATTCACCTAGTCCACTAAAACCTCAAATCAATAGTCCAATTTGTTTATTTCTTTTCATTTCTTGTAATAGTCCTACTTCAACCGGGGCCTGTCCATGGCTACACCTCCATAGTGTCGCCAGCTGGTTTGACATCAAATTAGAGTAAAATGGTCAATTGAACGGGCCTCAACAGGACATGTTGGCTTCGGCCCCATGCATGTATTCCAAAAGGCCTAAAGAAATATTTGCTGGTGGTTGTGAGCCATTGACAAAATTAATTTTTTTTTTTTATTTCCTTATCATATTCCACAATTAAAGTTATTATGTGATCTATACCATAGTGTCTGAAAGGATATCTTTTAACTTATCCTATTCAGAAAAAATAAGGACACCACATTTTATTACTTACACATAATTATTTATTAATAATCTCATCTCATCATTGTAACTTATGTTGAGTGAATAATTACTTTTTTTTAAAAATGGAAATAAGATAAGCTAATCTTATGACTAAAATGTACATTTATGAGGGAGGGTAAATACACTTAAAAAAAAGTTGGATAAAATTCAATATAAAGCCAAATAATTGCTTTGGACTGCCTTACCCCAATACCATTTACTGTTTCTCTATTCTACTCAAAGTTAGCCTGAAAGAAATTGCTACAAGCAATAAAACCATCTTGTTTTTCTGTCTTATGTTGTTGTAACTTCTTGTTTTAAAAATAAAAAATATTTATTTAAGTAGAAGTCAGTATCGTAAGTGCTTACTCTGATGGCAGGTTAATGTATTTGCTTTTCGCTGATATTGATATATTATTGAGTTTATTAAATCAATGACTGCTGCAAGTCTGATTCTAATTTTATCTTAGTCTAAGTTTATTGATTTAATGCACTTGTTAATCGGAATAACTATAGTATTTGCTCCTTATCACTCTATTGATAGTCACTCATTGCTCAGTTACTCATTGTGACTGGTTTTTGTTATCAGACAGGGCTAGTAAACAATTTTATAGATGTACTTACTATGTACGGTGAGCACCAAAAGTAGCTTTACACTAGTACCATGTCAAAGTTCGTAAAAAATGTTATTTTGACATGGTACTAAAGTGTTAATTTACTTTTGATGCTGACCGTACCTAACTTCGCGTATGATTGCACACAATTTCACCAAATACGCTCTTTTCCTTTACAATTGGATTAATATCGTATTTTAAAGTGTAAATCATGTTTTAAATGACAATAAGTAAGCAAGTACTTGTTGTCTTACATAAATGTAGGTACAACCTGTGCGGATAAAGAATGGGATCAGAAATGGCGGCGCATCTTCTCGCTCGCACACTATTTGCGTCTATACTCACACCCCACGAGTGCGTGTATAGACGCAAATAGTGTGCGAGCGAGAAGTAAATAGATGCGCCGCCATTTCTGATCCCATTCTTTATCCGCACAGGTTGTAGAGTAAATATTATGAAGTAGTGGTGACTTTCTTTTAATCTGACTGGCTTGCGAATGGGTGAACTAAATTCAGCTATAGAAACTTTTTTTATGTGATAGGTGGCAGACGAGCAGACGGACCACCTGATGCTAAGCGATTGCCGCCGCCCATGGACACCCGCGACACTAGTGGAGTCACAAGTGCGCTGCCAACCTTTAAACCCCCCTTCTCCCCGGATTGGGCCTCCGGTACCCTTACTCACGCAGTGAAACACAGCACAGTGCTGCTTCATAGTGGTTTTCTGTGAGGCCCTGGTATTACTCCGGTCGAGCCAGCCCATTCATGCCGAAACGAGGCTCTTCACGGTTCTTCTTCTTCTTCGTTGTGCGGGCTTTTCCGCAATCAGGCAGCAGTTTTGCCCATTTCGCGTGCGGAGGGAAAGTCGGCCAGTGTCACTCCAACCAGCCGAGTTCTTCAAAGAAACCTATCAGCACCTAGGTGTTGCTGAAGATTTTCTGGAGACTGCCTGGGTTTCCCAGGTAGCGTGCCCGGTTGCTGGCCACCCCTATGCACTCTTGCTGTCTGAGAGGATTCTAATATTGTGGTTATTTACCCTTCTCGTTATAATCGCCTTTGCTGCCAAAATGATGCCCATGCATTCGGCTTGAAAGACTGTGATTAATTCTCCTAATGGCCTTGCGATGTTTATATTCAGGTCTTCTGAGAGGACCCCTGTACCTGTGCCTTCGTTGGTTAACATCACAGATTTAATAGTTAACACTCTCTCACGGTTAACATTTATTAAAAATCAGCATTAGCTAAAGAGACATTACCGGTATCAATACATTTAGAACATAGATTCGCTGTCGAGACATTAAACTTTGAAGATCGTATTTGCAACTGATTTTCTACTGTCGTAAACGACAGGCCGTGTGGTCCCGGCAGAGTAGAATAGGCCACCCTCACTCTTACTGAGGTGTCGTACAAGGCGACTAAGGTAAAGCTACTGGCATGATCATCAGCACCAAGAGAAGGAAAACTCTGCATTTATATCAAAACCCTCGCCAACCCGTCTGCCAAGCGTGGTGAGTATGGCAATTACCCCTCATGTGACTGAGGGAGGCCCGTGCCCCAGCAGTGGGGACTTAAATGGGCTGACGATGACGATGAAACGACAGGAATTTTACTGGGTAGAAAATAGTAGACCATGACATGCTAAGAAATATCTTTGTTAGAGGAGCATAGCGAAATATCTGGCGAATACTGAATGCACAAAAAACATTAAAAATGTTGACTACACCTGTTTTCCTAATCTTGACACCTCCATATCGAATTTCATCAAACGTATCTTTAGTTATTTTCTAGAGGTAAAAAGAGATGCCTCTGGAAATTGGTCAAATGTGTAAAGTTACAAGAAAATAAGTATTATTGTCTAAAGCGCTATATAGTGGAAAAGATTAAAAAAAATATGTGAAAAGTGGTGACTATGACGGATGGATTGTATTATTCGCTGAAAGAACAATGGTACAAGCTGAAATCATGTGAGTTTAACTTCCGCTAGGTTTGTCAATGGAGTTGGAGAATGATTGAGCGATCATTTTTACGCTAGTACCTATAAATAGACTGTATGTAAGATACATCAGGTAACTAAAATCTGTCAAAATTCCTCAATTCATATTGAACCGAACGTGTTCAACATTAAGGTGAGAATCGAATGAAGAATCTGACAGTTTCGTATACTTTGATGTGTGGCTGTCTGTACGTACCTACCTATTTTGTAAATACTTAAATAATGCACTTAAGGTGACGGGTAGGGCACTAGTGACGCCAATCGATTTAATTTTTTAGCTACTAAACCGGATCTAATTTAAACAATTTCAGGGTTACAACCTCTCGGCAAACACTTATACTATTTATTAAATAACCATGCACAAATGTTGGGTCCGTTTTTGTACGCGAAAAATTGATTACCGCCAAAAGCGGCCACTTTTAGCGTGAATCAGTTTTTCGCTTACAAATGTTGGGTCCGCATTTGTGCATGGTTATTTAATAAATAGTATAATTGTTTGCCGAGAGATTGTAACCCCGAAATTGTTTAAAATAGATCCGGTTTAGTAGCTAAAAATTAAAATCGACTGGCGTCGCTAGTGTGCCCTACCCGTCACCTTAAAAAAATTTCGACAGCCTTCGGGTGGTACTCGAACCTACGATCTTTTGCTAACCGGGGAACTGCTTTACCGACTATGCAATCGGAGACCTTGGTATGTCGACGAATTTTGTGAGTACTTTATGCTTTGCCGTGAGCCGGGCGTTAGTTTCATCAATATAATTATGTATGTGCCTACACAAAATCGACATAGAAAGGTCTCCGGTCGCTTAGTCGGTAAAGCAGTTGAACGGTTAGCAAAAGATCGTGGGTTCGAGTCCCACCCGAACACCTCGATTTTTTTAAAAGTGCTTTTATATTGCATATGTGTATATTTACTTGATAAATTGCAAAAAATCCTATACCCAAAAAGTCATACCTATTTTGTATTTCAGTACGTTCAGGTACTTAAATTAGCAATAGATGTACTATTGCTAATTTAAGTACCTACATAATTTTACTTATAGTTGACTGACTCGATGGCTTGTTTGGTATTGATCCTGCCTAACGCACCAAAGGTTGTGGATTAGATTCCCACTCCAGACAAGCAGTCGTGTGATGAACACTTCATCATCTCAGTGTGATATTCCGAGTTGCATTCAAAGCCATCGCGACTCATGCCGGGTACTCTCCATAACACCGTGGACCATTGACCATCATTTAGGATGTAGTAGGTAAGTCTGGACATCACAATGAAGCGACTGCCGTCTGACCTTCGTCACTTTACCGGGGAACCAGATTACCAGACCAACTGGGTCATGGTTACACATTCACAATCATCTGTCTGAGTAACTATTTCAAACGTGCGGTTTCCTCAGTATGTTTTCCCTATCCGTCGAGCTAGTGGTAGAAAATACGCACTTGTTTCGTGTTAGAACAGACAAGCATTAAACCTCTATAATACTTACCTGATGTTTATTTATTTATTGTTAAGTGAAGCCTGTACGCGGCCTCCACTCGAGGAACTTTCTGCCCAATCGGCCGTCTGTTCTCGCAATGTGCCCTGCCCATTGCCACTTGAGACATGCAATTCTTTGGACTATGTCTTTGACCTTGGTTCTTCTGCGATCTCATTATTCCTGATACCATCACGCAAGGGGATTCCGTTACAAGATTTGAGAAATACAGAAGAGCGACTCAGATGGGATGGGATCCGATGTCTTCCGTATACATTTGTAACTTTTACTATGGACTAATATAATAATACGGACTAATAAGTCCGTGCATTAATCTCACAGAAAACCAGCGTGAAGCAGCACTGCTGTGTTTTGCTGCGTGAGTGAGGGTACTGCCTCCAGTACCCTCACTGGTCCTCACCAATCCCGGGGGAAAGGTTGGCAGTGAACTGACTCCACTTGTGTCGGGAGTGTCCATGGACAGCGGCAATTTATCGCTTACCATTAGGTGATCCGTCTGCTCGTCATTAACGTAAAAAAAAGCTTAGGTCACTACTTCCAATCCTGCAAACTTTAGGAAATTCTAATATACCACCAACCACGCTAGTCTTCTTCATCTTAGTTTGTAACTCCGCAGCGCCGCACTGGTGGCACGAAGGAGTGTCCTCCCGTTGAATACGGTGCAGGTAGTTACCGAAGCAACCATGCCCGGTAAGTACCTGCACCATCCGGAAGGACAAAAACCCATGTGGGCGCTCGAGCCACAGGTCCAAGACCGGGGCGAGCGCCAAGCTACCACTGGTCCTAAACCAAGCGTAACAATTGTAGGAAATAAAAGAATTGGTGAGATTTTGTAAAATTATAACGGTGAAAGGTGTACCGGGTGTACCGGGTGACCTTGCAGGAGTAGTGGCGGAATGATTGCGCGTGCCACGCGCCCGACTCGAATCAATTTCATGCTTTGTGCAGTAACTCTGTGTGTGACAATAGATTCATTTTGGGGGACCTTGGTAGTAGTTAGTAAACCGACAAGGCCGGCAGCGCATCTGCTATCACTTAAGGTGACGGGTAGGGCACACTATCGCCGCCAATCGATTTTAATTTTTTGCTACTAAACCGGATCTTATTTAATAAATAGTATAAGTGATTGCTCCGCCGTGTGGACCCGGCAGAGTCTCCGCCGTGTGGTCCCGGCAGAGTCTCCGCCGTGTGGTCCCGGCAGAGTAGAATAGGCCACCCTCACTCTTACCGAGGTGTCGTAAAAGGCGACTAAGGTAAAGCTGCTGGCATGATCATCAGCACCCAGAGAAGGAAAAGTCTGCATTTATATCAAAACCCTCGCCAACCCGTCTGCCAAGCGTGGTGAGTATGGCAATTACACCTCATGTGATTCCTCAATCAGGGGAGGCCCGTGCCGCAGCAGTGGGGACTTAAATGGGCTGACGATGAGATAAGTGATTGCCGAGAGGTAGTAGCCCCGAAATTGTTTAAAATAGATCCGGTTTAGTAGCTGAAAATTCAAATCGATTGGCGTCGCTAGTGTGCCCTATCCGTCACCTTAATGTATTTTTTTATGTGATAAGTGGCAGACGAGCAGACGGATCGCCTATTGGTAAGCACTTGCCGCCGCACATAGACACCTGCGACACCAGTGGAGTCACAAGTGCGCTGCCAACCTTTAAGCCCCCCTTTCCCCCGGATTGGGCCTCCAATACCCTCCTGGTTTTCTATGAGGCTGGGTATCACTCCGGTCGAGCTGGCCCGTTCATGCCGAAGCGTGGCTCTCCCACGGTGCTTATCTCTAGGCCCTAGTCTAGAGGACAGTATGTCCCCTAGATATTGGTATTATTATATCTGTGCCCTAGATAGATAGGGCAGAGGGCGTCCACAGTACGTCGCTATTATGAACAGCGTCGGGCTTGCTATCAATATGGTAGAAATGTTGTAACGTGATATTAGCTCAGTGGATAATAATGTGCGCCTTCCTAATTCTATACAGGGTGTATCTGTGAACATTTACATCCCTCCAACCACGTGTTCTTGCCAACCATTCTGAACAACATTTGTTTTATCACTATTGGAAATTCGTATAAAAAAAATCTACTTTTTATACATAGTCGGTCACGTGACTTGGTCATTTTGTATGGGGAGTCGAAAAAATGTTCGACGAATTTCGAAAAGTCATACAAAAAATTTTGTTCAGAATGTGTAGTAGAACACGTGGTTAAAATGATGTAAATGTACACAGATACACCCTGTATAATATGCGAATAAGATTAAAATGTATACCCCAACTATAAGCAGCTTTCACCGCCTTTATAGAGCTTCTAGCGATACAATTGCCGTTGAAAAGCTAAAACCAACTCCTCAGCCTGTATAGCAACGTATTCTAACGTCATTATACAGACCTATGCTCATATTTAAATAATTACATATAATTTTAATGAATACGTATATCATTATTATCATAATATCATACTAGCCTGGTTATTATAATAATTTTAGATAAAATGGTTACTGTTGAATGATTGAATGAATGAATCTTTATTTACTAGAAACACGGTACATTTATCATGAACTTGTCAGATCAACATGTTTCGCCATACATGGCAGGTAAAAATAATCTTAAAATATAATTCAATTTCAAAGAATGAGAAAAATGCAATACAATTAAAATAAATATTTATGTATTTTTTTTAATTGTGCATGCAGCGTCTAAAATGCCTTAATACTATAAAAGTTCTTGTCCAGGAACTGTTGTTGTGTACTTTATTTTGAGTGCAATAAAAGTATATTCATTCATTCATTCATTCCCTCTCATATTCATGCAGTGCCCTAACAGGGTCTCTAGTGATTGCTTTGTTTGTTACACTTTACCACCTGTTATGTACACTATGGAAGCAATAAAGAATTGAGTATTGAATTCAAGGTTGTAGGTTCGAATCCAAGCATGCACTTCTGGATTTTTCAAATCTATGTGCGTATTCCGCCTTTGTTGTACACATTCTGTAATACCTAGTTTTGAAGTTTTCATACTTTATTTCATACCAGACGGCTCACTCTTGCCGAGGTATCGTAAAAGGCGACTAAGGTAAAGCTGCTGGCATGATCATCAGCACCCAGAGAAGGAAAACTCAGCATTTATATCAAAACCCTCGCCAGTCCGTCTGCCAAGCGTGGTGAGTATGGCAATTACCCCTCATGTGATTGAGGGAGGCCCGTGCCCCAGCAGTGGGGACTTAAATGGGCTGATGATGATGATGATGAAAAGTATATTCATTCATTCTTGGATGACAATGCATATATGTTTTCATACTTTATTTTGAGAGCAATAAAAGTATATTCATTCATTCATTAATTCTTGTATGACAATGCATATACAGGGTGTATCTGTGGACATTTACATTCCTTTAACTAAGTGTTCTACCAACCATTCTGAGCAACATTTGTTCAAAAACTTTTCGAAATTCGTCAAAATATTTTTTCAACTCCTCATACAAAATTACCAAGTCACGTGACCGACTTTGCATAAAAAGTTGAACATTTTTTATGGGAATTTCCAAAAGTCATAGAACAAATGTTGTTCAGAATGGTTGATAGAACACGTGGTTAAAGGGATGTAAATGTTCACAGATACACCCTGTATGTAGGTATATCGGATATTCATAACAATACATGCTCGGATTGGAATCTACGACCTCAAGCTAGGAAAGCGCACGATCATATCCACTGGGCTACAATCGTTATATTACAATAACCATGATCCAAATAAGTGAGTCCTCTTATAACCTTTCCAAATAAATAATACACTCGGAAATCCGCTGGCTAATTGTGCAACCATTATTAGCACACCGTAAATAAACAATGGACTACCTATTAGGTCTTAATGCTAAGGAGATAGAGTATAAAATGGCACTGAAGTTGGCCTGTACAGCAGTAGTGTGCGAAGTGTACCTACTACCCACTAACTCTTAATACTATGGTAATAGAGTTCAAAATGCAGTCAAACTTTAGTTTGCAACAAAATTGCGCAAGCGCAATTCGTTGCGAATGCTCAAGTATATCTTAAATGCAATATCAGGGTCACTTATAATACCATGAATTATCTTTAGACATGAGCAATATTAATTTAAATACTCTGTATGTAATACTCGTAAATAAATATATGTAGAGTAGCCCTTATATGCATCTTAGTACCGTCTCGTGATCCGTCAGCTCGTCTGCCACTTATCTTCTATACTATTTAAAAAGAGGTTAGGTTAGGTCAGTTAACTGCGCACTCAGAGACGTCAAATTAACTTTGAGTGGTACTTAAGAAAAAATATTGACACTTATTTCTATACGCACAAAAACTTTACATAATTATGTAAGTGAACATTTAGCTTAATTGACGTCTCTGAGTGCGGCAGTAAGACCGTAAGGTTAATGCTATAGACAGAGGCAACGCTTACAGGTAATCTGAAAACACGAAACGCTTACGCGTTGTAATTGATACCTAGCGCTATCTATTGGCGGTTGGCGGAACTAATATGCCGAAACGAATGAGGGCGGGCCACTATTTTATAAATATAGGGTCCCGTCACAACCATAGACATGCACCCTCGCGTTATCTAACTCCATGGTTACAACCTTGGATTAAACTAATTAAAACCCCCTTATTACAAATGGCGAACTAAGGATAGTCCCGGAACAAAATTAGTGTCAGCCCCTTTTGACATTGCGTGTTGGAACGGGATGACATGAGCTTTAGTACGGTAATAACTTGAGATCGCGAGTTATAATTTTAGGCAAGGTTACTTACCTACATCATACATTTTGCATCTGTCAAAAGATGTCAAAATGTAGATTTTCCATATTGCACAAAAAAATTTGTTACAACAACAACAATAGAAAGTACATACAAGGCGGTCGTATCGTATCGCTTGTAGCGACTTCGTCCAGACAACCTTTGAGTAGAGGAGTACCATAGACTTAGGATGCCGTACATTCGAATTCTATGAGGAGTATATTTATATCAAAACCCTCGCCAACCCGTCTGCCAAGCGTGGTGAGTACGGCAATTACCCCTCATGTGATTGAGGGAGGTCCGTGCCCCAGCAGTGGGGACTTAAATGGGCTGATGATGATGATGATGATGATACAATGATATTTTTTGGGCACTTGACATTTACGTCTGTCAATTTAGTCTACCTACATAATTAAAAATCTGTGTAATATCTTTACGATATTCACTATAGTTAGTCTACTTAGGCGCGAAGCAGTGTGACGACGAGTAATAGAAATGACTGGTAGTCACACCAGTGTGACAAAATTGGTGTGGACACGAGTCCGGCGGAGCTTTTATCATTCGAAAATAACTTCTCCAGTAAAAGCCTGACCCCAAAAAAGGTTGTTTGCCTCTGAATGACGTGTCAATACGGATTCGTAATACAGCGCGAGAACTAGTGATGTGCAGTGCGACTACGATCAGAAGGCTCTTCAGTGACATTAACACATAGATAAATAAAATAAAAATTGGTTTATTGCTCTCAAACATACATTTTAGCAAATTGTAGCTACTGTCTTGTGTTAGCAATTGGTAAGTGTCTCAGCATATAGATATGCACCCTAAACGGACTGTGCCCTTACATAGAAAGCCATACTTGAAAAACCGCGCGAAGCCGTTATACTGGGGTGACATGACGTTCTGGGCGCGTACTTTCTCTACCGCACCTGTATCGAATCTGCTTCAGGGCCGATTGGATCTCCTTTACACTCTGACGTTTTTCCAAAAAAATGACACATTCGGTTTTCTAGTTCCAGCATTGACTGGGCGGCGTTGTATAATTTTTTTTAATGGTAAAAATTCAAAAACAAAAAGGATATACATACCATTAGTTCCGACCTTTGCCGAGTGTCAAATAACCGTACAGGCCACAGATTTAATAAGTACAGACCGACCAAGATTAGAAGGCACTTCAGTGACATTAAGCGACGAATCCCTAACTAGCGACAAAAATCGATTTAAATTGTTAGCTACTAAATCAGATCTCATCATCATCATCAGCCCATTTAAGTCCCCACTGCTGGGGCACGGGCCTCCCTCAATCACATGAGGGGTAATTGCCATACTCACCACGCTTGGCAGACGGGTTGGCGAGGGTTTTGATATAAATGCAGAGTTTTCCTTCTCTGGGTGCTGATGATCATGCCAGCAGCTTTACCTTAGTCGCCTTTTACGACACCTCGGTAAGAGCCTATTCTACTCTGCCGGGACCACACGGCGGATAATTTAAACAATTTCGAAGCGGGAGTCTCTAAGCAAATGTTTAAACTATTTATCACATTGTAATTTCAGCAGAAACAATTTTCTTGTTTCGTACTTTTTAGAGCGTGTTTTTTGGTAGCCGGGTTTTAGTTTTTAAACTTTTACATTTTTATTTAAAATATTTTTAGTTATGTAAATATAATTACATATTTGAAAATTACATATTTGAAATCTAATAATTGTACACTACTTTTTGATCTGTTTGTTTGCTCTCCAAATTTGGATTAACGCCATAAGTGGCCGTAATTCAATTCGAGTAAAGAATTTTATACCCCGTAGTTATAAAAATAGAGGGGGGGGGGACATACTTTTTACGACTTTGAGAGCTGATATCTCAAAAAACCGTTCACTTTAAGAAAAATGTTTTTTAGAAAACTTTATATCATTTTAAAAGACCTTTCCATTGATACCCCACACGGGTATGTACATCGAAAAAAAAAATTTCATCCCTCAGTTACATGTATGGGGGGCCCCACCCCCAATTCTTTTTTTTACTATTTAGTGTCATATTTTTGTAGCGGTTCATACAACACATATTCCCATCAAATTTCATCACTGTAGTACTTATAGTTTCCGAGTAAATCGGCTGTGACAGACGGACAGACGGACAGACGGACATGACGAAACTATAAGGGTTCCGTTTTTGCCATTTTGGCTACGGAACCCTAAAAAAGCAGATCCAAAAGTTAAGTATAAGAATAAATAAATAGTATAAGTGTTTTCCGAGAGGCTTAGAAATTGTCAAAAAGATATCCGGTTTAGTTACTACCAATTTAAATCAATTGGCGTCGCTACCCGTCATCTTAACAGGGGGCGTTGTAAAACGTTTTTTCTATGGAAAAATGTCAAAACAGTATTAGTTCCCACTTTTGCCACGGGCCAAATAACCGTGTTTGCGACTTTATACATTGTTCGTACAGCCACACATCAAAGTATAGAAAACTGACAAATTTCTTTTCACCTTAATATCAAACACATTCGGTTCAATTTCAATTGAGGAATTTTGACAGATTGTAGTAACCTGATGTGTGGCTGACAGGACATACCTATACATTGTACAAACCCCGAAACGTGAAGAAGCATCTTCAAACCAACGCATGTGACCCCATCCCATCTCGTCCCGTTGTAACTACAACATCTTTGCCCACCATCAGGCTAAACAAAAGTTCTGGTAATACAAATCTACTGGCGGCGCTACTTTCGTCGATGCGTCACCTTACGGCGAGGGGTAGGGCACACTAACGACGGCAACTGATTTAAATTGTTACACATAACCATTCGGTTCGAAGCTCCAGGCTCTCGTCAAACACTATCAAGCACAAATGCCTAGTGCAAAAATGACACCCGGTTGGTCTAGTGGTTTAACTACCCTCTCGGGGTCCTGAGTTCGATTCCCGGGTCGAGCCAAAAGTATTTTTCGAATTTTTCGAACATAGCTCGTATTTGTGATCACCAATTAGGCATTAGGCAATCGCGGTGATTAAGCCTAATCCCATCATAGTACCTAGCGATGGCTTGATTTCTATGATGGAGGCCTTTGCCCTGCAGTGGGACAGTATATATTTGTTGGCTTAAGTATTAAGATATTTAATAAGATACCACAAAATGTCATTAACCTATCACTGGATAAGTTTAAGTCTCATATCAAAACCTGCCTAATGAAGAAAGGTTACTATAGTGTACAAGACTATTTAAATGATAAGGATTCTTGGTCATGTTAATTGATTAATCTTTTGAGTTGTTATTCATAGTAGTCTATTAACCTTCATAATTGTATTTTTTTCTCTTCTCAATTGAAACTCTGTAACATCATCAATATTTGAAAAGAGTAACTACTGAGTTTCTTGCTGGTGTCTTCTCAGTAGAAATCGACATTCCGAACCAGCGGTAGATATTATGTACCTATTTTGACATTCATAAGTGTTCTGTGTGGACCTAAATTGAATAAAGAATTTTTTATCTTTTAACTTTATCTTTTATAGGTAGGCTGATACTTTACTTTATAAATGCTTGGTCTGTTTTAGTACTCGAAAAATTGATACACGCCAAAAGTGGCTGCTTTTGGCGGTAAACCTAACTTTGATGTGTGGCTGGTGTACATACATCACTAATACAGATTCGTAATATATTGCGAAAGAGTTCGGAGTAGCATGTATTGAGGGGATCGTCCCAGGGTCGCGTCATAATTTGTGGATGACGTCAGTTGCGCCTTGGAGCGTAGGTGACAATAGGGTTGGCGCGGACACGCTGTTCTGAAAACATTTGTTCCACTAAATAAATATGTATGTAGGACTAGGTACACTCTGATGCCCAGACTTAGCATTGATATTCTATTATTCAAGCTTATTCCAATCCTGCGACTCCAATGCGACTGCTTTTGGGAACTGGGAATGACACACTTAGATAATGATGATGGGATGTTAGTAGGCACTACCAAATGCGCCAAAGTTCGTGGGTTTCATTCCCATTCTGGCTGGAGTTCTGGATGATGTACACTTGTGTGTGATCAGTGTCTGACTGTGACTGGGCCAAAATCAAACTCAAATAATTCTTTATTTGCATAGGCTTGTACACAGCACTTACAAGTCATACATTTTAATGATTTATAACTATTTATAAGTACCTACTTATGCATTATTTATATGATAATACATATACCTATATGTATGTTGTTGTTATCTGTGTTTTGTAGCGGCAACACCAACAGGACTTCAAAACCTGGTAACCAAGCTTAACACCGCCTGTTGTAGATTTGGCTTGAAGATCAACATCGCTAAAACAGAAGTGATGAATATGGAGACATTACAACAATTTCCGCTAAATCTGCATATTGAGGGGCAGGTTCTAAATCAGGTGAATAAGTTTAAATATCTGGGAAGTTGCATAACTGCAAAAGGCGACCTCGACTCGGAGATCAATGGTAGACTTGGCGCTGCTATGGCTGTTTTTGGTAAACTTCGGGACAGGGTATTTCGTTCCCATAGTCTAAAACTTAACACCAAAATCAAATTATACATGGCCGTCACTTTGCCTAACATTCTCTATTCCTCTGAGTCCTGGTGCCTGTATCGTAAGCACATACGTACACTGGACAGATTTCATCTGAAATGCCTCCGTGAAATAATGAATATCAAATGGTCAGATCGAGTCCGCATCACGTCTGTACTGCAGAGGGCTAATGTATGTGGCATGGAGGCATATTTGATGCGACGCCAGTTGCGTTGGTGCGGGCACCTGTCACGCATGTCCGAAGAGAGGAAGGCGAAGCGCATCTTCTTTTCTGAACTTGAGCTCGGTAAGCGGAAACGCGGTGGCCAGTTCCTACGCTTTAAAGACGTTCAGAAAAGACATAGGAAGAGATGTAACATTGAACCTTCCTCTTGGGAGACTATTGCTGCGAATCGGCCTGAATGGAGAAAGCAAATACAGTCCAAACTTTGAGGAACATAGGAGACGAGAGTTAAACCTCAAACGTGATCTATATAAAAGTAAACCGCCTCCCAATCTTGTTTATCACTATGAAAACAATATCCTGACCTGTCCAAATTGTTCTCGCACATTTACCCATAAAATCGGGTACATAAGCCACATTAGGGCCAAACACCTGAGCCCTTAGTAGTCACCGTAGCCGAAATCGGCCAGGGAAAGATGATGATGATGATGTATGTTGATATATAAACTATAAGTACTTACAAAAACATAAAATAAACTTAATGCGATTCTACCACTCGGAAAGTTTTTTCTGGTCGAGAAGATAGTAACTGGCAAGAAACGTGCCCGAACTTGTTTAATGTACTGCGTTAGTTTTAGGACTGCAATGGGCTATGGGAACAAATTTTTACGTATGGTTTTGATATTTTTTTCCAATGCATTTTAAGTTACTAATTTAAATATTTTCGTAAAATAGTAGGTAGTTATTTTTTAATTAATTTTCAAGCATTTTGAATTCGAAGCGTATTTGTGACGTCATAAATACGCTTAGTGTTCCCATATGTCATTTTCCCCAATTTACGGCAAATATTTCTTAAGAAAAAGTAACATACTTCTAAAAATGCCTTTTGATCGGGGATATTTCAAATCACTATCTGGTAACATAACGGTAAAGTCTTAGTTTTGGTGTCACTCTGCAAAGAACGCCATCTGTTACTTGGTCCGGGTGAATAAGTCACTAAGACATTGCTGTCACCTTTCTGAATACAACCTGTCTGAATAGCTAGCGTATCTTGGGTCAAATGAAGGTCAACGCTATTTTATTGAAAATATCCTTGATCTAGTAGTTTTAAATTTAATAAATATTAAAATATGTTATAAAATACAAATGCCTCGAAACGGTTTTCGAATTGGAACCTGTTTAATTTTTTTTCCCATACCCCATTGTAACATGTATGCAATTTAATAAATAAATACATAAATAAACGAAGGAGTTCACCGTCGTTACAGTACCTACCCGGAATCAGGTCAGGTTAGAGATGGTATGAATTTATTCCGTTTGTCGACAGCCCTAGAGGAGGCCATGCGCGAATTACTTGTCGCTCCGCCCCCCGCAAGGGCTGCAGGGGTTGTGTTGTAGAGTTATTTCGATTTCGCACTCACCTGACAAACGTATTCCCTCAAGATTTACTGTAGCCCAAATAAATAAGTTTAAGGTTGACAGCTTTTCCCCGTAGAATACGAATAGATACAAATTGACTATTTTGTAAATACAAATACAAATACAAATACAAATACAAATAGTTTATTGTGCTTACTTTGAAATAATTTGTACATTACATAACAGCTAAATTACTTGTACAAATATGGGTAGGTATAAACAGGTGTCCAATTTTGTAGATAGGTTTGTCCATTTGTCTTATTTGGCTAATACATACATATAAAAAAAAATAAAGTATCAGCATAAAACTGTACCACTTCCGGGGGAAAGGCCTCCATCATAGAAATCAAGTCATCGCTACTATGATGGGATTAGGCTTAATCACCATGCTTGCCAAATAAATAAATAAATAAATATTTCACAACATCACATACATTGATCTGACTCCGAGATAGGTAGCTCAAGCACCTGTGTTACGGATATCAGAACAACAGCGGAATTACAAATTTATACATATAATACTTTTCTTTTGTAAACACATACTTATAATACATATAAACACCCAGCCCAATACAAACAAACTGTGTATACACACAATGTTGTTACTGTGCCGGGGATCGAAACCGAAACCAGGACCAGAGGCAGCGTTCACTACCACTGGTTCCAAAAACGGGCGTCGATACAAATTGATATTTTGTAATATGCGGTAGTATAAAACAGAGTGTCCAATTTTGTAGAGAGGTTGTCCATTTGTCTTATGTGGCTAATACATACATATAAAAACAAATAAAGTATCAGCATAAAACTGTACCACTTCCGTGGGGAAAGGCCTCCTATAGAAATCAAGTCATCGCTACTATGATGGGATTAGGCTTAATCACGCAGTGCTTGCCAAATAAATAATAAATAACTATTTCACAACATCACATACATTGATCTGACTTCCGAGATAGTATCTCAAGGCACCTGTGTTACGGATATCAAACAACAGCGGAATTACAAATTTATACATATACTACTTTGGTCTTTTGAACCCACATACTTATAATACATATAACACCCATACCAATACAAACAAACATGTTTTATACACACACTGTTTGTACTGTCGGGATCGAACCCGCCACCCTGGACCGAGGCACGTTCACTACCACTGTTCCAAACGGGTCGGTCCGAATACAAATTGACTATTTTTTGTAAATATGGGTAGGTATAAACGGTGTCCATTTTGTAGATAGGTTTGTCCATTTGTCTTTTTGGCTAATACATACATATAAAAAAAAATAAAGTATCAGCATATAACTGTACCACTTCCGGGGGAAAGGCCTCCATCATAGAAATCAAGTCATCGCTACTAGGATGGGATTAGGGGCTTAATCACCATGTTGCCAAATAAATACATATAATAAAAAAGTTCACAACATCACATACCATGATCTGAACTCCGAGATGGTAGCTCAGCACGTAGTTACGGATATCAGAACAACAGCGAATTACAAATTGTATACATTATAATACTTTCTTTTGTAACACAACTTATAATAAATCTGTAAACACCCAGACCATTGGTATTGGTGATCACAAACCCGAGCTATGTTCGAAAAATTCGAAACAGACTTTGCTCGACCCAGGAATCGAATCCAGGACCCCGAGATCACGACCCGTTACTTCAACCACTAGACCAACAGGGCAAACATATCATTATAATAATAATAATATCCTCCAACCGATTACAGCTTCCGCGGCGGCCAATTTCAACGATCAGCCACGTACGCAGGATATATTATAGTGCTCAAGTGTGTGCGCAAACACAAGTGCACTCCTTATTCCCTTATCCTGATACTTCGATGGGACACTACTGTGACACGACCGAGGAGGGATCGGGCGCAGGACCAACGGCTTAGCGTGCTTTCCGAGGCACGGGGTACAAGACCGCAAACTTCCAGACTCCGGGCTGACACTAAGAAATTCTTACCGAAAACTCCCCGGGTCGGGCCAAAACTTTGTAATGTTCATTATAACAACAATGGACAACATTTCATATTTTTATTATATATTCCTATTATATGAAATATATAACGACATATATCATATTACTATTATATGAAAATAGACATAAAATGAACAGACCCTTATTTTTTCTTTTTTCAAAATTTTGCCATTTTCATACATAAAATAATTATTGAAATTCTTTATATTCTAAATAGACGTAAGCGCCAAATGACGTCATCGGACGGCTGAATACAGCGATATTCATTTGCTTATCATTGTTTTAATAAAAAAAAGGTACTACTGTCAAAGGTAAAGAATACTAGTGCCAACATTATCAACGTCTTTATTTACCTATAATTATCACGATATAACGATATAATCTATTATTTACCTATAATTATCTATTTGGAGTGCTATCTAATAGATGATGCCAGGGCCCTCTCATCACACCTAAACATAACTTAGAAGAATTATTTTCTAAATTAACCCGGCCAGGAGTCGAATGTGGATAAAATAAATAAATATTATAAATATTTCACAACGATCTGACTCCGAGATAGGTAGCTTGAGCACCTGTGTTACGGATATCAGAATCAACAGTGGGATTACAAATATATACATATGTATAATACTTTTCTTTTGTAAATACATACTTGTAATACATAGATAACACCCAGACCAATACAAACAGATATGTTCATGCACACAAATGTTTGCATTGTGCGGGGATCGAACCCGCAACCCTTGGACCAAAGGCAGCGTTCACTAACACTGTTCCAAACGGGTCGTCAATCTTTACGCGTTTGGTAAATCATCACCCTGTAAATAAATTATCAATAAGACGAGAGCGACGCAGCTCAGCGGTTCAGAACTGCCTTCCATACAGGGGGACCGGGTTCGAATCCGATCATGCACCTCTGGATTTTTCAAATCTATGTGCGTATTTCTACCATTAGCTCGGCGGCTGGTTGAGGGAGAACATCGTGAGGAAACCTGCACGTTTCGGACAGTTTCTGAAACGTGTAAACATGATTCAGTATGTGTGGTTTCCATGTTATAGGGTTGCGAAGGTCATACGGCAGTCGCTTCATTGTAATTACCAGACTCCTCAAATCAGGAATCATGGTCCAAGCGTACCCTGGGCTCCAGAGCGACAGCTTTGGACACAACTGGGAATTACACGCTGAGATGTAATGGATCTGTAAATTACTACACCCCCCCCCCCCCCCCACACACACACACGCACTGGGGGTGAGTGTTGCGTAACATAGGTAACGGGCGTGTGATGGGTGACCGCGCCGATAACCTTTTAGCTTCCTGGCTGGGGACATGTCTTGACAACTGTTAGCCTTCGACCTATACGATATCACCCCCTTCTTAGATATAGTGCGATAATATATCGCTTTCTTTAGGATTATTTATATGTTAGAAATAACCTGTACAACCTGTGCGGATAAAGAATGGGATCTACACACTATTTGCGTCTATACTCGCACTCGTGGGGTGCGAGTATAGACACAAATAGTGTGCGAGCGAGAAGTGAATAGATGCGCCGCCATTTCTGATCCCATTTTTTATCCGCACAGTTTGTACATACTTACCTCATTTTTGGTCAACAATCAATCCAAATTTCTTTCATATTTTTTTGTAAATAAAATAAATAAAAATTGTTTATTTTGAGCAAACTAGTGGCTTGAAGGAGTTAGTATTACAAATATCTTAGAACCTACGTTAGTATAGTAATAATAATGAAATAATAAGTTGAGGTTGGGAACACAATAATTATGAGAGTGACCAAAAAAATATATGATCACTCTCTCTATCAAACACCGCCAGATAGGTGTGTATTTATGTGATAGGTGGCAGACGAGCAAACACATGGACACCCGCGACACTAGTGGAGTCGCAAGTGCGCTGCCAACCTTTAAACCCCCCTTTCCCCCGGATTGGGCCTCCGGTACCCTCACTCACGCCAGGTTTCTGTGAGGCCGTGGTATCACTCCGGTCGAGCCGGCCCATTAATGCCGAAGCGTGGCTCTCCCACGGTTCTTCGTATTTATACTCAAAACTACTAAACCGATTTCAAAAATTCATCCTCTATTAAAATGTGCATGACCCAATGTTTGACTGGTAAACATATCCTATTGGCATCAAGTGCGCCTATTGTACCAAATTTTGTGCAATAAAGTTTTCATATACAGGTTGGCCCATTTTCAGTAAAAAGTAAAGCATCAGCCTATAAACAGTCCCATTGCAGGGCAACGGCCTCCATCATAGAAATCAAGTTATCGCTATTATGATGGATTAGTCTTGCTAAATGCGGATTGGTGATCACAAACCCGAGATATGTGCGAAAAATTCGAAACATACTTTTCGCTCGACCCGGGAATCGAACCCAGGACCCCGAGATCACGGCCCGTTACCTAAACGGCTAGACCAACAGGGCGTTGGCCTAAAGTGGTCCAACATTTTTTTTAAATGCCTCGCAACGAGGAGCATCTGAAACACTTTCATGTACGGTCAGCTTCAAAAGTAGCTTAATACTTTAGTACTATGTCAAAGTAACCGTTCTGCCTATTATAGTCATTTTCTTAGGGGTACGTACAAAATGTTACTTTGACATGGTACTAAAGATAAATATAAAAAGATAAAAAAATCTTTATTATATTTAGGTCCACACAGAACACTTATGAATGTCAAAATAGCTACATAATATCTACCGCTGGTTCGGAATGTTGATTTCTACTTAGAAGACACCAGCAAGAAACTCATTAGTTACTCTTTTCAAATATTGATTTACAGAGTTTCAGTTGAGACGAGAAAAAAAAATACAATTATGTAAGTTAAGACTACTATGAATAACAAAAGATTAATCAATTAATATCACCAAGAATCCGTATTATTTAAATAGTCTTGTACACTATAATAACTTTTCTTCATTAGGCAGGTTTTAATATGAGACTTAAACTTATCCAGTGATAGGTTAATGACATTTTGTGGTAGCCTATTAAATATTTTATTACTTAGCCAACAAATTAATTACCGATTTTATGAAGTCTGAGGACCGGGACGGCGAGCCTATGTTTGTTTCTGGTGTTAGGACCAGACCAGTTATGACTATCGGACTTTTTTTGAAAAGTGTGCAAGTTCTTACGCACATACATAATAATAATGCAGTCGAGGATAAATTGGGAAGCCACGGTTAAAATATTTATGTCTTTAAATATTTCCCGAAGTGAGTCACGTGATCTAAGGCTGTATATAGCCCGGGTGGCCCTTTTCTGTATTACAAAAATAGTTTGTATGTATGTCAGCAGCATACTTATGTGTTAAGCTACTTTTGATGCTGACTTTACCCGTATCTGTGTGTAGGTACCGCATTGTTTTGTAGTTTTTCGTATGTAGAATGAAAATAGGCCACCCCGTATAAATATTTTAGGTCAAATTCACAGAATTAGGCGGAACTGATATCTCTTGTGTACTTGTAACTTTTAAGATAAATCTTGATTGAAAATAGATACCTACAGCGAGAGCAAACACCCAGCGTCAACATTTACTGTTACTTTGTGTTTACTTGTAGATAAAGATGGACTACTGTGTAGGGTGACTCTGTAATTTTTAACCCCCGACGCAAAAACGACGGGGTGTTATAAGTTTGACGTGTCTGTGTGTGTGTGACTGTGTGTCTGTCTATGCTATCGTAGCTCTCGAACAAATGAATGTGAACGAATGATATCCAATATTGTACTTCCTGGGCGATGGTAGCTCAGTGAAAAGAGAACTTCTTCCATTTAAAAATGGAGAATATTAATATCGATTTTATTTTTTAATTACTAAATGGGATCTATTTTAAACAATTTCGGGGTTACAACCTCTCGGCCAACACATACTATTTATTAAATAACCATGCACAAATTTTGGATCCGTTTTTGTACGCGAAAAATGGACCCAACATGTTGGCATTTATTTTGCATAACTAAAAATATGTTGGAGTCCTTGAGTGGAGACCGCGACTCGGTAAGCGTAGTGTAGGACGCCCTGCGACAAGATGGGATGATGACATTCGAAGGCTAGCTGGTGTGGGCTAGATGAGAGTGGCCGAAAATCGGGAGCAGTGGCGTGCATTAGGGGAGACCTATGTCCAGCAGTGGACAAGTGTGGGTTGCTGATGATGAAGAAAATTATGTTAAATAAAAATAAAGTTTGAAAACTTTTTTTTCTATTTTATGGTGAATAAGTAATTGTAGTAGTAGTAGTAATTTAATTTATTTGTCGGACTTAAATCCAAAATAGTAGAGAAAATTTAATTTGGGAGCAGGACAAATATGTAGTTAACTGAGGCATCTTATGATGCCTCAATTAAATTGTATCGTGATTTGGTCACCCTATGCTTGTGCATTGTAACAGTAGAGTCGGAGAAAAAAATTCAAGCTGGCAAACCGATCATGTCACACGACAACAATGGATCATTTGAATGTTATAATATGGATCAGCAGATGCCAGTATAATGTAACTCTGAGCTGGTAATGAGGACATTGCGTGTATAAGACAATCGCTTACCATCAGGTGATCCGCCTGCTTGTCTGCCACCTCTCACATAATAATAAGACACGCTAAAAGTTCAGAATACGCCAAGTAATATAAGTAACTTGGCGATCTCCCGCGGCTGTGCCCGCTTGAAATTCGGTTTGCCACAAAGTAGCCTTCGTCGACCTAATTCTAATAGGACGTATCTCATTTTTTATCATTGGACTCCAGGAGCCCAATTCTCGTGCTCGTGATATTTATTTATACGACATATATCACTAAAACACAGTTTTTTTGTATGGTTTTCAGTTGATATCCGCCATGTTTTCAAAATATCACGAGCACGAGAATTGGACTCCTGGAGCCCAATTCTCGGGCTCGTGACATTTATCATCATACGAAATGTATCACTAAAACATAGTTTTTTGTATGGATTTCATGTGACATGCGCCATGTTGTTCTATATCTCTTATTGATCAAAAGTTGTATAAGTTATTTGAAATAAATATTATATTTTTCATTTCATTTATATCGAAAATCCCGAGAATTGAGCTTCAGAATCCCAATGTTAAAAATTGAGATACGGCCTTATTAGAATTAGGTCGACGCATGTCACTCTACATCTTACGCCGCACCCAGAGACGTCAATTAACTTTAATGGTTACTTAAGAAGAAAAAAATATTGACACTTATTGTGATACCAATAAAGACTACCTATAATTAAGGTCACGGGTAGGCGACGCAAATCGATTTTAATTTTTAGCTCTCGGCAAACACTTATACTATTTATTAAATTACCATACACAAATTTTCGGTCCAACGCGTACGCGAAAAATTGATTCACGCAAGCGGCTACTTTTGGCGTGAATCAATTTTTCGCGTACAAAAACGGACCCAACATTTGTGCATGGTTATTTAATAAATAGTATAAGTATTTGCCGAGAGGTTATAACCCCGAAAATGGTTAAAATAGATTCGGTTTAGTAGCTAAAATTTAAAATCTATTTGCGTCGCTAGTGTGCCCTACCCGTCACCTTAAGGCGACGGGTAGCCCTAACTACATATAGTCTCTGATCTATTATTAGTATTATTCGTTGTATATGTTCTAGATGACAATAGCTGGATCTGTTTATCAGTACACCCAGACTTGAATCAATAATATTCTGCGTTTTTGGCTGATCCTGAAGATTGACCGCCATTACGGAAATATCCATAGAAACACATAATCAGAATACGCTTATAAATTTTGTTGCTGTCGCTACAATTTTCTCTCTTATCTCTCCGTTCCACATTATTTTGTACATTTTGCTAGTTATCTTATGAAAATTTCGTCGAGGTTACATTTCACGGTGCATGTCGGTAGTATTGTGATGTGACTCTTGGCGAGATGGAGAGGAGAATAGTCAAAGTGTTCTGTAGAGTGAGGAATGCTATTCCTGAAAGTGTGCGGTCTTCAGTTCTCGGATTCGTCGGTACATGTTTTTTTCTTTATTATATACTAGTGACCTCTACTACCTCGGATAAAAAGTCCAGCTTGGTAAGTCCAACTTTCAGAAAGAGGTCGATCGACGAATCCAACTCGGCTGGGCAGCGTTCGGGAAGCTACGCAGCATATTTTCGGCCCATCTACCGCAGTGTCTCAAGACGAAAGTCTTCAATGCGTGTGTGTTGCCAGTGATGACATACGGAACCGAAACGTGGCCGCTTACAATGTGCCGATTAAGGAGGCTCAAAGTCACCCAGAGAGCAATGGAGAGGGCTATGCTCGGATGATCGTATACAGATTGTTATCACATAAATAACAATCTGTATACCTATATATTCCCAGAGAAGGAAAACTCTGCATTTATATCAAAACCCTCGCCAACCCGTCTGCCAAGCGTGGTGAGTATGGTAATTACCCCTAATGTGATTGAGGGAGGCCCGTGCCCCAGCAGTGGGGACTTAAATAGGCTGATGATGATGATGATGATGATGATGATGATGATGATGATAATGATTATGATGATATGCATATTTCCACCATTAGCTCGGCGGTGAGGGAAACATCGCAATTATTGAGGTTATTCGTCTGAACGTGTAATCGTGGTCCACTTGGCCTGGTTCCCCTGTTGAAGGGTTGCGAAGGTCAGACGGCAGTCGCTTCATTGTATTGACCAGTCTTACGAAATATTGGATCGGGATTCAAGCTTGCCCTGGGCTCCGAAGCGACTTCTTTAGACGCATCTGGGAATAGCAAGCTGAGACGATGATGTTTCTTAGCAAAGAGAGATCTTCTTTAGGTTACCTCGTCTACGTTGATTGTAAAGGAAAATTAAAGACTATTCGGCGGTACCCATTAGCAGCCAGCAGGACGTCGATTGAGAGAACGTCCCGAACTATCTCATCGTCAGCCCATTTAAGTCCCCACTGCTGGGGCACGGGCCTCCCTCATTCACATGAGGGGTAATTGCCATACTCACCACGCTTGGCAGACGGGTTGGCGAGGGTTTTGATATAAATGCAAAGTTTTTCTTCTCTGGGTGCTGATGATCATGCCAGCAGCTTTACCTTAGTCGCCTTTTACGACACCTCGGTAAGAGTGAGGGTGGCCTATCCTACTCTGCCGGGGACCACACGGCGGACATTTTCATATTTCCGAACTACCTACAGGGTGTAGATGGCCAAATCATAAAAAGATCTATTCTCAGATCTAGCCACGACATACAGTTTTCTCTCATAATGGAGACAACATGCAGCACCCGCATCAATGGCGGCGGATCCGTTTCCTACTGCGCTGGCGCATGATTGGGGTCGCATACATTACGTGTATTGTTGGCTAGTGCATGTTGTGGTGGCTAGTTATGGAAATAAGCAATTTACCTGACTAAGGCTGGATTCGACCAATCTTTTTTCGTGGATAAATCTATGGTATAACGTCAGATTTGTATAGAATGACAGCGCTGTACCATATATTTAGTACCGGAATAAGATTGGTGGAATCGGCCTTGACTAACTAAAGTAAAATATTTTTCCATGGTTCAAGCCATGTCAATCTGTCTGTCCTAATTAGGTTTAAGACATTTCAGCCGATGTCCACTGCTGGACATAGGGCTAAGTAAATAATTTTAAATTGAGACCTGGAGAACGGCTCAACGGGTGTGATACCATGGCATCACAGGAAACCGGCGTCAAACAGCGCCTAGGCTGTGTTTCGTCGAGTGAGTTAGGGTACCGAGGTTGGCAGCGCACTTGTGACTCCAGGTTGTTTCAATTTCTATTCAATTCAATTTATTTTTCCAAAAACATGATGTTACATTAAATCAGCTTGTGATTGGAGCCTTCTTTTAAGCATAATAATGCCTGTGCCAGAAGACTCCGCTCTTCCATATCGTTCACACATTTGATATGATTAAAGAATACAGATTTTAAATAATTATATTCCCAATGTGTGAGATTGTGACTACTTATATCATGTTTGTATGAAAATGTGAGACGTGTCAATGAGAGTGTGTGATGTCTGAATGAAAGTGTGAGATGAGTGATTGAAAGTGTGGATATGTTAGTAGGTATAGTTTATATTGTGTGTTTTAATCTATGCAATTAAATGTGTAATAGTGAAACTAGATATCCGTCCGTCTGTCTGCTAATTTATGTTTTTTTTATTCAATTTTTATTAAATGTAACCTATTTTATTTATTTATTGTATAGTAATACTGCTTCCGTTTCCTCATAATTTAACTGTCTTAACCACTCAGTTAGCGCTTTTTTACAATCAGTGTATGAATTGGAGTATATTTTTAATTCTTTATTTATTTTATTATAAAGATAGGATGAGCGATTGTCATATTGAGTGCTGGCAAATTTCATTTTAGTTTTTAGTACAGTTGCTATTATGTCCTTTCTTCTCTTATTTTCTAGTTTTGGGTCATAAGGAAGAGATTTATGTTTTTTTAATATGGTCATCAATATATAGAGCTGCCTGACAGTTAGCAATTTTGTTATTTCATAAACTTTTACTGTGGAAAATCTAATATTCTTAAAAAGCATGACTTTTATTAGTGCTCGCTGTGCTCGTTCAACCGTCATGAACCTGGTTTTTAACGCGCCTCCCCATAGGTTTGCTGGTGTCTAAAGGCGGCGACATTCGCTTACCATCAGGTGAACCGATTGCTAATATCGCATAAAAAAATTAAAATGTTATTAAAATAATTATAAATTACACATAAATGACATCATTCGGTTAAAAATATAAGTAATTAACTTTTTTCGCTATTTCACCGCAACGTACTCGTACTTAGGTACTGAAACTAAGTGCGATCACGGTCAGTAATACATAACATTAACACAATACTTGGATTAGTTGAATAGAAACTCCCTCTGTGTACAGACGCGAAATCATCAACGTGTTTAATCAGTATCTATTTTCGACATTGTAACTAATTGATAGAGTCCAATATCAATGTTTTAGTGTTTGTGCGCGAAAAATCTGTTAAAAAGCGTGAATAAAGATAAAGATTTCTTTATTGGTTACAGAATACTAGACGTCATAACACATCATAATATTAATTTGGCACTGTCTGGACATGATTGAATATAGTTTTGTTTTTTTTTTCCACTTTTGTTTTATTTTTATGTATTTTTAATTGTTTTATGTTTTGTTTTCTGTTTGTGCCAAATTGTGTTCTGTTTACAATTGCTATATGTTCTGTGTTGTGATGTCTATAATAATAAATATTTTCTTTCTTTCTTTCTTCAAATACAAATTTAAACCCGAGTGTCATAAATAGAATACTTACTTAGATATAAGATGGTATTTAATGAGGTCCAAAGGGATTTTTAGTTTTTGACGTGATGAATGAACTAGAAAATGTACAAACAAACAATAATTTTATTTGCCTAAATACATTCGATCAAGTTAAGATCTTATGATAAGGAGTATCCCAGTTGTATTCAGCCAGTTGTTACCAGATATGAATTTGCATGTTGCAAGAACGTTATTTCAATTTTACCACTAGATGGCGTTTTTAAATTAAAGGCTAAAACTTAAACAACTATAAAACATACTTATTTACAGACATAATGAAATAGAAATCCACCCTTACATTGTGGAAGTTCCACCAGCTCGTAATAAGCGTTTCGTATCTTAATTTCGCGTCTTAATATGAACTGTTAAGGAATGGAACAACTGGCCGGCTTCTGTATTCCCAGAGAGCTACAATTTGGGTGTCTGTGAATAGGCTTCTCCTGGGTATGCACTCTACATCTTAGACCTTATTGTCACTTTCCATCAGGTGAGATGAGGTCAAGTGCAAACCCATTTAATATATATATATATATATATATATATATATATATATATATAAAAAATATAAACCTATTTTAGTTACAACAATGTTACGTAAAGACGAGGTACTAACTGGTTTCCCTGTCTAAGGGTTGCGAAGCTCTTCGTCTACCTAAATCCTTAGTTTTTAGTTACGTTTACAGGACCAGTGCGACTGTTGGTCCACAGAGCATACATTGGCAGCCATTGGTCTAGTTAGGTAGACGTTATTCGAGAAAACCTTCATTTCACAGATATATTTTGACTGATTTAGACGGGTTTACCTGCTGGCGTGTGTACACAGACGATTTCTTTCCGGTCAAAGTGATTAGTATAAAAAACATTTGATAGGTACACAATATAAATCATAAAAGCATTCATTAGATTCTGTTATCTTGATAGCCTACGTTTGTGTGGCTTATTAAAATATTTGTGTTTTATGTCTTCAAATAAACTTCATTTGCTTTTAATTATCATTATACCTACTTTTTTGATGCCTATTACTGCTGTACCATGATTTTGAATTTTTGAAAATACCTCTATGTGAAATGTGTACTTAGATATTTTAAGTTATTTAATTTACGTCTTTAAATGGGTGACATAGTTCAAGCGGAGCCGGGAAGCCTCCCAGAAGGTGAATTTTTTTCTCTATCCTTTGTTTGTCCGCCATATTTGGGATAGTGTCTAATATTGGAACCTTTAAAATGTTGAAATTCGTTCCAAACAACAAATACAAACAATTTTAGTTCTAAGAATTTTCGATAGATGTCGCTGTGCAAAGATACATCGCACAAGCATTTTGGTTTTTTAGAAACGTATAAGACCTTCTTTGATTTTTCAATATATGCACTCTTACATAGTAGAATCTTGGTTTGTTATTTATTTACACTAGTTCCTGCCTAGTTTTTTGGGACACTGTACAGATAGAATATTTTTTAATTTTTTTTGTTCTATTTTTATTTCACTGAGCAAACCATCGCTTTTAGGGGAGACGCATCGATGTAACAAGCGCCGCAAAAGGATTTGGATTAACTATGGTGATTATGAGATTTTTTTAAAAGAAGGTACGACGGTGAATCCATAAAGGAAAGTATTAAGTTTTTTTTGAGATGTAGGTACTTGTGTAATATTATCTTCGTACATGTAATTATAATTCTTATTTTTGTCTAAAGTGGCTATGGTTACTTGTAGGAAGAAATGATGACATAATTTTGTCTCAAATAATTCTAAAGACTTACTTTCTTTATGGATTCATCGTCGTACTTTTTTAAAATAATGACCCATAATCGCCATAGTTAATGTGACGGGTAGGGTCAACTAGCGACGCCAATCGATTTTAATTTTAGCTAATAAACCGGATCTATTTTAAACAATTTCGGGGTTACAACCTTTCGGCAAACACTTTTACTATTTATTAAATACCCATGCAAAAAAATTGGGTCCAACGCGTACGCCAAAAAGGCAATTAAAGGCAATTTTGGCGTTAATCAATTTTTCGCGTACAAAAACGGACCCAGCATTTGTGCATGGTTATTTAATAAATAGTATAAGTGTTTGCCGAGAGGTTGTTTTCCCGAAATTGTTTAAAATAGATCCGGTTTAGAAGCTAAAAATTAAAATCGATTGGCGTCGCTAGTGTGCTCTACCCGTCGCCTTAATCCAAATCTATTGGCGGCGCTAGTTTCATGCGTCACCTTAATTACTCTCTGCCCTAGATTGCTAAAGTCTCAACTCTTTTTCCAGATGCACGGACAGGCACAGATGGCGCTGGTGACTCCGGCGCGCTGGACATGGGCAGCCGGTCTTCGCTCCACACCGGCCTGCACATGTCCGAGGATGAGCACTGGGAGATGAACTACCACGAAGCCGCCATCTACCTCGAGGTAAGCTCCTCCTTGAGTATTCACATTCAAAAGCCTGCTTGGAGGCACGAGACAACAAGGGGCTGTTCATATATAAGGATGAGCATGGAAGATCAACAACCTTGAGGCCGTCATCTACCTCAATGGGCATGAATGATGAATTAATGAATGACGAATGAATGAATGAATGATAAATGATGATTGATGAATGAATGAATAATGAATGATGAATGAATGAATGATGAATGATGAATGAATGAATGAATGAATGAATGATGAATGAATGAATGATACATGAATGAATGATGAATGAATGAATGAATGATATTTATTTGCGTTAAACATGGTGAAAAAGTTGTACAGCACGTTTTGTTATAACATAGGACATGCAAATTTACAGGAAATTATTATATACCTACTAAAGACCAATCTTTTTTATGACACATTAGGTACCTATTACACTACATTACAATAGTACCATTGCAACCGGTTTTCCTTTATCAACAGTTTCAGTTACAGTTTTAACTATTGTAAAAGCATGTCTTTGGGTATGGTAGCTTTTTGAGGGGGTAACCAGGACTCGCTGACAGTGACTCTTTTTTATTTGCGCGTGGTTGCCTGTACTTTAGGGCCAGGCCAAAAAAGCTTTGTTTTCAGCCATAATATGACTACTGCTTGATAAACGTTTCCTTTTAGATATTTACCCCTTTATTACAAAACGCGATTTAAAGTTTTTACCTTATTAAAGTTCATATGACATCTTGTTCCAACAAGCAATGTTAAAAGGGGCTGGAAGGAGTTTACTTCCGGAACTTTTCTTAGATTATTTGTAATAATAAGGTTAGAGATTTAATTCCTGTATGTAACTTGCCTTGTCATTTGTTCCAGGAAGGTCTGAACAATGAAAAGTTTGACTCGCACCCCTCCAGTCCCGAGGAGCTTCCTGCGTACCTTCGGGTGCATAACCCCTGGTACCACGGACTGGACCTGCTGGCCTCGCTGGTGCTCATCATGCTGGCTTTCACAGAGGACCCTGCTGTGCCAGCTTTTAGAGTAAGTTTGCAACTTCTGGCGTTTTATGCGGTCGGTAGCACACGAGCACATCTCGTAATGGTAAGCGAATGCCACCGTCCACGGACATCGATGGACAACACTATTGGGGTTATAAATAAGTGATCTAATATTTTAACTCCACTTCCCCCCTCCGATTGGGCCTCCGGTACTCTAACTCAATTAGCGAAACTCAGCGCAAGCGTTGCTTTACACCGGTTTTTTGTGGTAAAGTCTGTCGATCCGGTTCATTCATGCTGAAGTGTGGGCTGCAGTGTGGCTGTCCCCCGGTAAATGGTTTTTGTACATTTTATAACCGGTGGTGATGAGTGAAAATCGGTATATAAACACAATAGACTATGAAGGCGCCTAATAGCAATATTACGTACCTACTCACATAAAGTTACGTTGATCAGCTCATATTTTAAAATCATAATATCTTTTCGTATACACTACGTAATTATAAATGTAAGGTGTCCTTATTATTGCTTGCTAAACGTTTATTAGTTAAGAGGTATGTATGTCATGAAATTATCAGTATCATCAAATTGGATAACTGGGTCAATGTTCATGTCATAGGCAAGAAGGTTTATTAGTATATTTATTGAAATGGTATGTTTATTTATAACTGAAAATGATTGTTATCTAAGTCGTTTTTATTCCCAAATAAGTATTTCTTTATATACCTAATTGTTAGCGTAGGGTAGAGTAATATTAAGTTGTAATTTATTGTTTTTACCAACATTTTTTTGTCCCTTTTTTTAGCCTGAAACACAGGGCATCCTAATTCAGGCAAGATGTCAAATATAAGTACGAATATGTAAGATTATGACTATGAGTTTGTAATAATAGATTTAAGTTATTTGCAATAAATATTTATGATTTTTTATTATTTACTATAACCAACCAACATTATGACTTGCAGCTTCCAGTATGGGCCCACGGCACGATAGAGTTGCTGGCGCTCACTGTGATCGGCGTGGAACTGCACCTGAAGCTGAAGTGGATCGGGTGGAGCACGATCCTCAAACACAAAAGGACCATGATAAAGGTAAGAAAGTAAATCTTACAGAAGCATAGGTAAGCTTAGATGACAGAAGAGGCGCAAAAGAGTCCTTCTACACGTGCAGTCTGTGGCTTGATTATACGCAGAAGCAGTACTTACAATGCCTTGCGTGTGCAGTACAACAATGCGCTCAGGATGCTGTTGGGGCTTCCCCGCTTCTGCAGCGCATCGGGGATGTTCACCGACGCGCGTGTGGACTGCTTCTACGCAACCATGCGCAAGCGGTGCACATCCCTGGTGCGCCGGGTGCGGGCCAGCCGGAACGGCATCCTGACTGCAATCGCGGTCGGTACCTGAACCATTGCAGCATGGTTCATGTACGGACTGACGTAAGAATACTGTTCTAATGCTGTGTGCCTGTGTATGTATTTAATAATAACAAATATCTATGTGTGTAATGTAATTTAATTTAATTTGATTTGATGTTATTTAAATTGTATATGATCCGTGTTGGTCGAAATAAATGTTTTCATTCATTCATTCATTTCATTCAAAAGACCCCTAGTGCTTCCGTAGACATATAGATGTGCATCAGTCTACGTCTAGTAATTACAATGAAGCGACTAACGTCTGACCTTCGAAATCATTATAACAATAACCAGACCAATTGGAGCATACTTTGTTTTTAGACTTATTTAAATAGAAAGAAAGAAGCAGTTCCTAATAATATTACGTCTATTTGCATATTTCCAGGGTATAACCCTCCTAATAATGGTGTTGGAGGCGGTGGTGGTCCTTTGCCGTCAGTCTTCCCACTTCCGAGTGACGCGCGCGCTCCGCCCCATCTTCCTGGTGGACACGCGGCACTGCGGCGGCGTCAGGAGGTTCATCAGACAGATCCTGCAGTCGTTGCCGCCTATTATTGATATGCTGGGTAGGCTTATTTTTGGATTTAATTTACATTTTACGCAATCAACGTAAAACATCTTGCATAGCGGAAATAATCAACGCTATAGGATAATGTCATCAAGGTAAATTATAATTACTAAATGTCATCAGCATAAATATGTAGCAGTATTTTTGGTTTTTTGGATTAATCAAACCAACCGGCAGTTAAATCGTATGATCGAATGCGAAAGAATAAAACTTATCTTATCTTGTATTGTAATGAAAATCAATTCACTTGAACTTGTTAATATCCTTGAAGTAGATCAACCAACAACATTCCTTTTTTTTATTTTCAGGTCTACTTATGTTTTTCGTGGCGACGTATTCGTTGCTCGGTTACTATTTATTTTCGGAGCACGTCGACAACGGACACTTCCAGACAATCAGTGATTCCTTTGTCAGCATGTTCGTTTTGCTGACCACTGCAAAGTTAGTATTTTTATATAGTGGAACAGTATTATCACCTCATTTGATATATTGAAGGCAATGTTACGTTATTTAACGAGCTTTTCATTTGTTAAACCCTCATTATGGTTATCACGGCATCTCCTCCGTCAAGTCTATAATACCTATATCTGTCCTCCGTCAAATCTGTCGTTACCTATAGGAAGTGTCACAAATTTTTAACTATTTCTATAGATTGATTTTACAATAACATCCATCATTGGTTGAATGATCCTTGTAGATGTAAATGTATTTCCGCAATCTCTTCTTCACTAAATTGATTTGGTAAATACATTTTATCATGTATGTATCTGTGTTACAGTTTTCCAGATGTGATGATGCCATCGTACGCCAAGTCGAAGTGGTATGCCTTATTCTTCATCCTGTACATCATCACAGTTCTCTATGTTCTTATGAATTTGGTAAGTTTTGCTAGTAAAGCAAATATACACTCATATTGCCTAATTATAAGCATTAGATACATAAGAAGGAGAATTAGATCATAGATTATTAGATAAGTGAAACAGCAGGCAGACTGTACCTCTTCTAATATTTTCCCAGATGTTGGCCGTAGTGTACGAGACATTTACCAGGATAGAACGCGAGAAGTGTCGCGCGCTGCTACTGCACCGGCGACGTGCGACGCGACACGCCTTCCGTCTGCTTGTGTCACGTCGCGCGCCGCTCGCCGTGCGACTGCGACACTTTGCCGGGCTCATGAGACACTACGCTCCGCACTACAGTTAGTACGGTCTTCTAACGCCGGAATGCTTTATAAGATGTTGAAAAGTGATGTTGTCTCTATCATTAAGTTTGACTTAGGACTATTTAAGTAAAGATTGGTTATAAGAATAATTCACATTCATACAATCAACGTAAAAATGTCTTGTCAAATAATTAATATGTCATCCAGGTAAATATAATTATTTTAGATTTCAATGAACATTAAAAACTAAAACGAATACTTTTCGTTTTGTGCATTAATTAAACCAATCGGCACTCGAAGTAGTATGACTCTTATAATTTTTGTATATTTTATTGACTTAGAAACGAGACAACGTTAATGAAAATGAATTCTCTTAACTTGATAATATCCTAGAAGTAAGTTCAATTATTTTTTTGCTGCGAGTGCCGCGTTACTTCGTTGGGCTAATGGGGAGAAGAAGCTCATGATAATCAGGTACCAAGTAATTATTTTTTTAATTCCAGGTGGGCTAGACGTGTACCTGATGTTCAAGCAACTAAACCAGTCCGGCAGCGGAGGCCTAACGAAGGCGGAGTTCGCGAACCTGTACGAGGTGTTCGCGCTCCGCTGGTGCCCGCAGCAGGCGCGCGCGCCCTGGTACTCGGAGTCCATGCTGGAGCCCGTGGGCAGGGCTGCGTCCGCCGCGGTTAGGTGGCCGTACTTCGAGTATCTTATTTGTAAGTTATTATTATCAGATGATATTTGTTATTACTTCAAAATTTCTCGACAATATTTATTACTTCTTTGCATACAATTTGCACCAACTAGATCATGGTTACACGTTTCAGAAACTTATCTGAAACGTGCAGGTTTCTTCTTTATGTTTCCCCTCACTGTCGAGCAAATGGTAAAAATATGCACATAGATTTCAAAAATCTAGAGGTGCATGTTGGGATTCGAACTTACGATACGACATCCCGTCAAGAAGGCGCACGTTCTTCTCAGTTACCTCTCTTAGGGCTCCTAGAGTTTATAATATCAATTTATTTCCAGATGCTCTAATCATCGGTAACGGTGTTTCCATGGTACTGAGGGTCTGCGAGGCGGCCGGGGACTTGCAAGACAGTGCGCGACTGCTGTGTGCTTCCTGGGACACTTGGCTATTCTTGACGCGTGAGTCTATTTTTTGTACTCCTTATCATACGTTTATTAAATTCATTGACCGCTTTCGAAACAAAATCTGTTATAAAAATTATTATTTTTTTTGAACCGATGACATATTTTGTATTTGATTAGAAAAAAAAAATATTTGAAATACTTAAAAAATTGTACTAAATCTAAAAAGATGTTACAAATCGATGGACGTTCAGCTTCACGCACGAAACATTTCAAGTTTTGCTAGATTGGCTTATGATGGATGATATAAAAGTATGCAATTTTTTTCATCATTTTTTACTCTTTCCTCCGGTTTGGTCCACCCGTACGTTCACTCACTGGGCAAAACACATCGCAGGAGCTGCTTCACGCCGATTTTTTGCCTATTCATGCCCAAGCGGTTCTTGCACGGTCAATATTTACGATATTTTAAGAATCGAGAGTGTATGTAGGTATTATACAATCATTGATCTGTTGTTGCAGTGTTCCTGATAGAAGCAGGCTTACGCATGATGGCAGGCGGGCTGTCCGCTTACCTGGAGAGCGGCTGGAACGTGTTCGACCTGAGCGTAACGTTGCTGGCCCTCATGGGTGCCGTGCTGCTGTCCCTGGCGCCGGGGCTCTTCATCGTAGTTATCTTTAGGCCTCTGCGGTAAGAAATTAAAAGTGGACTCTTTTTGCCGAACTTGGACTCTCTTTCGGTCCATTGTAAGTGATGGGGGCAACCAGCCCCAACCCAGAAGCGTAGAAGTTTCCTGAGAACCTCAGGCTTCACGGAGCGACTTCACCATTCCGATTTGTTCGCGCTGGGTAGACACAGCATCGCATTCCAGGACTGTCTGTGGAACTGACTCTTCGGTAAAAACCTTTGAGGTATTGAATACCATCAGGTTATACGTCTGCTCGTCTGCGCCCTATATCATAAAAAATGATGAATTAAAAAACCAAGTTTTTTAGTTTTATGACGCACCATCTACTCTATAGTAACAGGATCTTGAAATAATCTTTTTCAATTGGTCAAGCGCAGTTCGCCCCCTGCGTCCCACCGACCATGGGAATTGTCGCTAATATGCCCTACCAGACCACATTAACCCTCCTTTTTATTCCAGGCTGATGCGCCTCTACAAGCTAAAGAAGCGCTACCGAGACGTGTTCGGCACGCTGGTGCTGCTGTCGCCGCTGATGTCCTCCGCCGGCTGCGTCATGCTGGTCATGTACTATTTCTTCGCCATCCTCGGTATGGAGCTGTTTGCGCAGTACGACTTGAGGAACTGCTGCGTGTGAGTTATCATCAACATCATTAGCCTGTTGCAGTTCAGTCAAGGAAATACCGTTGGCTGCGTCATGCTAGTCATGTACTACTTCTTTGCCACCCTCGGCATGGAGCTGTTCGCGCAGTACGGCTTGAGGAACTGCTGCGTGAGAGTTATCATCATCATCATTAGCCTGTTGCAGTTCAGTCATGGAAATACCGTAGGCTGCGTCATGCTAGTCATGTACTACTTTTTCGCCATCCTCGGCATGGAACTGCTCGCGCAGTACGACTTGAGGAACAGCTGCGTGTGAGTTATCATCATCATCATTAACCTGTTGCAGTTCACTCATGGAAATACGAAACGGGGCGTACCCTGGTTAATCTCGCCGTATCATTTACGACGATGGGGGTTCCCCGGCGGTGGCTCGTCGTATCATTTGTGACGGGGGAGAGGTCGCCAGGGGACCCCTCCCTCGTCGCAAATGATTCGTGCTTTATTTGTCGAATTATGGGACAAAAAAATGGGTTAGTATGTCTCCTAACTGAATTCGGGGCGGGGTGCTCAATACGGGACATACTAACTGAATTCGGGGCGGGGTGCTCAATAATTGTACATGTGCTAAATACGGGACAGAATGATCAAATATGGGTTGCGAAGGTCAGATGGCAGTAGCTTCATTGTAATTATCAGACTCTCCAAATAATAAAACCTAAATACCCCGGGCTATAACCGACGGCGCATGCCCCGCAGGCGACTGGCGGCGCTGCGTTAGAGGGAGGTCGTTGCGGGCTATTTGTCCGCGACGGAGCACGGGCGGATGCTCGCGACGAATGCCCGCGACGTGCACCCGCATAAGGTGACGGGTAGGCCACACGCAAATCGATTTTAGTTTTTAGCTACTAAACCGGATCTATTTTGAATAATTTCGGGGTTACAACCTTCCGGCAAACACTATTTATTAAATAACCGTGCACAAATGTTTGGGTCCGATTAGTACGCGAAAAATTTATTACCGCCAAAAGCGGCCACTTTTAGCGTGAATCAAATTTTCGCGTACGCGTTGAACCCAACATTTGTGCATGGTTATTTAATAAATAGTATGAGTGTTTGCCGAGAGGTTGAAACCCGAAATTGTTTAAGATAGATCCGGTTTCGTAGCTAAAAATTAAAATCGATTGGTGTCGCTATTGTGTCACCTTAACGCAACGCACGCAACAGTTTTGGACGCAATCGGCAATTACACGCTATGATGTTGAGGAGGCTGTAAAAAAACTTACTTAATCAACATCGTTTCCACATTCCAGGAACTCAACAGTAGAAGACTTCTATAAATACAACCTCAACGGGTCAACAACACTCGGCTACTACTACCTCAACAACTTCGAGAACATCGTCACCAGCGGCGTCACGCTGTTCGAGCTGACGGTCGTCAACAACTGGTTCATACTGATGAACGCGTACGCGACTGTTGCGGGGCAGCTGAGCAGGATATACTTTATGGTGAGTGACGCTGTAGCTGTCGGTCGTCAACAACTAGGTGCACACTGATGATTGCGTACGCAACTGTTGCGGAGCAGCTGAATAGCATATACTTCATGGTGACTAGTTCATCGACAACTTAATCGTGAGGTATGTACAGAGATACATACAGCGAGTTGACAGTTGTCAACAATTCGAATTGTGCTAGTGTTGTTAATGAACTGCTATTTTCTCTTCGACACAGTTTCCAGTGTCCGTTTTCTAGGGCCCAACGAACAAAAATATATTTTGCCTCCGATACAAGAATTCTCGATTGCACATTGGCCTCGATCATTCGCGATTTACGCCAGTCAATGACTCGTAGCTCGCGAAGATCTGCTTGCACAACATCATCCCAGAAATATCTGGGGCGGCTGACCGGTCATCTGGTTGGCCGGCCCAAATAAGCTTTTTGACTCTGTGACCCTCTCCCATCAAGGGCACGTGGAAGGCCAGTACGTGCCCAAGTCAGTCTGTGAGTGGTTTATTCGTACTTGCATAATTTTGCAGGTATTCTATCTGTTTACGATGGTGGTGCTGACTATAGTGGTGGCCAGCGTGCTGGAGGCATTCCGCTTCCGGATACAGTACAAGAGGAGTACGACTAAGAGAGACGGTGAGTGATACAGATGGTTCAATCCACGAAGACGCGCCCCACCCTTTCTCATTAACGCTTACAAATTAGCAATGAGTGTCACGCACACTATGTTAAATTGACAGAACGTCACGGGGTAACTGAAAAGATGCTCTACTTGATTTTTTTTTTTGTGAGAAGTGGTCAAATTATTTAAATCATTAATTTGCCCTTGCCCAAAAGTGGTGGGACGCGTCTTCGTGAGTTAAACTATCTGTACCAAGTGTTTTATTGTGTTTTGTAGCAGAGAAATTGCGTAGACAGATAACGCGTGACGAAGAAAGGCCAAAATAACAGGGCAGGTGTGTGCTTTGATTGAAACCCAAAAATATCCATATACGTTTATTCTTGACACAAATAAGTATACGAATGACTTTCTTGAATATAAATATTAAAGTGGAATATCTCGATGAACACAGATTCTACAATGTGGTGCAACAAACAAATCTCTAGACAATTTTTTACACGGAAGACATGATGGAAAAGACTAGGTTAGAAAAGAGACAGCAACATATGTCAATATGACAGCTCTATACTCTTTATATGTATGGCCAAGGAATCATATCAAACAGCCTTGTTTTGTAAATGAATACATAACTATATAAAGTTTAACATGTTTGACCTTGGGAAAGCCATGCTTCGGCATGAACGGGCCGGCTCGACTAGAGGGCTACCACGGCCTCACAGAAAACCGGCGCGAAGCAGCACTCTGTTGTGTTTCGCTGCGTCAGTGCCAATACGAGACCCATTGTTGGTTTATAAATAATACATACCTTAAATAGTTAATCAATTTTATACTGAATGCTTTAAATGAATCTCCCTCTTCACATGTTATATATATTTTGTTCATTCGTTTACATTTTTACGTTGTCTGTCTGTATTGTCCATGTGTATGTTTGTTTTGTTTTAGATGATGTCAAAACCGATTAAAATAGATTCCACTCGTCACACCGGTCAATCTATTAATTAACGTGTCTCTCTAATCACTCGACATTGGCAGAATTATAGATGTGTCGAGAGACACAGTAGCAGCCATTATATATATAAAAAAAAAACTTAATGCTTTGTTTCATTGACGGTAAATACATTATTCGGGAAAGAACGTATCGAAAATTTTACTACCTCTTTATACAACGAAATCCAATTTATGTGACCAGCCCGGGGCTGGTGCCAAAGCTGGATCCGCCCTTGGGAGGAGGAAGGCTTGTCTGAAAGCCCCCACGTCTTAACCATCAGGATACTGTTGCAGTCAAACCGTAATTTTATTTTACTGGAGTTTTATATTGGTCCAATAATATTTTTTCCAGAGGAGAAACTTTTACACGAAGAAGTGCACACAAGCTGGGAGGAGGCGCAGAGGCTCGGCGCCAGCGGGGACCTCTCGGAGGAGCTTCGGCCCTTCCTGCCTGTTGGGGTAAGGAAATCCAAAAAGCTTCTACGCGACTATACTTAGATTTTTTACCATCTCTACGACACAGCTTTGTAAGTGTGGCGACACCTACCATCGCCCGAAGAAAGAAGTTCGCCCACTAGTACCGTCGAACCAGCAGCAGATGGCGCTAATCTGACAGTTCATACAATATCGGAATTCTCATACGATTCTACATCGCGAAAGCAAAGTTCGCAGACTGACTTGAGATATATACGACAAACAAAGATGACACGCTGGACCATGGTCCCCGAGCCAATAACATCCGGCTTGCAGGAAGGAAGATCTTCCCTTTTCATGTGATTCATTTCCAATGGACAATATTTCAAACTTGCTAAGCTCTGAAACAAAAATACCAATTCTTTATTTACTTTTCCGCTGCTCGAATATATATTTATTCATTTTTTATATTGCTTATTTACCGGGGAAAAAATAAAAACTAAAAAACGTAAGATGACGTCATCGGACGGCAGAATGTAAAATATTTCTTTGCTTAGCACATTATAGTTTTAAATTTACGAAATGCCAAACCCATGACATGCAACTGTCAAAAAAAAGACGACTTGTCAACGTTGAATGAATGAATGACGTTGACAATGTTGACACTAGTATTTTTACCTTTGACAGTAGTACCTTTTTTTTATTAAAACAATGATAAGCAAAGGAATATCGCTGTATTCAGCCGTCCGATGACGTCATTTGGCGCTTACGTCTATTTAGAATATAACGAATTTCAATAATTATTTTATGCATGAAAATGGACAAATTTTGAAAAAAGAAAACATATGGGTCTGTTAATTTTATGTCTATTTTCATATAAAAAAAACAATATGGACATGTTAAAAATATGAAATGTTGTCCATTCCTACATAACGACGACGATCCATTTCGACGTGCGACTGAATTGATGATATTTTTAAACCAAAGTATATTTGTATCAATATTGTACTAAAGTAAAAGAAAATTTGCTTTAAATATTGACAGTCTGACGTGACCTTCATCGGATCGAGGCCGCGAACGAAAGAAGTCCTTCAGAGAAGAATGTATCAGGCTGAGATACAGAAGTGGCTTGCGGATGAAGAGGAAAATGAGGGTAAGTGTATCCTTTTTTTAGGGTTCCGTAGCCAAATGGCAAAAAACGGAACCCTTATATATTCGTCATGTGTGTCCGTCTGTCCGCCCGTCTGTATGTCACAGCCAGCTTTCTCCGAAACAATAAGAACTATACTATTGAAACTTGGTAAATAGATGTATTTTGTTAACCGCATTACGATTTGTACATAAAAATTGGAAAGAATAAAAAATTGAGGGAAACTCAAAAAATTTTTTTTTCATCAAACCTATACGTATAGGATATCTATAGATAGGTCTTTCAAAATGATATTGAGATTTTTAACATCATTTGTTGTTCCAACTGCCTCAATATAGTTATCAAATGAAAGAGCTTTAGTTGTGTCGGGGGTTTTTTAAGTTTTCAATTTAATTTTTATAGTAACTGTAATTTAAGCTAAGGAAGAGTGATTTTCTCTGACACAGGTGCTATTGTACTTATTAGAGAAAGCCTACACTTAACTTGTAAAACATTTGAATAAACATTTATCATTTATTTATCATTATCATTTAAATTGTGTCGTCGTCCCCCCACCCCCCCCCCCCCCCCCCCCCTAACTTCTATAATAAATGAATGAAAAAATATATGATGTACATAATCATGAAAACTAACAACGAAAATTGGTTTGGACTAGATCTAGTAAGTAGTTTTTATGGCCGTTTTTTTAGGATAGAGTAGGGCAGTTGTAGAACGATGATGATATCACACAATCTTCCCCCAGGCGTCCCCCCCTCAACGACGCTGACGTCCAGCTCGGATCCGCTGTCGCCGCCGCTGCTGGCGCCGGCGGCGCAGGCGGCGCCCGGCTACCAGCTGTAGAGGCTGGCGCGCGCCGCGCTGCGCCGCAGCCTGCGCCCGTTACGGGAGTTACTCAGCGACCTCTGACGGCGAGGCGAGCTAACATAACAAGTACAATTATAAAACAGACATTTTTCTTGCGATTCCATCTGTGCAGTGTGCACAATATTAGCGACACCAACGCATAAGTACCCTAACTGTGGTGAATTTAAGGTATTTGTACACTAAAACTCGCTTGAGCCCAATTCTCGGGACGTGATATTTTGTCATCATACGATAAATATCACTAAAACATAGTTTTTTTTTGTATGGACCCCAATTCTAAGTGCTCGTGATATTTTGAAAACATGGCGGATATCGCCTGAAAACCATACAAAAAAACTATGTTTTAGTGATATATGTCGTATGAAAATGAATATCACGAACACGAGAATTGGGCTCCTGGAGTGCTATCGAGAGTTTTACCGAGTAGTTCTGCCTTCCCCCACCACTTTGCCCACCAGTGGGGCAACATGGTGAGGGAAAGCAGAGGAATTTGCTCCACTAAGTCGATTTAGTGGGACATATTCCACTACGAATTTTAAATCGTTCTACTCTGCCCTACCAGTGGGGCGCCTTGGTAGGGCAAAGTGGAACTACTCAAATTTCCAGAGAGTTTTATCGTTTAAATGACATATAATGACGTCGCTAGTGGGCAGAGGTCCATCTATTCAATGATTGGTTGTTTTTAAACGTCATTTGTCAAATCAAAAGTCAATTTGACGAACTACTAATGCTGTTGAAGTTGGTCCTCAGTCCAATAGAACGCCATCTAGCGAATTTTTCACACACGATAGCTCCCAATTGAAATCCAACAAAGCGCCATCTGTTGAGGTTAGAAGGAACGTGTGTACCAGATATATTTATCTGGTACACACCGCTTCAAAGAAACCGTTCTTTGAAGCGATGGTATTTATCTGGCCAGATAGCGTAATGATTTATTGTATTTGGCTTTTATATGGGTAATTTCTCTTATCCATATAAAAGCAAAATAGGATACTGAGAAAGGCTACAAGGCTTGTATGTATTTATGTAAAAATCGGCCAAGTGCGAGTTTAAAGTGTTCTCGGTACCAACAAAAAACAAAACCTTGGATAAAAGAGAAAAGTATACGTTGCGATGATATTATTTTTAAGAAATCATAAGGTGGACATACACGTTCATTTTTGTCCGACAATTGGGTCACTTCGTCACGCCACAAGGTTAACTCTGGTGACTGGGATATATTCTGATGGAACATAAGAATTTGGAGACTACCACGCCTAACATAATGTCCCTCGTAAACCTTGGAGTGACGTCACAGTTTTTTTTATATGTATATTAAATGGGTTTGCACTGGACCTCATCTCACCTGATGGAAAGTGACAATAAGGTCTAAGATGCAGTTGTAGGAAAATAATGACCATGTATGCCCACCCATGGGAAAACACTGCTTGGCTGTCGATTACGTAGGTACTTATATTATGAAACTGCAATCAAACTCGAATAATAAACCAATATTAAGTATTCGTTTAGAATCGCTATATTAAATTATGTGAATGAAAGTGTTGAATTAAAAAAACAAGAATCCACAACTGTAACATTATTATCAAACTGGCCGTATATGTTGGCATAGAACCAAATCATTGTTGCCTAACAGACGATAAGAAAGAAAATCAAAACTGCTGTAGCGAATTATGAATAAGGGGGTATCTAGATAGTCGCATAATAATATAAATGAATGTATGTAAATTGAGCAAGAAAGAAATGATAATTAACACCTGTGATAGAATCATGTTTGACCAATAGTAAAATTTTGTTTCTTAAATCTCTAAAATGTGTTTTTAATTATAATAATTGCCCGGCAGCACGTCAAGCGTAACATTAGGTAGGTATACGATGCGACAAATCCCTTTCTTTCAACATAGGAACTACTAAATAAATAAATACACTTACCGGCACGAAATCTTGGCCATAGAGTAATTTTCACACAAATATGCTCTCTTTTCAGGTTTACAGAGCAAAAAGCATTGTTTTCACTGTAACAATTTTAACGTTTATTTAATGTTTGAATGCTCAACTTTCAATTAATTAATTCAACCGACTCTTGAAATCATTATTTTTCTGATTTTGTAGAAATCCAGTGGATTCATGAGTGGATTGAATTAATTAATTGAAAGTTGAGCATTCAAACATTAAATAAACGTTGAAATTGGTACATAGAAAACAATGTTTTTTGCTTGGTGAACCTGTAAAGAGAGCATGTTTGTATGAAAATTACACTATGGCCAAGATTTCGTGCCGGTAGGTTTTTTTTACAAAGAAATTTCAAAAACAGTGGCATTTACAAACAGAATTTTTTTTAATGTGAGTATAGTATCTCATTATAACGAAAGGTTTTATCTCCGGTTTTTTTTTCTATTAAAATGTTACCTACTCTTAAAACGTGCTGTGTAATTTATGCTAGCTTTAAATACTTGGTTGTTTTATTTACCAAAGCGCTTATTTAAGATTAATTAATATAACAAAATCTATATTGGTTGGATATTATTTTCTTAAATAATAATTTATTAAAATATATTAAGTATTATATTTTTATAAATCAAAATAAAATTATAAAATATTATTTTACATTTCATACAGGGTGTATCTGAGAACATTAACATACCTTTAACCACCATTGTTTTGTGACATTTGGAAATTCGCATTTCATCTTTTCGTTCGAAGTCGGTTACGTGACCTGGTCATTTTGTTTGGGGACTTGGGGAGCCAAAAAAAATTCCGGTCAATTTCGACAAGTCGTCGAACAAGTTGTTCGAAATGTTGTTACAACATAGAACACGTGGTTAAAGGGATGTTCACAGATACACCCTGTATATAAAAAATGTAAAAATCACAGTTTTATGATTTTGTTGTTGCTTGCTTGAATATAATTATTTTACATTGGTAAGATGATATGATTGAAATTAATAAAAGTTTTTTTAGATGAATTTTGAATATGCATAACCTGATTATGTTAATAACTTAGTAACAATTATTAGGAGAAAATAAAAAATGTGACCTTAAACCATAGAGATAAAAATCAGCGCCCAGATATCTTGCCATTGTAGGTAAGCGCCATTTTAAAAAGCAATAATTCAATATTGCGATGCAGCGCGTTCTCTGTAGAGCGCCATCTAGTAACGCACTGTAAGAAACTTGCTTATCAATCAATAACTTAAGATACTGTTCATCTACTGTTAGATCATGAAGATAATAAATCGTTGCCTTCGTAATAAATTCTAAACCACTATTATAGACGTCACAAGTAAGTAATTAGTAGGTAAATAAACTATTAACATAGAGATATTACTAGTGCATAGTGCAATTAAAATGAATCTAATAACAAAATAAATAAAGAACTTTGTGCAATGAAGTGATAGATTTACCGACCTTTTCCAGTTTATTAGAATCTACTTTATTTCAGTAATTATTATTATCACAGCAAACTGTTTTACAGGACACCACGATACGGACTATACAGGATGTGTTCAATAACAGTGACATCGTTTTTAAACTATATTCTCACTCACATTGATAAAAGTGAACAATTTCAGAAGGGTCAGTACAAGGATTTAATTACAATAGATAGAGACACCCTGTATACACCCTGTATTAAAAAAAATCTGATATCAATTTTGTTGTTTCATCTTTTTATACAAGTAGTTTAATAATTAAATGTGATAAGTAAAATGTACATGGACCATATAGTGTTATGTATTGTGGCTTGTGGGGTACATTTTTATTTATTAAATTTTATTTTTGACTGATCGAAAATGTTATTTTCCTTTTTATTTCTGTTATAGTAAGTACCTAATAATCTGAAAATATTGTTTGATTATATGAATGTAAAGAAATTTTATTTTTAGAATTTGTATGAATTTGAAGTAATAAATTAAGTGTACCTAACCATAAGATAAGTATACTTATTTAGGCGCCATAATAACTCATGATAAACAGGTAGAAATTAAGAAATAACAGTAATTTCACATGTTGGTGAAGCGTATTCCTAAAGATATGAGTAAATCTCATATCTATTTATAGCTCCCTCTTATAACAAATCACTTTTGAAGGATTACTTGCAAATTTTCCTTCAATCATATTAATTAAATTTTCGATACTTTACAGAAATCCGTGCCACTAATAAATGACACTTCTTAAGATAACGGCATATTAGTTCCGTCGGCCAAAGGAGACTTGTTGGCAACGCCAAACGCCCGTCACACTTCAAACATTTGAAATCATATAATCATTCCAGTTTGCCCTCCTGGGGCTAGTTAGAGTCAAATTTCACGGCAAAATTATATTAAATTCCACTTCGCCCCACCGTTAGGGCAGAGTGGAATAATTCAAATCATCTAGGTATTCAATGGTGCTTTGCTTGTTATAATGAAAGTGGATAAATAGACAAGGTAAATAGGCTAAATTGTATGAAGTTGGCATCTTTATACAGGATGTCAGGAACTTGGCTTTTCTGTTAAGTATCTAGGAAAAGTTTACAATAAAATGCTGACCTATGCAAGTTAAAGTGTAATTTAACTTTACTTTTTCTGAAGCTGTTTCTAACACCCTGTATAAAATAATAATAAATATGTATAAATAGAAATAGATTAGTCATGTTTGTCAGTAGTAACAGTGATATCAAAAAGTATTCGTGGTTAATATTTAATTAAATTATTTATATTTATTTGTCGTTTGCATGGAATCTATTCTTAGGGAGTACGTAATGTTGCCAGATTTCAGAGATTTTTGATGTCCCTATTAAAGGACCTTCAGTTTGGAGAATAATAACCAGGGAACATAATAAAATTGTAGGTACCGGACGCCCTTCTTGAAGGAATAACATTACACCCATTGGGGTAAAACAGGAACAAAGGATTCAAATGAAATGAAAACTGTTTATTCAATTTAGGTCCATACAGTGAACTTATGAATGTCAACATGTTTACAACGTCGTAAAATAAAAAAAAACCCGAAATATTTGCACAATACAAAGGAAAACCAGTTTTCCTCGTAGGTACCGGACGCCCTTCTTGAAGGAATAACATTACACCCATTGGGGTAAAACTGGAACAAAGGATTCAAATGAAATGAAAACTGTTTATTCAATTTAGGTCCATACAGAGCACTTATAAATGTCAACATGTTTACAACGTCGTAAAATAAAAAAAAAACCCGAAATATTTGCACAATACAAAGGAAAACCAGTTTTCCTCGTAGGTCACAGGGTTAACAATATAAAAAAGGTTGGGAACCATTGGTTTACGAGGACAAATAATAAATTTTGTGGCAGAATAAAATATTACCTACTTTCCCCCATCCATGCGATCCCTCTCCCTACTCTTTTGTTTTATTATCTTTTAGATCTGGTGACATATGTATATACCTATGTGACATTACTGTAAGTTCATCTCTTGTTATCATTACGAAATATTTAACGTTAGGTATGATATTATTAGAACAAATATGTAATTTGTAAAACTCAGGGTGTTTTGGCGAAACTCTAATAAGTTAGATAAGTTTAGAACCACAACATGGGAGTTAATTTCCATTTTATAGGTCGTCGTTCAAGATTTGTGCATGATTATTTAATAAATAGTATACGTGTTCGCCGAGAGGTTGTAACCCCGAAATTGTTTAAAATAGATCCGGTTTAGTAGCTAAAAATTGAAATCGATTAAACATTACCGATAAGACGAACCACGGCGCGGTAGTTCAGTTTGCTAAAACAGTCTAAAGGTCAAACTGATTATTATATCTTGCTGTGATTAATTTAATAGAATCTGAAATTAAACTTCAATAAATACTGGCAGCTCTATTATAATTAAGGGGTAATTCGATAGAATAGCAAGAGCCTTATAGTTTTAATATTTTGGTCGGGTAACTTAGTTTAGTCTCCATGTGTAGATACCTAATGCTACAGATGCGTGTAGGGAAACGAAGTGGAAGGGCAAGGTCCATGGGCGGTAAGTATCTCTACCGATAGAGATACGGAACTTGGATTTTTTTCCAAGTATCCCTGCCAGTAGGGATTTTCACCACCTCAGGTGAGGTGATATAGATTGTCCAATACCACACTACTACCCTGTGCTTTAAACTGTCGTAGTCTCCTTCCATTAATCTGTATCCAATAGGCCAAGACTGACTTTACCCCGCTGAGGTATAGGTACAGTCAGCATAAAAAGTAGCAGCTTACTTTTAACATTTGTTAACTCTTATGGATTAAGATATAAATCTTTTTATAGTCTTATGGTTAAAAAAGCTCCGACTTACTATGCTACTTTTGATGCTGACTGTTCATACAAAGAAGTCCCAAACCATACGAATTATTTTGATTTCTTGATACAATTCTATAAAAGATCTGATTTTAAACTTAAAACAGATCTTCCGTAGAATCTGTAATATGTTTGTGTTGTCTTCCATGGTTGTGTAGAATTTAATTTTTTTGACGTTTTAATTTCTTAATTTTTAACATCCTAATAGTAATAATCAGTATTAATATAAAATTTTGAGTTTCATACTTTTAACTTATTTTCATTCTTCACGTTGTTGATATGCAAATATTTAGTAACACTGATCGTGTTAAAATAATTTATTCGTGAAATAAATGCACTTTTAAGTACATAACTTGAGTTTTCATTTACATAAAAACCTTCTTCAATAAATAACCGCCATTAATGAACCAACAGACATTCTTTTGACTTGAGAAGTAGTAGTCATTGTAAGATGTTATAAAACCATCTATGCCCTCTGGACGGGTTATTCCACTTTCCCCCACCGGTTCACTACTCCCCACTTGTCGTCCACTTTTCCCAACCACTTTGCGATTCGTTTAGATTAGTTCCGGTGGGGGAAAGTGGAATAATCCCCTAGGACGAACTATGAAGGACATAAGTATTTCAAGTTCTTTTATAATATTAGCTCACAAATCGGGTGTTACCACAGCAATTTTATTTATCGTAGAGTCTGTCATACCATAAGAAAAAGAAAAGGGTTCATAAAACAAAAGATCGATGGTCCGACGATATTCTAACGGCAGTGGGGAAACAATGGATAAGGGGGCAGAAGGGAGTGGCGTGATAAAGATGAGGCACATAGTCAGCAGTGGGTGGATGTGGGCTGATATGATGATGATGATGAAACTAAAGAACGTGTGCACGTCATTGGCGTAGCTAGCGGGGTGACACCCGAGCGAGGCGGATCCTTGTCGTCTTCACCCCCCTCCCCTACCTTCGTGAGTCGGGGGAGAGAACTATGGACCTATGGAAAAAAAGAGTTCAAATTACCCACTTCTATTCTCATTCGCGGTTGAGTCTTTTTTTATTTTGCGCTCGGGTGTTGCCCCCAAGTGGGTGACGCCGTCTTTCCTAGAGTCCGAGCCGCGCCACCAAAAAAGTCCCGGCAAAACACAAAACTAATATGTTAGATTCCTTGTGTTCCTAAATATTAAAAAAGCATTATAAATGTTTTTTTACTCTATAGGCTGGACTTGACCAATCTTTATCCAAGGATAAATCTATGGTATAACGTCAGATGCCGTGTGGTCCCCGGCAGAGTAGAATAAGCCACCCTCACTCTTACCGAGGTGTCGTAAAAGGCGACTAAGGTAAAGCTGCTGGCATGATCATCAGCACCCAGAGAAGGAAAACTCTGCATTTATATCAAAACCCTCGCCCACCCGTCTGCCAAGCGTGGTGAGTATGGCAATTACCCCTCATGTGGTTGAGGGAGGCCCGTGCCCCAGCAATGGGGACTTAAATGGGCTGATGATGATGATGATGATAACGTCAGAGTTGTATAGAATGACAGCGCTATATCATAGATTTATTATCGGAATAAGGTTGGTCGTATCGACCCTAAGGAATACATACTTTGAGGCTCAACTTGAATGATAGATGACGTTAGAGGCAAATTAAGCAGCGCCTATCAGGGGACACGTATTATGGTAGGGCGAAGGATAGCTATGCCATTGTATCAGTGTGTCATCATTCACACAGCTGGACATACGCCTCCCCCAATGATCTCGACTCAGATTGGTATTAGCCTATGAAGAGATCAATATATTGCGAAAGAAAACAACAAAATTGAAAATAGAACATTTATTCCATATTATTGTAACTCCAAGTCTTCATAATTTAACATTTCCTACGTCGATTAGCACCCGTTATCCTACTTGAGCGCTTCTGCACAATAAATATACTTTTAAACACGTAATCCTTAAACTAATGCGTCCATAACAATTCAGATACAATATTCGGTCAATCAACTTTCGTTATTTTAGAGTTTGGTACGGCAGCTTCAAAATCATCTTGGCGTTGAAATCTAATTAAAAAAAAACGATTATTTGACAAAAGACAACTGTATTAGTATTAGCGGTCACCCGCGGCTTCACTTGCTTGGAATTCAGTCTCACAAATTAGCCCTACCTATGTCACTCTGTGACGACACTTCACACTTTTACATTTAAAATATTAGTAATAATATCCTCCAACCGATTACGGCTACGGCGAGGCGAGAGGTTGTAACCCCGAATTTGTCTAAAATAGATCCGGTTTAGTAGCTAATAATTTAAATCAATTGGCGTCGCTAGTGTGCCCTACCCGTCACCTTAAATCGACAGCTGCGCAAGAGGACCCGGGTTCGATCCCCGGGTGGGGCCAAAAATTTGTGCCTCAGTTTTCGGTAACAAATTCTTAGTGATAGACCGGAGTCTGGAAGTTGGCAGTCTTGTATAATATTAATAATGATATGCCAAGAAGAATTTTCATTTGACAACAAATGAAAGTATCTAAGCAAGTGCTAAAGTGATTTTTGTCAAATTCTCAGATATTTTTGGCAGTTTTTTTTTATTTTTTTACTGTAGATAGGTAAGCGTTTGAGCATATTTCACTTGATGGTAAGTGATAATATGGTCTAAGATGTAGCACAATTACCTAGAAGATACCTATTCAGTTTTGAGCGCTAAGATAATTTTGATGCTGACTTTACAAATATAGTTTTTAATTCATCATTTTATTTTTGCGTACATCATTTTACAAGCTTTTGACTTGTGACAGTGCAATTTTCATCATGCTTTAGTTAATATAAAAACAAAGAATTGGTATCAAGAAAAACATTATTATCAACGTCTTTTCTATCCAAAAACGCATTGATTGACCTTCAAGGACTTCCATAACGCATAAAACAGTTCTTTAGAAAGAAATCATTCACATTGGAATGGTTCTTACATAAAATATTTTAGGTAAATTTGAAAAACAAATAAAATAAAATTACGTATGATATAAAAATAACAAATAAATCTATTTGATTAAAAGTAATATATCTACATACGATAATAAAATTAAAATCAATATTATGATAATTGTACAAAAAGACAATGGAAGATTTAAAAGGCAATAAGATTAGACGCCGAACACTCAAATGCTACTTAAGTCTGAGAGTTTCTCAAATAGAACAGACACAGAAGCCGGCTTCGTACAAGCGCACATAATGGACAACATTTCAAAATTGCTAAGCTCTGAAACAAAAAACACCATTTCTTTATTTACTTTTCCGCTGCGCAAATATATATTTATAAATTTTTTATATTGGTTATTTACTGAGAAAAAAATTAAAAACAAAAAAACGTAAGATGACGTCATCGGACGGCAGAATGTAAAATATTTCTTTGCTTAGCACATTATAGTTTTAAATTTACGTAATGCCAAACTCATGACATGTAACTGTCAAAAAAAAAAGACAACTTGTCAACGTTGAATGTATGAATGACGTTGACAATGTTGACACTAGTATTATTTACCTTTGACAGTAGTACCTTTTTTTTATTAAAACAATGATAAGCAAAGGAATATCGCTGTATTCAGCCGTCCGATGACGTCATTTGGCGCTTACGTCTATTTAGAATAAAAAGAATTTCAATAATTATTTTATGCATGAAAATGGACAAATTTTAAAAAAAGGAAAAATATGGGTCTGTTCATTTTATGTCTACTTTCATATAAAAAAACAATATGGACATGTTAAAATTTTGAAATGTTGTCCATTGCGACGTGAAACAGAAAATTATACGGAATGTGAGCGGAGGGCACTAAGATATTCGGCCTAGTACGTAGGTCAACTCTCTCTCTCTCTCTCTCTTTATCAATGTCAGCTAGGGAACTTTCTGTGTCTGTTATACACCATTATTTTTTTTATCGTTTACATCCCTAAAACCATACAATGGGTACATATCGTGAATAGAGTTAATTTAGCATGTTAGATCAACAATATAAGCGAAAATTTTTGCTTTTAAGCCAGGTCGGTTTAGGTTTCGTTATAAAATCTTTTTCCTCTACTTATGTGTATACACTATATACATACTATTTTAGAAATAACAGCCGCTACGTCACTGTGACGACTAATCACGTGACCTGTCATCGTTGTTGGCGGGAAACTGCTACGAGAGTAGGGCCGTTTGCGCGGGTCATCATCTTTGGCTCGAGCTCTCGGAGACGACGGTGGTTCTTGGGATCGATACTTAGGGCTATCAATAATTTCAATTATTTAATTTGTAATTAATTAAAATCATATACAACCCTTGCGGATAAAGAATGGGATCAGAAATGGCGGCGCATCTATTCACTTCTCGCTCGCACACATATTTGCGTCTATACTCGCACCCCACGAGTGCGAGTATAGACGCAAATTTCTGATCCCATTCTTTATCCGCACGGGTTGTAGTTTGTGCCATTGCCATGTTCTTTTTAAAAAAAAATTCACTTCTGATTTCTAAGACTCTATTTATATACTGTACACATAAGTAGATGTCTATACACTGTATAGACTTAGTTTTGGTTTTAGGCCTAATAATAGATAGTTGGCAGTTATTAGTATAAATCTAAATTTCGTAAATTTGGTAACTTTGTTGATATTTTTATAGCAATCTTTTGCAACTAAATGACACACTTAAAATTTCATCTCGTGTTCTCGACAGCTCATGTAGAATCGAGCACTTACAAATTTCGACGGCTCAACGCGTTCAGTGGTCTAAGTGCAGTTGCAGCATATGCTGAGGCTGAGCCATGTTGGCCGCAACTCTTTGTCTCTGTACCTTGTTTTCTCTGTTTTGTTCTATGTGTAAGGTGTTGTGGTCAATAAATTGTTTCTTATCTTATCTTAATTGGTAGAACATTCACACCCAAATTGTGGAAGGTGTGGGCATAGAGTATATTGCGTGGTTCGAGTCCCGCCTGAACACGCGATGAAATTTTTAAGTGTGTTATTTACTTGGTAACTTTTTATTAGTTACGTTTTTAGTCCACTCTGCATGCCGTGGCAACCTATAACTAAGACAACACTTACAATTAGCTACTGCGCTAGACTTAAGACTTGTGTAGTGTGTGCCTTGTTGGTTGTCCTAATAAATAAAATATAATAAAAATAAAATAAAATAAAAATAAAATATAATAAAAATAAATTCTTCTGTTCCATACATTACTGCTGGGTGGATATTCTATTTTGTATGGAACAGCTAATTTTGTTGCTCCTCTATGCTAAATGGTCATTCACGCCTACTATTATGAGGTTTTCGGGATGTAAATGATAAAAAATAACGGTGCATTGCGTTATTATGTCATAGAAAAAGGTAGCATAATGTTTGAGCAGAATCAGAGGTAAGTAATTAAAATTAAATGCCAATCCAATACAGTGGTACTAAAAACGCCATATATTGGATTGGTTCAAAGGATTGTCACATCAGTTGGCCTTTGTAAGCCGACCATTAGAGTGCTCATTTTATTTTTTATTACATTTGGAATTACACCAATCCACACTATCATTCATCTGTATATCAATGTACTACCAAAATTGGTAGGGTTTTAAACAATACATTGTATTGGGCGATAAAACTAAAGAATGTTTTTTAGGAATAACAACAGTTGGATCTTACTAAAAAGCAATGACTTCTAAATTATTAAAGGAACTTAAGGAACATAATGATGATAGTAGAAAGTAGTTTAAAATTTAATTCTTATGATAAAACCGTGTGGTTTTTAATCGATCGCACGGTTTTTAATCGACCGTACGGTTTTTAATCGACCGTATTGTTTTTTTTATCGACCATACGGTTTTAATCGACTATACGATTTTTTAAGGTTGCCGTACGGTTTTTTATCAACCATACGATTATTTAATCAACCGTACGGTTTTTAACCCAAACGTTCGAAGAAAGCAATCAATGACTTTAACGTTTAATCCCGGTTACGTCCCAAGCTGTCGCTCCGGAGTCCGGGGTCCGCTGGTGTATGATTTATTATTTAACTATATGTAATGTTATGTGGAAAATTAAGTTTTGAGCCCGAATCGAATAATCGATATTTCATAAAAATAAATGCATATGAACACGTGCCCTAAAAGTTACATAGAACCATGAAAATAGCGAAATGGTGATGGCTTTTAAACTTTAACTTTCTTAACTTGTTCAAACATGTCATGAAGATGACTTAGAAAGTGACATCATCGTTTGAGCAACTCAAAAAGTCGTGACAATGTAATTTTTCGGCCAAAATAGCATTGTCTGTACGTTCGCCCCATTCAAACATTTTGACTAAACCGATTTTACATTTTTTTCCGTAAATTATGAACTTACGGGAATATAATAAATAAATATTCTATTATAATAATAACATACACACAGACACAAAGTATGTAACAATTATGGATAACCCGAAACCATTCCACCTATATTCTAAGTTTAATATAACTTCACTGAGGGACGTGCAAGTGTACTGGGGACTATGAGTGGAGGAAGGGAAGATGTCAAAATATAAATTTGACGAATGAAACCACCAATAATAAATAAATAAATATTTCACAACATCACATACATTGATCTGACTCCGAGATGGGTAGCACAAGCACCTGTGTTACGGATATCAGAATCAACCTTTTGTAAATACATACTTATAATACATAGCAAACACTCAGACCAATACAAACAAACATGTTCATGCACACAAATGTTTGTACTGTGCGGGGATCGAACCCGCAATCAGAGGTAGTGTTCACTACCACTGTTCCAATCGGGTCATCACAATGCTATTGAAGTTGAACCTCAGTCCAATAGAACGCCATCTAGCGGATTTTTCACATCAATATTTTCAATAGAAATAATGTATTTCCCATGAAAAACTAGTTGGTGAATATCAAATAGATTTCTTTTAAATTACATTTTCACCACATTTTACTTCTTTGATCACATCTACGTACAACACCATTTCTATCAAGAACATAATCTGGAGGCCTACTACAAAACTTTCACGTTACGAATAAGAATATACGCAGAGCGAGTTTGAAACGGACGGGGATAAAGATTCTATCGTGAATTCCGTTTAGATAGATAGATAGAAACATTTATTTACTAAAAACGACACACCAGATTTTACAACACGAACAGACTATACTTCATGAATTTTAGGGAAAGTTCCCAAAAAATGGGGAAATTACCCCAGAAGTGGGGAAAACTTGTTTCGTTGTAGGCCGTCAGGTGGTGAGATGAATGCTTATAATGAATGTTTTTTTAAAAAGTCGTAGTATTGACGTTTCCCTGATGGTAATCAAGTAAAAGAACCCACGTCCCTCAGTAAACCATATTGAAATACAAGCACTTTGTAAGAAACCCGTATACAATGTCCCTATAGGGATCAAATTCCTTGTTATCATTTGGAACTTCTATAAAAACAAAATTAATATAGAATTCAAAACAATCAAGTTTCGAAATTCGATATAACAGATCAAACTACCCACATGTAATTTTTTTCAAGCTATTTTCAACTTTAAGTTTAAGATTATAGAATTCAATTTTCGTTCACGGTAATCTGATGTGCATGTGAATTTTTTGATATACCATAGAAACAAGTAATTATATTTATTTGAATTTCAGTATAAATTAATACTTCAACGGCGTAACAGTGGTAACGAGAAATAGTTAATGTACAATATTTATGTATTTTACAAAAGCACGCAAATAATCTAACTCACCCGAAGGTGAAAAATAAAAATAATACATTTCTGTTTGTGTGCTAGTGATCTCCCGAACTGAATGCCTACTGGCACAAATGGACACAACACGCCGGCCACAACGCGTGTTGGCGGGAGAGCGCCAACAAACAAGTTTCAAATATGAATACCAGGCGGTATATATCCTAATATTCAACACATAGGGTGTTGCCACACTGACGGATTGCGAGCGTATTCATAGCGGAGCGACGACGCAGCGAACACCTCGCGACTGCGCAGCGTTCACGCAGCGGATTCGCCGCCATTTTTCTCCGCCACAAAGAAACAATGGCGTTCAGGAGCTCTATTTTTGATTCACTCGTATGACTTAGCGGCGTCGCATGCTACGTAAGTTTCACAATCGCCTTCTAAGTCACATTCGCCTTCTAAGTCGCATGAAGCCGATTTTCCCTATTTTTAAATTATTCGATTTCTATATTGCCAATATGATACGGTTAATTAGCATTCTAACCCTTCCATGCAGAATTTTATAAAAACCGGTAACTTCCGCATTGCAAACGGAACGCAAAAACCATAGATTATTGGCTGAATATGAAAATCTTTGCCTTTTTGTCACAGAAAACTATGAATGTCACCTGTCAAAATCAGTCAAATCAAAGTTTTGAAATTTATAATATTTTGTTTCTGCTTGTTGCTATTGACAACTATTTTGACGTTGCTTCTACCGTTTGCTTTAAGTCACTCGACCAACGAGTGGGTGGGGTCACTCGTTGCAGACTAATAATAAAAAATGTGGAATTTCGTATGTCGAAGGAAAATCAGTAGAAATCGTGCGCTCGTCACGACGCTAAGTCATACGAGTAAATCAAAAATAGGTCTCCAGACTCATATCCGCGGCGAATCCGCTGCGTCGTCACTCCGCTTTGAAAACGCTCGCAATCCGCCAGTGTGGCAACTCCCTTAAGGCGACGCATTGACGTTATTCGGCCACCAGGAGATTTGTATTAAATGTGGCGATTTTGAGACATTTTTAGGAAAAGTACTACGAGGAATCCATATAGGATATTATTAATGATTTGTTCTTGTGTAATATTATCATCGTACAAGTAATCGTTATTATAATTATTACCAACAGTGGCCACTTTTAGCAATTATAAAAATTATAGTTACTTGCAGAAGGAAATATTGATATAATTTTGTCTCTATAAATTCTTATTACTTTCTCTATGGATTCATCATTGTACTTTTAAAAAAAATGCTAGTTTTGTCAATGCGTCACCTTAATACAAATAGCTTGGATGAAGCATTTGACAACATGCAACGAACACAAAACATAAATAACGGAATTTTCACTGGTTCTCAAACTGTTCCAAGCATGTCTCGGTTCAATAGTTTATCACAATATCATGTAATTGTTTTCACACCACTCTCAGTCTTAATTTTTGTTTGTCCCACTTTAATGGGGTGCTCTAGGTACTATATTTTTAATTACACCTTTTAAGGCTTTGGCAGATTTCGGTGGAGGGCAGACTCAACGTCGAGGCCCTCGAACGGTAGATCTTTTCTGGCCCCCGGCGGTATATATATGATGGGTCTCGAGTGGTAAACCTATTCAGGGCCCCGGGAGGTATATCTTTGATGGATCTCGGAAGGTAAACATTTTCAGGACCACCGGAGGTATATCCTGGATAAGTTTCGGGATGAAAACCTTTTCAGGAGCCCGGGAGGTATATCTTTGATGGGTCTCGGGATGTAAACCTTTTCAGGGCCCCGGGAGGTATATCTTTGATGGGTCTCGGGATATAAACCTTTTCAGGGCCCCGGGAGGTATATCTTTGATGGGTCTCGGAAGGTAAACCTTTTCAGGGCCCCGGGAAGTATATCTTTGATGGGTCTCAGGATGTAAACCTTTTCAGGGCCCCGAGAGCTATATCTTTGATGGGTCTCGGAAGGTAAACCTTTTCAGGGCCCCGGGAGGTATATCTTTGAAGGGCCCCGGGCGGTAGATATTGCACGGCCTCGATGGGCGAATCAATATATCAATTTCTTGTGTATTATAGAAACTTTTTTTACCTCCAGCATGAGTCACAACCACTTTATTCGAAAACTGAACTATATTTAATGTTGGATTGAAAGCATCTCTCATTTATACCAACTTCAAAAAAAGATGTTCTGTAGTCCACCCGGTAAGCGAAGCCTGACTGGCTCCGATTCTCGGTGTTTGTGATATTTATCGAAAAACATGACTGAAATGTATTGGTTCTCATTTGTAATCCGCCATGTTTTTTTCGATGAATGATATCCCGTCATCAATCCAGTGGTCTTCCTACCGTCTCGGCATACGGACCGAATCTTGGGAGAGAATTGGGGAGCTGGATCAAAAAACATCTTATGGTGGTGCTTCGATCTATTTTATAACCTGTGTTATTATGACTAGTATTGCAGTAAACATTAGTTTCACGAAAATCCACCAAATAGAGAATTCTATTTTTAAGGTCAGCCGATATATTAGCGAATTTTTTCAAGAACTTTTTACTGTTATTTTGGTCTGTGACCACTTGTAACGTAATAGTGATTATATCATTTGCCTTGCATCTTCTATTTGAGATTGTTATGATCGGTAGTTCAAGCGCAAATTTTCGGAAACCTTCAGTTAAACTTTTTACCCTTTAGGGGTATGTTTTGAATTTTACACGGTTTTACACATTTTTCTCTCTTGGGAATGAACTTACATAATACAATTGTATGTATCATAGATTTTTTCTCAAAATTGTGTCTACCTTTGGTAGCTTGTCGGCATCCATTTTCATAATTCTTTGGAATGAAATGTTTCTTATTGATCCACAACATGACACATTGTCTTGATCTCAAAAACTCTCATTCAAACTAAACTTTTAAAGTTTCCGCATTATCATAAGTCCTTCAAGTATACCAACGTATACATAGATTCAATTTGTCGCACATATGTGGCCTCACTCACTAAGACCATACACCACATTACCCTAAAGGGTCATATACTCATATACCCTAATAAAGGGTCATACTCATACACTGAAGGGTCATATACTCATATACCCTTCTTCACTTCACTAGCTGCACCATCAGGAACTATCACACTTGTCCATATTAGTCCCTAAAATTATTGTCCCAGCCACTAGGGACTGGACAGCTGTCCCATATGTGAGATGAATTTCTATAATGTCAAAGTCTTTATTAAATTCACTCGTCCCAGCGGTAGTGCCACATTTTTTCAGGCTTGTCTTTGGTCCCAAATTGTTTATGGGAAAGCGAAGTAACGGGTCACCTGATGGTAAGTGTTCAATGGCGCGAATGGAAATCAGCCACACCATAAAGATAACAGATGTCTTTTTGGCCTTCACCGTAGTTCTCTTGTGCCAGCGATAAACTGTCCCAGCAGTCAGATGTCCCTCTGTCGCCTGTCCCACCAGGTGTCCGCTTATATCTGCTAGGATAAACCTAGGATAACAAATTCTCGGCTTCACTTCACCACAGTTGACTTGTGCCAGTGACCTGCCTCTCTGTCCCGGTGAGGTGTCCCGCTAGGTGTCCCGAAGGCGCTTGTGTGGGGGCGCGGGTCACATCTCGAGCGAGACGCCGGCGCCGCCGAGGCGCGTCTCCGTCACGCGGAACCCGAGCTCCAGGAGGTGGCCCGACAGGGAGTCTACGGTGGACCGAGGAGTGGAAGGTGGGATCAGCACCATTGCGTATCTGGAAGAGGAGAAAATTATTTATTTCAAACATAGGTACCATAGAGAAAACATTGTTTTTTTTATATGATAGGTGGCTGACGGATCACCTGGTGGTAAGCGATAGTAACTTTCCGTGCTTGACTTGCCATTGCCACGAAATAAGTCCCTCGGAAAAAACAAGGAAATAAAATTTGTCATTCCTTTTTTTATGTCATAGGTGGCAGACGAGCAGACGGATCATGGGCGATTGTCGCCGCCCATGGGCAATTCGCGACACCAGTAGTCACAAGTGCGCTGCCAACCGTTAAGCCCCCCTTTTCCCATTGGGCCTCCGGTACCCTCACTCACGCAGCCATAGGCGGCGTTTAATCGCTTACCATCAGGTGATCCGGCTGCTAGTCTGCCCTCTGTCTATACTATTTATAAAGAGGTCAATTCTATAGACATCAACGGCCTATTAATAGCTAGACCTAAAATTCGAAAGTTTTTCGAATTTTTAGGTCTATGTTGTCGATTACATCGCGCAATCGACAACTTGCGCTATGTAATCGACGCCTAGCGCCATCTATTGGTACAATGTACAACTAATGTATCAAGTGAAATATATATATTTTTGAGGTCAAATGACTAACGCTTGACCATAATCGCACCTGATGGAAGGCGACGATGAGGTCTAGGATGATACGCGATTACCTAAAAGATGTCCAGATTATAGTGGTCAGGAAAAACAGACCTCGGCAGGGAGTTCTATCCGTCCGCAATCTGTCAATTAAGCTGTGAAAACCGTTTACGTCATAAGATATGATAAACCCAATGTTAAAAAATAATATCCTCCAACCGATTACGGCTACGGCGGCCAATCTCAACGATCGGCCATGTACGCAGGATATATTATAGTGCTCAAGTGTGTGCGCAAACACAAGTGCACTCTCTATTCCCTTTCCCTAATTTTCCGATGGGAGACCAGGGTGACACGACCGGAGAGGGATCGGGCGCAGGACCAACGGCTTAACGTGCTTTCCGAGGCACGGGGGTACAAGACCGCGAACTTCCAGACTCCGGGCTGACACTAAGAATTTCTTACCGAAAACTTAGGTACAAATTTTTGGCCTGACCCGGGGATCGAAACCGGGACCTCATGCGCAGCCGTCGCTTTAAAGTGCGACCCACTAACCACTACGCCACCGAGGCAATCAACCCAATGTTTATAAAACATGGGAACTACGTTAGTTCTTCAAATATCCGTTGTCATGACTTTCTTAATGCAGTAAATTATTCATGTAGGCGTGTTTTAGCGGGCTATAACGATGTAGACACGTACCCTCCCCCTCCTGCGCCGGTGAGCTTGCAGGCGAGGCCGCGCATGCGCGCCGCGGCCCGGATCGACTCGAGCGCGGGGTGCGACACGCCCAGCGCGCCCAGCAGCCAGTGGTTCATGTCCCACAGTTCCTGGAACACATAAACACATTACTGTCAACGTTTCCTCTGAAGATATGATCAAACCGAAGAGTCCGGGCCACGACACCTATGCCTAGATGCCTAGGCCGATAGTTATTAGAACTAAAGTCACTCATCGATTTATTGGTTGGCGTATTGAAAGTTAGTCCATTCGAAATGACTGTGAAGACTCAGAAGAAGTGATTTAAATTTCGCTTCATCGTCAGCCCATTTAAGTCCCCACTGCTGGGGCACGGGCCTCCCTCAATCATGTGAGGGGTAATTGCCATACTCACCACGCTTGGCAGACGGGTTGGCGAGGGTTTTGATATAAATGCAGAGTTTTCCTTCTCTGGGTGCTGATGATCATGCCAGCAGCTTTACCTTAGTCGCCTTTTACGACACCTCGGTAAGAAAGAGGGTGGCCTATTCTACTCTGCCGGGGACCACACGGCCAAAATTTCGCTTATCTCTGCGTATTTGTAATTTGTAGTCACTGGATGGCGCCACTGCGCCAACCAATAAACGCGCAAACTGTTTACCGACTTTATTCTCCTGTTGCTTTGTGACTTGACCGAAGAGGGATCACACGCAGGACCAACGGCTTAACGTGCTCTCTAAGGCACGGGAGTAGCCGATTAACTTCCATATTTCGAGTTGACACGGAGAATTTCTTAACAGAAAAACTCAGGAGGTACCTAAAAATTTTTGGTCGAACAAGATTGATCTATTTGATCGAACACGGGATCCTAAGTGTTGCCGTCGCTTTAATAATACACCACAATCAACATATCCACAAGGCTCTGCGAAACCGAGGATATCAAGTATTATAATAAGACTTCTCGAACCGTTCATGTTGCATTTTCATGTTCCAAAACAATGAAATACTTAGTTAAGCATAATTTATTTGGTGTTTATAATGAATTAACTTACTGCTAAGTGTTGATAATCAGCTTCTGTGTCCGATTCGCATTTGCCACTCGAGAGTTTAACCAAAACCTGAAAATTACAATTTACATAAGTAATGTTTTAAAAAAAAAAACTCTATTATCACCGTGAAATTAATTTTAAATCTTGAGACGTGAAAAAAAATACCAAAGTACATTATTAGTGTCAAAATTAACTACCTCTTTTATTACAAATAATACTGGTCCTAGAGTTGCACCTTGAGGAACTCCTATATTAAATAATAAACCCTACTAATATGAATCTATATACGCTAAATATTGAGAGGATGTATGTAAGTATGTTTGTTGCTTTTTACGCAAAAATTCTGAATTGATTTTATCACAATAATATAGCTATGTCAGAATAACAATGCTAACAATAATTCACAAAGATAAAGGGCTTTATTCATAAACGTTCAATAAACCTTTGTAAGCTAGAGCAGTTCTGACGTTTGAAAAAAGAGTGCAAACTGCTTTAAAAAACGCTTTAGTTAACAAACATTAAAGAATAATACCCATATTGTATTCCAAAATATAAAGATAATTCTACCACCACACGCGCTAGTATGATAAAAATCGCAAATCTTTGATAATATAAGATAAAGGACAATGGGCGAAAGTGGTCCAAAAGCCACCACGGGTTAGAGTAATTCCAATCGTTAGAATTAGGAAATTAAGGACTCCTTTCCTGATTGCCGCTTCTGGATGAGCATTTATGAGATGAATTGGTCAGTCTGTGTCGAGGACAGACTCTTTGGGTCTAGTTTAGATTTTTATATATTTTTTACTTATCTTGACTGGAGTTGTCATTTCTATTTTGTTTGAGTCTGTGCGGTAAAATTTTATTTGGAAAGAGTTCTAATTTGGTTTGTATTTTTTGTTTATTTATTTTAATATATTCTTTCACTCTTTTCCGCGCCTTTTCTTTCGTCTGCCACAGTCTCCTTTGTGGGATTTTCAATCTTCATGTAGGGGTCCAGGTTTTTCATGTTCGCTGTTGTCGGTTTCGCTGTCAGTTTCGACGATGTTGAATTCGCTCCTGAATTTTAGGTGGAACTTTCGGTTTTACTGACCTGTGTGGCAGTGGTAGCGAGGTGGTCGCACGCGTCCAGTATGTGGTCGACCGCGGCCATGTTCCTCTGGCGGACAGAGGCCACCTTCATGACCAGGGTCAGGGTCTCCCGGGAGACTCGCGTGTCCACCAGCAGGATGCGCAGGTTCAGCCGCACGTCTATGGGACGCGGTTTGGTGCCCTTCTTGAAGGAGACGAGGGATCCGAATGTGCATATCGCGTTGTCGATTCCTGAAATTGAAGAACAGGAAATTTAGAATTTTGAATCGGGTCTCACAGAAAACCTTCGTGGAGCAGCCGCAAGCGTGTTTGAAGTGAGGGAGGGTACCGGAGGCTCCATTCGGGGGGAAATAAGAGTCGATTGTAGGACAGTTTTGTTTATGTGTGGGTGTAGTACATACGCAGAGTCCGTTTACTCTATGTACTTGGTATAATATTATACTAAAGCCTTTCCTCTACGGAGGAAGTTGTGACGTAACCGATGACCCCACACCGACCTTGATTACGTCGGCGTTGGCAAACAGACGTGATCGAGCACGGGCCACAATTGGTCCGGTTCAATGTTAGCATAATTATGCAATGTGGACAGTTTCGTTATGTCACATTTGCCATAGATCACTAATGGAGTGGATAATGGTGCGGAACGTTCGGGTTGGCCTTGGGGATATCTTCGAAGTTTTGGGTGTACTATCGCGGAAGGAGATACGCAGGCAGTGGCGTAGGGTACCAAATACAAAATACTTTATTTGCACCACCGGGAGGAAAGAGAGGGGGGGCTATATACTGCATTATATATGTGTACTAATATTCCCTAACCGATTTCGGCTAAGGCAGCTAATATTAAGGATCAGCCACTTACGCAGGATTTATTATAGTGCTGAAGTACGCAAACACAAGTTCACTCTCTATTCACACATGTAGTAATTTTATAAATATTTACTGGAATCATTATTATTATATAATTAATCATTTTTAATAAATTAGGCTTAGCAGCATTTATTATTGTATACAAATTGATTAGTATTGATTAATCAAACAATTGACAAGATGCTAACCACCTACTATTGTACACCTCGTCCTGCAGTTTATTAGTATTGGATTGAGTACTCTGTGACCTATGAGGGGAACCTAAGTAGTCACGCTCACTCAAATGTCTCTGAGGTGGTGGCGTTATGTGGCGGGTCATTACATTCCCTCTAATATGGTTGAGTGAAATGATGGCTGACACATACGTCATACTTGTGAACAGGTGCCACCTTTGGGGACTGGTCCGCTTCGGTTTACCTCAAATTTAGCTTTTAATTTGCTTCATTCTATTTTGTGTTGCATTAGACTGTATGACTTGGTATGAGGATAATAAACCATTGTAAAAAAGTTGGCGATTAAAAAGAGTAACTGGCGAGTTTCTTGCCGGATCTTCTCGAACAGAAACAACTTTCCGAGCCGGAACTTATTATTTGTAGTGCTCAAGTACGCAAACACAAGTTCACTCTCTATTCCATTGCGTAGTGCGTCGCACTTTAAAGCGACGGCTGCGCTTGGGGTTCCGGGTTCGATCCCTGAGTCGGGCCAAAAGTAGCTGAACCTGAGTAGTACCTGAATTTTTCTGTTAAGGTGACGGGTAGGGAACACTAGCGACGCCAATATATTTTAATTTTTAGCTAAACCGGATCGGATTGAAGCATTTCGGGATTACAACCTCTCGGCAAATACTTATACTAGGCAGTGACGTAGCGTGGGTGTTGACCGCCCCGGGCGAAAGGCTTTTGGCGCCCTCTTTTCTATATCAATGTTAGCCTTATTATGTAACGGTTACTGAATGCTTGACGTATACATCACGTAGTACCGAGGGTCAGTGGTGTATACGTTCCGAGGCTATTGCGAGATCTTGTTATAGAGCGTTGACTTACTGGTAATCCTGTAAGTCATATGTCAACAACAGTCGATGCGCACTACAAACGAAATATTAAAATTAACAATTATTTCCCGATTTCATTGTGTTATCTCGGTTAAAGTGGTGAGATAGTAACTAACTAATTTAATATAATCATAATATCTGCAATTAAAAACGATAAAAACATAGATAATAAGCAGTTTCTCTTTGATAATCAGTGTCTTTAAAATGTTCACTGCAAATTCTTGAATAAACAGTTGGCACAAAGTTTTTTTCGTTTTATAGCCCTTTCCCACTTTCTTTTCAATGCTGGGTCTTTTGGGAAACGGTGATTACCAATATTTAAACAGCCTGGTACTGTACAAGACATATTAGTGTCTTATTAGAAAGAAACTTAATAATTTCTTCTTACGAATCGTGAAAATGTATGAAATTGACAGTTGTCAGTCTAACCATCGACGATACGGCATCTGACGGGATAAATACGCAGTGTGGATCCCCATTAAGAATATCGAATATCTCACAGAAAACCGCATGTAAATTATACATAAGTACTTATAAATAGTTTTAAGTCATTCAAATGTATGACAATTTGTAAGTGCTGTGTACAAGCCTATGCAAATAAAGAATTATTTGACTTTGACTTTAAAAAAACCGGCGTGAAGCAGCACTGTGCTGTGTTTCGCTGCGTGAGTGAGGGTACCGGAGGCCCAATTCGGGATAGGGGGGGTTTAAAGGTTGGCAGCGCACTTGTGACTCCACTGGTGTCGCGGGTGTCCATGGGCGGCGGCAATTGCTTACCATCAGGTGATCCGTCTGTTCGTCTGCCTACCTATTACATAAAAAAAATCGAATCTTTCTGTCTATGGAATACTTGCTTGTGACTCCACTGACTTACTTGTGACAGTGGGATCACCTGATAAGTAGATAGGTAAGTTATTACCGCCGCCCATGGACACCAACGATACCAGTGGAGTCACAAGGGCGCTGCGAACCTTTAAATCCCCCTTTCCCCGGATTGGGCCTCCGGTACCCTCACTCACGCAGCGAAATACAGCAGTGCTGCTTCACGCCGGTTTTATGTGAGGCCCTAGTGTCACTCCTGTCGAGCCGGCCCATTCATGCCGAAGCGTGGCTCTCCCACGGTAACTTTTGAAATCGATTTACAATAAAATTATCACTAAAGCATCTGGAGCCCAATTCTCGGGCTCGTGACATTTATTTTCATACGACATATATCACTAAAACAGTTTTTTTGTATGGTTTTCGGGTGATATCCGCCATGTTTTCAAATTTTCAAAATATCACGAGCACGAGAATTGGGCTCCTGTGCTTTCATATTTATCGGCCTCTGAAATTAGTATGTATGAAAATTAAATCCTGAGTCGATTTGTTTGCTCGCGACTGTATCTATTAATGGTCACCCCCTCCAGCGGTCACTACGCGGACATATCCACATAACAAGCCTCAATATATCCCTTCTGCCGAACTGACAGTCGCGGCAATTTGCGCGCTCGCGTAATCAAAACGACCTCTATTGCAATGGTGTCAAGGTGCGCGTTCGGTTCACGCCGTGTGTGCTGGTTTCTGCAGTTGCAATTAAGTCGTTTTTTTTGTGCAGTTTTGTACTTGTATAATTTAAGCAGACAAAAAGGGCCTCATGATATTTGATCATATGTTGGGTTGTTGGGAGAGACCCTGGATAACCTCAGCTACAGTTGAGCCAAAATAATAAACCACATTTAACATTTCCTTCATAGAGAGGTGGCCTACTAAAAAACCTCGATTAAAGTGAATAATCGATATGTACTTCAAACAAACGTAAAGTATCCTATAACTGTACCACTGCAGGGCAAAGGCCTCCATCATAGAAATCAAGTCATCGCCTACTATGATGGGATTAGGCTGAATCACCACGCTTGCTAAATGAAATCCTCATTTCACAAACCCGAGCTATGTTCGAAAAAATCGAAACACAGATCCCGAGATCACGGCCCGGTACTTAAACCACTAGACCAACAGGGCGTAAAACAAACGTGAATCGAATAAAATAATAATGGAAAAGAAGTTATTAGTACTTTTATTTGGATAAATGTGAATCGAAATTATTGGAAAGGAAGAAGATTTTGATCCGCGGCCAGTTTATTTCTTTTTCTTCGAAATCTAAGTGCTTATATCGTGTGCCATATACATATAGTTTTTCTGTTTACCAAGTTATAAATGTATTTATATTTTTAAACAACAAAATAATACGTTTGATTTAATCTGAATGTGCCTTTCATGTATGGTATGAAAATTCCTACACGAGTAAACATTGTATACGTTCAATTATTTTAGGAACATCCCTAGAGCTTAAGAAGAAAATAGGTTGACAGTTATAACATTGTACCAACGTCAAATTTTCTAGAAAAGTAAATGTTTTATAAGTTTATAAATAGTTTAACAAAGAAAGTAAATCGTGAAAATATCTTTTTGTCTTTTATGCAATAAATAAATCCTAATATAATTTTAAAAAGTTAAGAAATTGTGCTATTTTAACATTGAAAGATTGATAAATTCAATGCCCGTTGTTACAAGGTTACGTTGTCGAATTTTGATGAGGTATCAAATGTGGCCTTTTATTTTGGCCCAACTATAGTCATAATACAGGGAAGGACCCTTGTTTGATACCTGGCCATTGAGCTATTATTACTATGTACGTAGTAGTAATAACTCACTGTGCCTGGCGCATCATTTATTTCATTGGTTTTCAACCTTACTTCATCAGCAGAAAGTTCAAAATCTGGTGGTCCCGTATGATTAACTGCCTGGTTAAACGTTAAAGGATCGCAGCGCATTTGACTCCACTGGTGTTACGGGTGTTAGTAGACGACGACAATCGCTTAACATCAGGTAACAGTCTACCACGTAATGTAATTACATAAAAAACACTCACCTGAAGGATTCCCATGCATGATCTTCTCACAATTATACGCCCAGCCCGATATGATCTCCTTCTCCGTCATCGTGAAGTCCTCATCATAGAACGCATCATAGTTCGTTGAACTCTTCAACTTCAGAAGCTGTATCAGTGCCCCAGCTAGGCAAACGGCAAAAGACGCCGAACTGCCCGTCCCAGCACCGATGGTCAACTCAGACCCCATGGATATGTCCATAGATTTGACAGGCATACTCGTGCTGCCGAAGATGCCAGAAAACAAATATAAGAAGCTTCGTAGGGAGTTCTTCTGGTTGCTGGGCAGCGTATCGAAGTTGGGTTTGATGATGTGGAGGAACTCTTCGACTCTGTTTAAGTGGAGCTCAGTGGTCAAGTTTGTCGGGGAGTCGCCAGGAGAACTTCCCGGTGATCCCTGGGAGGAGGCGCGGGCAGAACAGGGTCTTCACTGTGGGCGTGAGGGGTATGATCTCTTGCAGGTCCACGCTGGGCATGTGGATGAAGACGGCTGGCTCTTTCGGTGTGTTGATTTCCTGGAAATTTGGATAATGTCAGAGTTTGGCAATTTTAAATCACGAGGATCTGGGGCGCAGTCGGTAGTGACACTGCCTCATACGCCAAAGGTTGTGGGATTTATTCTCACTCTGGACAAACAGTCGTGTGATGAATACTTGTGTTTGTGCGTGGGTGTTATAATATCGTGTATAAGTGGTACCTTCGTTGAATCTGATACCCATAGGGAGTCGCCACACTGGCGGATTGCAAGCGTTTTCAAAGCGGAGCGACGACGCAGCGAATACGTCGCGGATTCGCAGCGTTAATCTGCGTGTCCGCCACAAAAAAAAACAATGACGTTCAGACTTATCTCCGCGGCGAATTCATTGCGCAGCCGCGACGTGTTCGCTGCGTCGCTCCGCTAGGAAAACGCTCGCAATCCGCCAGTGTGGCAACTCCCTTAAAGTTTAAAAAAATACTTAGGTTCGATAACTCAGTCGAAAGATATGTTTCATTCCTTATCAAATTCTGCATTTATCCCAACACCGAAATAAGTACAGGCATAAGGGTCCCATTCCACCAAAGATATGTTGCTATGGATGCGTTTGATGTCCACCAATCATGTTCATTAGCTTTCACATCTTCGAAGCATAGTTGCATAGCACATTTTTGGTGGAAATAGGCAAAGGTAAGAGAGAGGAGGTGTTACCTTAAAGAGTGCCTTTAAGGTAACACCTCCTCTCTCTTACCTTTGCCCTGTTCGACAGGGACCTTATTGTAAGTACCTACGGTCGGGGAATCTGGTGCTTAACAATTTTCAAAATAGACTAATTGGGGGATATCATCCCTTCTTGGTGAATATTCCTCGATTGCGTACAAAGCGCCATTCCTCCTCCTTCGTGCAGCAGGAGTGGATCGCCCTGCCAGCGTCTGTTTTTCCCAGTGAATACAACCCCAATATTTTCAAAGTTAGAGTGAATAGGCTACTTTTGTTTGGGTAAGCTCGCTCCATCATAGGTTTAATCTCAACTCTAGAGTTTAGTGTGAAGCCAAGAGCAAACCCATCTTCAGTAAAAAAAAAACTAAAATCGCTTGCACGCACGTCACAAAAATGGTGTCATTTCAAACAAAAAAACTGTACAAGTTGCATGCGATTTTTGCTCTTCAGGTGGTTAAGCGCCAAATTCCACGACGGTACATGTTTCTTACCACCTTTTGTAACAAAGGGAGTTACAATAAAGAATATTAATAAGTTACACTTGGGTTTAATTTAAAACGACATCGATATTTTATTTCGATCAACAATCCCATTGGTTTATTTCTGTCTGCTATTTCATTGAGTCAGACTTTATGAGGTCAGAGCATTTTAAATTCTTGTCTGTGTACACTCGCGGCATGTTAAGAAGCTTGTATAACAATGGTGGGTAAGTAAGTATTTCATTTACAATTCATTTGTAATGTAATGTATGTACAATTAGCGGTTTGAAATTAAACTTCCCTCAGTTTTCAATATTTAATCTACTTATACTATATGGATTTACTTTACTAAAGATAGAGAAATCTACTTGGGTATATTTTTACCACGTCGATGATTTTTTCCATACCCATAAAAAAGACTTGTCTTTAATAATTAAGTGAGAGATGCAAAAACAAGAGTAACACTTGCTATTAAAAAAATATTAAATAAATATTTCACAACATCACATACATTGATCTGACTCCGAGATAGGTAGCTCAAGCATCTGTTACGGATATCAGAATAAACAGTAGGATTACAAATTTATACATATAATACTTTTCTTTGTAAATTCATACTTATAATACATAGGAAACACCCAAACCAATACAAAGAGACAAGTTCATGCACACAAATGTTTGTACTGAGCGGGGATCGAACCCGCAACCCTTGGACCAAAGGCAGCGTTCACAACCACTGTTCCAAACGGGTCGTCGCGGTTAAAGAGTCGGTCACGTGACTTATTTTTTTTTTATTGGAGGTCGAGTTATTTAAAATGGTTGTTATAAGGGTGTACGGGATGTAACTCTATGCCGATACACAAAACATAAGATGATTACAACCCGTGCGGATAAAGAATGGAATCAGAAATGGCGGCGCATCTATTCACTTCTCGCTCGCACACTATTTGCGTCTATACTCGCACCCCACGAGTGCGAGTATAGACGGAAATAGTGTGCGAGCGATTTTTGGAAAACCTCTTCGCAATACATTTACACCTTACGAGCATTTTTGCATCCAAATTTGGGCAGAACGAGGCCGTTCACCTTTCCTTTTAGGCAAGTTGCAATAATAAGTGGGTGTAGGTCGCTCAAATTATGATTGGTAGGTATATCGTTTAATTTTTAGAAATAGGACGTTTAAAATATTTCATCGTCAGCCCATTTAAGTCCCCACTGCTGGGGCACGGGCCTCCATCAGTCACGTGAGGGGTAATTGCCATACTCACCACGATTGGCAGACGGGTTGGCGAGGGTTTTGATATAAATGCAGAGTTTTCGTTCTCTGGGTGCTGATGATCATGCCAGCAGCTTTACCTTAGTCGCCTTTTACGACACCTCGGTAAGAGTGAGTTAAAATATTTAATTCTAGTTATTTAGAGGGGACCAAGGGGATGCCGCGCCCTATGGCTCGGTCGAGATATCGCTGGAGGGACGAAGTCACCAAGGACCTTAAAACACTAAATGTCCACGATTGGGTGGAATTGGCACGTGACCGTTTAAAATGGCGAACTTTGACGTCGAAGGCCAATACCTATTATGGATCGCTGAACCAGAGCATTAAGTATATTTAGTGTGTGTAGAATAAAAGTGATGGTCTAAAGTTGAGAAGCATAATATTGTTTAGCGATAAACCCTGTATAGTTCCAATAAACATTCACAGCATGTTCCTACGATGTCATGCTCGATGGAGCACCGGAGCGGCGCGCGCGCATTGCGGCCTGCGTGTCATTGCTGCGTGCGCGGTTTAGTAACAACTTGCCGATTTCATAGGAACTAGAATATTGCCATTTCTGAAGGTGTCCTCACTATTAATAAATAAGCAATTTAAGCCAATAAAAACCTGCGCGATTGAATCGACACCCAACGCCATCTAGTATAATTTGGACAGAAACAAAGTGAGGGCGGGCCACTATGTTAAAATAAATCCTAATGAAGAAATAAATAAAATCTTAGAGATAATGATACTGAAGACAAAATAAGGAGAAATACTTGATATGAAAGATTATTAAAATTAAATATAAAAAAGCAAGCAGAGTTCAAACACTGAACAGTGTCGAATGTACATGTGTGTGTAATTAATTGTGTTAATTAGGTTAGATACAATAAAGTATACAGATAATATGTAATTATGAAGAAATATAATTAATAGATACTTACCACCAGATGAAAATAAATAAGTAAGTTACAAAACCAAGACTATTTACAGGAAAACATTTAATTTTGCCTTGATAACGATGCTGTTTGCATAAATTTTGCAATGATAGTAATAAAATAACCTGTTGGGATTGTGTTTATATCTTTACTTTATTTTTTACAATTTTTTCGCAAAATAAAATATTTTTAGGTAAAACTGTTTAGAGGAGTATTAAAGTACGTATAAGCGTGTCGTAAAAATTTTTAGATTCTAAAATTTTACTTTGACCAAAAATTTATTAAGACAATTTACAATTATAAAAAAAATATAATTTGTTCTTAAATTATCATTTTTTCAATTATTCATGAAGTAATAAATCGTGTTGGCTGATAAAATACGATGGTTTCTATAATACGAATAGTTATTAAGTAGTTAATATTTGCTTTTTTGTGAAATGTAGTTGATATTAATGATATGCTTTTTACATTACTATTTACAAAAACTACCAAGTTATTTAATAAAAACACAAAGATTTTCTACAGAATCCCACTTCACCTCGTCCCAAGAACAACAAAAATCGACCTTACCTTTATAACGATAGAGCTCCTCATCCCAAGACTGACCGCAATAGCCGTCTTCCCATACACCACCGCGTGTTCTCCGTGCAGAATCACTTTCCCGGGAGCCGAGACACTCACGGTGTACGAATTGTCCATTCCATTGAACATTTTTACTATTTTTATTTTTGGAAGAGGAGGAAGAAAAACTACTGGACTAATGCATCATTGTATAATGTTCACTTTTATGACTGGTTCTTCCACTGTTCTGTGGTGAGGGTTTTCTGTGTGAAGGCGTGGATTGTCTTCAGCTCTTCTTGGAGGACTGAGTTCACCAATCTGTGGAAGAGGGTTATATATGAGTTAGAGTATTGTTATTCTAATGTGGATTGATAAGGCGGGCAAGCACGAGTCGTGGTTAGGATTAATAGTTTCGTGTGTAAAAATAAGAGCTATTTCACGGATTAGTGCCACAGTCACCAGTTAATTATTGATAGTAACCAAATCAAGACAATAAATAAAAAATAGATTTAGACATTTAAAAAAAATAAGGATTTGATTTTTCAAACTTTTTAGTAGCCATTTTCTCTAGATTGTGAACGAATGGCGTACTTATGCAAAATAAGCTTGAAAAATTATATATAATTATATTTTTTTTTATACGAGAGGTGGCAGACGAGCAGACGGATCACCTGATGGTAAGCATATCCTTTTTTATTTTAAATGTCTTGATGATTTTTTCATTTATTGTCCTTATTTTGTTACAATAAATAAAAAAACTGCCACTGACGCATAAAAGTCGGTCAAAATCTTGACCAAGAATGTTCAAGAATGCACCATGAATTTTGAGGAATTTTAAGTCAATTGTTTGATGCTTATTGTCTGTCAATAGACACACCGTTATTTTTTTTATCGTTTACACCCCGAGAACCTCATAATAGGTATCGTGAATGAAGTCCATTTAGCATGCTAGATCTTCTGCTGATTTTTTTTTTGTTGATCTAATATGCTAAATGGACTTCATTCACGATACCTACTAATTGGTTTTCGGTATGTCAACGATAGTAAAAACGAAAAAAAAAAGTCGGTGTGTTATTCACTTACGAAAAAAAAGTGTATTTCGTGAATGATTTCATAGAAGACTCAGAGGAGACCTTTTTAGTGTTACCTACTCTTAATATTGTCAATAGTTTACCTGATTGTACCATTTATGTTACCTGATTGTACCACGTTTTGTATGTTTTGTAACACTGAATAAATGCTTTCTTATTCTTAAGACAATCTATAATTTTTGGTAATATTAACCATTTTTGGACAATTTCATACGACTACTAGACTTTTTATACGACAACGGTGCAGCACTTGGCATCTAGATGTTTAGCCAGATATTGGAGTTTTTGCCAATGGTCATTTCACTTAGTACTTTTTTCCTTAGTATGGGAAAAATAGTTCAGCGGTTTTCGTTAGATGGTGAGTGTAAAGAAGAAGTAAGAAGATCTAGCTTTAAAAATCAATCAAGCAGTTGGTTCGGCGTTGTTTCGGTAGATGTCACTATACATTTTCCCATCGCGCTAGAAAAGCGTGTCTCCGAAACAATAACCCAAGCCGCATGCCCACATTAGTAAATTTAGAAAAGTACAGGAAATAAACCTGAGGTCCAGAAACTATACAAATATATACATAGCAAATAAAATATGATTTCTGATATTTTATTTAATCGTCTCCCAGACTGATCTTCGAAGGTGGTCAATGGCCATTCTACATCGTAGCCATAGTATTGATCGGTGTCCTCTAGATGGCGCTAGCACTGTCCTAGCCGACTGATGCCTCGATCTGAGTATATAATAAGTTACGTTATGTTTCTTTTTACGCTTTACCTAAACAAAACTTCGTCCTTTCAAAATAGAAAGTATTAAAATAGAAGTTTGTCTTAATTCACCATTTGAGATGACCAGTGGCAATAACTAAATTAATTACACAGTAAAAAATACAAATCGATTAGTAACAGTTACAGTACATAAGTTTTTCTAATATTTTTAGTATGTTAAATTATAAATTGCGTGACGAGACGAATACTATTATCGCATGAGAAATTGACGTTAGGTCAAAAAACAGCAAAATTAAAAACGATTTGCCTTTTAGACATGGTGGGAGATTCGTCTTCTTTTCATCAAAAGTCACTTGTTTTAGTAATTTTTAACGTACATCTAAAATGGTATTGTACTCAATTGTTTTTCACACCAAAGTATTGACAAAATTGATTTTATACGGTTATTTTAAGATTGTGATCGCCCATACCAATATTTTCGACATCTCTATCGCCAATTCACGTATTTTTGAAGACAATGAAAGTATAAGTATGTAAATCCTTTTTGTATACATTATCTATAACTATTTATAAATAGGTAAATCCAACAGAACGGCGGCAATGCTTATAGGTAATCCGAAAACACGAAACGCTTGCGCGATGCAATCTACACCTAGCGCCATCTATTAGTATAAAGTGGAACTAATGTCCCGAAATGAAGCTAGGGCGGGCCAGTAGTTATGATATAAATAATTGCCAAAATTTTAAATAAAGTTAATACCCCTGAAAACTGATTGAAATAATGGGAAAGGCGGGTTAAGCCGTTTTTTTTATGTAATTCGTTTTACTAGATTTTGAACTTTGTGCAGATGAGATAAGGTTGAAAACCAATGAAATAAATGATGTCTAGTTGCCTGGTTAAGGGTTAAGAACGTAACCGTTAGGTTTTTGCTACCGTCAATAAGCCGATTTACCCCCGCGAGGGTTGGAAGCAGGAGCAGTGACCCTTGCGGGGGTCATGTTTAGAACTATTGCGAATCATTTTAAGGCCTAATGTAATTTATGAAATACTATGACTGCATAACTTTTTTCGTCTTTACGTATCCCTAAAACATTTAAATTCAGAACGGGAGCGCACAATAGAAGTGACACAATTTTTTCCTCAACTTATCTCAAATCGCGTTTTGCTATCTTGATTTTTTTCCTTTTCAAGCTATTGTGCGGGTGCGACTTTTTGACATGGCGTCTACTCAAAAGCTATGCAAATCAATGACGTCCGTAAGAATTAAATATAGCAATGATAACACATCATCATGATGTAGGGAATTTTGTGAACACATATAGTTTTATTGTATAATTGATGGCATATTACTACGTACGTACGTACTAAGCGTTTTGCTTCTTCTTTTTTGGTACGAATTGCTAAGGAATGGATTTCGGCTTCTGTATTCCCATTCCCGTGTGGTCCCCGGCAGAGTAGAATAGGCCACCCTCACTCTTACCGAGGTGTCGTAAAAGGTCACTAAGGTAAAGCTGCTGGCATGATCATCAGCACCCAGAGAAGGAAAACTCTGCATTTATATCAAAACCCTCGCCAACCCGTCTGCCAAGCGTGGTGAGTATGGCAATTACCCCTCATGTGATTGAGGGAGGCCCGTGCCCCAGCAGTGGGGACTTAAATGGGCTGACTATGATGATGATGATGATGATTCCCATAGAGCTACAATTTGGGTGTGAATAGGCTTCTTCCTGGGTAAGAATGCTACATCTTAGACCTTATTGTCACTTTCCATCAGGTGAAATGAAGTCAAGTGCAAAACCATTTAATAAAAAAAATAATATTGTAAATATAAACCATAAATACGCAAGTGTCCTGGGGCAAGACTTTCTTTGATCTGTGGACAAGACACACACCGGATCCCTGAATATCGCTGAGCTAATAGCATCATCTTAGCGGTACGCCTGGACCTTGATCCAGGGTTCAGTAGTCTTGAAGCCGGAAAATAAGGGTTTCCACGTGTGAAAAATCCGCTAGATGGCGTATTGTTGGACTGAGGGTCAACATGAATCGCATTGGTTGTTTAGTTTGTCAAATTGTCATTTTGACAGATCACTCCTATAGTACTCCATCTAGCGGATTTTTCACACGCGATTTATATTTATTGTAATATGTTTTATAATCTTCAAGAGTTTTTCGGGCGGAACACTTGAATACCTGAGATTGTATATTTAGTCTTTATATTATATTATAATTTAATTTATAGTAACCTTATAAAGGATACCTACATTGCAGTGCCCCTGCGGGGTTCATGTTTAGAACTATTGTAAATAATAATTTTAAGACTATTATAAATAATGTACTACATGAAAGTAATAGATAAAATGACTATGACTACGTAAACCGATGTCCGATGGTAGCTCTATGGATAAGAATGCGCCTTACATACAAGGGGTCGTGGTTCGAATCCGACCATGCACTTCTGGATTTTTCTTATTTATCTAGGCTCTCGTCTTGCTTACCATCAGGCGGAAGAGAGCTAATATACTGTGTCACTACAAAAAAAAAACGACCGAGTTAGTTACTCATCATTGGTGCCGAGTACCGAATACTCGGCCCATCTCTAGTAATTACAAAGACATAGATTTTATCTACTTGTCTGTTATGTTTAATAACGTAATGTTATAGGAATCTTATCTTTAAGCTGAATACGAGGGATCAGGCACGTAGGTAGCTGAGCTAATTACCCTCTTTGTACTTAAGTATTACCGGCATTACTTGGTTGTCTTGGTTGGCAGTACATTTTCATGAAAAATGTTGCCAAACCGAGCCGATCATTTATAACTCGCACTGCCATAAAGTCAGATCTCATATCGAGCCAAGCTTTTGACGCTACAAACTCTACAAGACCTCTGACAACGAGATAAGAGGCTCAATTGTGACTCCACTGGTGTCGCGGGTGTCTATGGGCGGCGGCAATCGTTTAGCATCAGGCGTCTCCTCGTCTGCCACCTATCACAAAAAAAGACCTAACTCCACAAACTCTACATCCTAGTCGAAGTATATGGCCAATAGCCAGACATTTGGCCACATTCTCAACTGATGGTAAGTGATGATGCGACCGAGGATGGGTCATGGCTGTCTAGTAACAGCCTTATAGTATCGAAAAATTTTGAAATATGATTATTTTACGGAGACGAATTTTAGGAGTGCTGCAACGCTGTTTTACCTAAAAATATTACCGGAGTACCACGGCTTCACATAAAACCGGTATGAAACAGCATCTGTGTTGTGTTTCGTCGAGTGAGTGAAGGGTACCGGAAGCCAGATCCGTGGAAAAAGGGGGTTTAAAGGTTAGCAGCGCACTCGTGAATCTGAGGGTCCATGGGCGGCGGCCATCGCTTACCATCAGGTGATCGATATGCTCGGCAGCCACCATAAAAAAAACTAATTACCTATGACGGGCGAGCAGCGGCTTCCCTTGGAACTTATCAGACACTATGACCACAGAGAACTTGGCGCCGCACCCGTCGCTTTCATCTGTCACCTCCTGCGGACAAAGAAACATCCATATTAGAAATTAAAATATAAAATAGTAAGTAATCAAACTAAACTACTCCTTGGTTAAGGGTACATCAATCAATCAGAGTCAAGAGCAACAACGCCAACCAACCCTGCCCTGATCAGTCAGCATTTAACAAAGCCATCTATATCAGGCAGAGCACATTGCGAGATTTGCGAGGAGATTTCATCGTCAGCCCATTTAAGTCCCCACTGCTGGGGCACGGGCCTCCCTCAATCACATGAGGGGTAATTGCCATACTCACCACGCTTGGCAGACGGGTTGGCGAGGGTTTTGATATAAATGCAGAGTTTTCCTTCTCTGGGTGCTGATGATCATGCCAGCAGATTTACCTTAGTCGCCTTTTACGACACCTCGGTAAAAGTGAGGGTGGCCTATTCTACTCTGCCGGGGACCACACAGCAGCGGAGATTTATTTTTTATTTATTTATTTACGGCTACAACTTAGGGACCTTCAAGAGAAGAGCGTACTCCTTTTTAAAAAGGTCGGCAACGCATTAGCGATCTCTCTGATTTCGCGGATGTTAATGGGCGGCGATGAATGCTTTCCATCAGGTGACTCGCTTGTTCGTTTATCACCTCTAGCATAAAAAAAAATATTTTATTTATTTCACAAAACCCACAGCTCTTGAAATAAAATTACGGTGTTACAATTTTTCTTACAGCCAATTATTTTTTATAGAAAGGCCAATCAGGATGACCTTACTCCTCCTAATGGTAAGCGGCCGTGAAATCTAAATATAAGGTAGACAGGCACAAAAATCTAACAAAGTACCCATTGAGTCTGCCATCCTCACCCTGATGGCCGGCTGTAATGCCGCTTCACGCCCCGCCTAAAAGACCCCGGATTGTATGAAGGTGGAAACATATGAGCTGGGAGAGCATTCCATGTCTTGATGGCTCGGAGCAGGAACGAGGAGCCAAACCTCTTGGTGCGCGCCGCCATTGTCTGGATGGTATGCGGATGGCAACGCTGTCCAGCACGTGTTATTTGGAAGTGAAGCCAATAAAGGATTTACAACTTACGTAACGATAATTGTATCTAGTTGTGTTACAAAAAAAATGCAGAAAGGTCGAGTGGAGACCGCCTGCTTGATTGCTTTCTATACTTCTTGTGTGGCTTAACGGCTTTCTAGTTATATTAAGAATAACATAAATTTGAAATATAATAATAATAATAATAATTCTCACAACATCTCATAGGTTGACCTGATTCCGTACTAAGTAGCTTAAGCACTTGTGTTACAGATATCAGACAACAGAGGAACACAAATATATACTTAAATACATTTATTACACCCAGACACTGAACAAACACAAGTGTTCATCGCACGAATGTTTGTCCAGGGTGGGGATCGAACCCACGACCTTTGACGCAAGAGGCAGGGTCACTACTAATTGCGCCATCCGGTCAGTCCGGTAATTTGAAATATATAGTAAATATAACAATTTTTAATAGAATTATAATAAATTAATATATATGGACCGACTTTCATATGATTATACTAGGTGCATTTGCTATCGTTATCAACAACACTCCTTGATCAACAAACCAGTCTGCAAGCCAGTACCAGCCAGTACACATGTTTCAATGGGCGAACTATAGTCACGCACGCACGGCTACGCAGGTCGCTTACGTGCGCGTGCGCATATGTATGCGCGGTGTGGCAAATGGGGCTAGGAAATGATGGATTTACTTGTTTTATAATCTAGGTATATACTTCGTTTTTAGTTTTTGTTTTGGCTTCCCCAATAATGCCTCAAAAAGGTTCCCGTCTCGTATTTTTAATGATTTGAAGTATTTTATAGTGAGGAAAGTTTAATCTATTTGTAATTTACGGTTAAACGGTGATTAATCCTACTATAAAAGTAGAAATGTAGGCTTATAGTTCATTATAGTTTAATGATTCTTAACTACACGACTTGTTTACAACGTACTAACAGGAGTTACTAACTGGTAAGTTAATTAGTTAATTGTACTAAACTTTCAAATGACTTTACCAGTATTATAAGTGTATTATCGATAAACACTTGTGCGTCATATCATATTTGTAAAATAAATATTATAATATTTATATAAAGACTAGCAAATTAAAAAGCATTATTAAAATAAGCTGCCAAAACGCTTTCGAAACACAATGGCATTTCTTACAAGATTGTGACGTAGTTTAACGTCAAGCAAAAGCTGTCATGTGGCGACGTAATTTTTCATCTGACCAATCGTGTCTTATCTTGGTGTGATGTATGAGATGTTGAATGATATTTTTTTTAATGTTAAACTACAGGATCTTGTGTATGTACCTACCCTATCCTTAGCTCTCCTACTCACGATAGAAAGAGAAAAAGATTCTTGAGAACGTTACATTTTCTGTTAGGTTGGCATTTCTTACAAGATTGTGACGTTGTTAAACTTCAAGCACAAGCTGTCATGTGGCGACGTAATTTTTCATCTGACCAATCGTGTCTTATCTTGGTGTGATGTATGAGATGTTGAATGATATTTTTTTAAATGTTAAACTACAGGATCTTTTGTATGTACCTACCCTATCCTTAGCTCTCCTACTCACGATAGAAAGAGAAAAAGATTCTTGAGAACGTTACATTTTCTGTTAGGTATATCCTGTGATCTTGCAGATGTTCTTGGGCGGTGGTGACCAGTGATCACTTACTATAAAGTGACCGGGTTGCTAGTTTTTTTTAATATGTGATAGGTGGCAGACGAGCAGACGGATCACGTGATGGTAAGCAATTGTCCCCGCCCATGGACACCCGAGACAACGGTCTATCTATATCGCCTCTATAATTAAAAAAAAACCTTTATCTTTGAAAGTTCATTGTTCAGATATGCAATATTTAAGACAGATTGGTCAAGGGTGACCGCACCCAAGAACTGAGTGAACCAGCCTATAAGCATAATAATGTCCTCCAAACCGATATTTCGGTCATAGCGGCCAATCTCAGCGATCAGCTATCGACGCAGGACATTTTATAGTGCACAAGTATTTGCGTAGACACTAGTGCACTCTCTATTCCAGTACCCTCTTATTTCGATGGGACACCCGTGTGACACGACCGAAGAGGGATTAGGCGCAGGACCAACGGCTTAACGTGCTTTTCAGAGGCACTGGGGTACAAGACCGACAACTTCCAGACTCCGGGCTAACCCTGAGAATTTCTTAACAGAAAAACTCAGGTACAAATTTTGGCCTGACCCGGGACCCCAAGCGCAACCGTCGCTTTAAAGTGCGACCCACTAACCATTGCACCACCGAGGCAGTCATATATCTGGTACGACAGACAATGAAGCAGGCCCATGACATTGATGAACAGCGATCTAATTGAATCCCGTCTGACCGGACTCAAGGATATGCGAAGTGGGTCGCCTGCCCGGACAATCAAGCTGGACATCTGATTTACAAGCTATGTCTAGTATTGACTCTTGCTGAAGCGAGTAAAAAAAGCGATATGCCTTCGTGTCAGTGTGTCATTCCCGGTTGCGTCCAAAGCTGTCCCTTGGGAGCCCAAGGTAACCTTGGACCATCATCATCATCATCATCAGCCCATTAAAGTCCCCACTGCTGGGGCACGGGCCTCCCTCAATCACATGAGGGGTAATTGCCATACTCACCACGCTTGGCAGACGGGTTGGCGAGGGTTTTGATATAAATGCAGAGTTTTCCTTCATGCCAGCAGCTTTACCTTAGTCGCCTTTTACGACACACGGCCTCCTTGGACCATGATGCAGGCAAATTACCAGAAATCCTCTAACCCTTAGAGGGTTCTGGTAATTTGAATAGAACGACTACCATCCGACCTTCGTAACCTAAAGGGTTACGAAGGGAATTAAAGGGAACCAGACAAACTGACACATGGTGACCGTTTCAGAAACAATCCGAAAGGTGTAGGTTTTCCATCACCGCCGAGCTTAGGGTAATATGCACCAATGTGCATATTACCCTAAGGATCCTCTGGATTTTTGAAATCTACGAGTGTGCAATCACACACTCGTAGATTTCAAAAATCCAGAGGTGCATGCTCGGATGTTTACCTATTCATCATCATCATCATCAGCCCATTTAAGTCCCCACTGCTGGGGCACGGGCCTGCCTCAATCACATGAGGGGTAATTGCCATACTCACCACGCTTGGCAGACGGGTTGGCGAGGGTTTTGATATGAATGCAGAGTTTTCCTTCTCTGGGTGCTGATGAACATGCCAGCAGCTTTACCTTAGTCGCCTTTTACGACACCTCGGTAAGAGTGAGGGTGGCCAATTCTACTCTGCCGGGGACCACACGGCTCGTACCTATCACCTCCCGTTAATTAGGCGCAAGGTAGGTATTGGCCCCTACGCCCTACGCCCACTGACGCCCTATTGGTCTAATGGTTTAAGTACCAGGCCATGATATCGGGGTCCAAGGACTCCTGGGTTCAAGCCTTCGAAAATATGTGTGGTAGCATATCTTTTTTTATGTATACATAAGTAGCTACAAGTTAATTACATCGACCCTCTGTGGGTCTAGTGGTTTTAGTACCGGGCCGTGATCTCTGGGTCTTGATCTCTTGGGTTTGTTTCCCGGGTCGAGCAAAATAATACTTCGAGTTCTTCGAACATAGCTCGGGTTTGTGATCACCAAACCGCATTTGGCAAGCGTGGTGATTAAGACTAATCCCATCATAGTAGCGATGACTTGAATTCTATGATGGAGGCCTTTGCCCTGCAGTGGAATAGTTAAAGGGCTGATGCTTTACTTTACTATTGTCCACTAAGCTACCATCGCGTTCGCCTTTCATAGATTTATATTAGCTCTGGTATTGCTTCTTTTGTGATAGGGAACAGACGAGCAGACAGATCACCTTATGGTAAGCTAGTGCTGCTGCCCATGAACACACGCAACCCCAGTAGGGTAGAGTTATAGTTCGTTGCAGTGCGCTTGCCAACATATTAAAACGGAGGCCCAATCTGTGGGTAAAGGAGGTTGAGAGGTTGGCAGGGCACTTGTGACTCCACTGGTGTCGCGAGTGTCCATGAGCGGCGGCAATCGCTAACCATCAGGTGATCCGTTTGTTCGTCTGCCACCAATCACATAAAAAAACGAACTTGAACTCTTTTCGTGAAGGTGTGAAGGTCGTATCGGAATACAGCTGGTAGTACATTCCAGTTTTGTTCAGCGAGACAAAAAGTTTCATGAGAAACGCACAGTTGTGGGATCCCCATAAGCCCAATTCTCGGGTTCGTGATATTTTGACAACATGGCGGATATCACCTGAAAACCATACAAAAAAACTATGTTTTAGTGATATATGTCCTACTAAAATAAATGTCACCAGCACGAGAATTGGGGTCCAGACATTTAGATGATGGGGCTGGAGTTGCTGCAGCGTGGAACGATTCCATTCAATTACTGAAGGGTTCCATTTTAATTATTGGAAACGTTACACGCGCATCTCAATCGGTGGCAAACGAGAGGACAATATGTAAGTGAAATTATGCGAAGTAAACTAAAACACACCACGGACAGAGTACGTAAGTGGTATAGCGCAGTGAATAAATTCGTGGTCCTTTTGAATAGCATTCAACCTGACCTAGATCATCCCATCCTTGACAGCGGTCGCTAAATCCCGCTCGCTTCCGTCCACTCCGGCGCATTAGAGATGTAACACGATATGTATAATATCGATATTTATACTATATTCAGATTTTTAATCATGTGGACTAAACTGACACATGCAAAAGTCCAGTTCTTATACATTTTGCGTTTGTCAAAAATAGCAGAAATATATGGGGATGACACATTGACTTCTGTTAGTTTAATCCAAAAATTAAAAATCTGAGTTTTATTCTATTTCTATCATCATTGATGGGCGCCCACCTCTGGGATAGACTTAGGCCTCGCCCAATGTTCAGCAAACTGATTGGTAATGTACCACCAGCAATACCAGCATCCATGGGGTTGACCAGGCCTTTCTTTTTTTTTCTTATTTCTTTCTTATACTCCCATACACCGTGTAGGGGACGTAATACTCCAATTAACTTAATATCCACTAGATAGATGTAGATAACCTTATCAGCTAAAAATCTGATGTTTTGTATGCTGCGGTTATGTATAAAAGGCTAAAAAAAAGGATTCTTTCTAATACCCCGTTTAGTAATTCAAGCTGTGAATAAAGATTACAAGTAGAAAAACTGTTTTTCATTTAAGTGAAAGGCAAGATTCAATACGTTATCCGGTTCGGATGTGAAAGCAATAAAATTACAGTCGGGCGCTATTCGACTTTTAATTAAAAACCTTATTTGTCAATGTCATTAGAATTATTTCAGGCTTTTCTTACTAATTTATCGATATCTTTTGACATCACTCGCACGTCGATCAGTCACGGACTTTTGTCTCGTGAGTCTTGCTCCAGATAGCTGCAAATTGAAACAGATTATGTTTGCGATATCCGATGCGATACGATGAAACAGTTACGTAAAGATCTGTTATTGTTCTACTGATATGTCTAGGTTGTAACTATCTGAGATAATATATTTACTTTTGCTAACTCAGTGACGATTTTCCGAAGCTGACCATCATAAAGAAAAAATAAATTTGTTGAATGACAAAAAAAAACAGCAGTCTAGGCGGCTTGTCATTGTTCCGGTAACATGCATTACTTGCGTGATGTAAAAATGCATAGTGACATCTACCGGAGCAATAATTGCTCTCAAATTTTAGCAGATACAAAAAGCAGACGCTTTGTTGTGACACTAAGACCATTAGATGGCGTTAGTTTCCATACAGTTAAACTATTGTTCTGGAGTCGAAGACCGCCCCAACCGCGCAGTGTCGGGAGGCCTCCTCTCCCAGAGGAGCAAGAACACCGCGCCAAGAAAGGCGCGAGATGCAGCCCGGGTAAAGTGTCTACCCCGACACCCAACCGCACCAAGTGCGAAGACACCATACGATACGAATACTATTGTTCTAAGTCGATTACACCATGCTGACCATTTTCCGAAGCAATCCACTCATCTTAGCGTGTACAGTCAACTCCAAAAATATGTATACACTTTAGGACCTTGTCACAATACTTACCTATAAGAAAGTAGAGGTCTACTTTCTTATATTATATATTGTGACAACGTCCTAAAGTGTATACATATTTTTGGAGTCGACTGTACCTAATTCCCGGTTGCATCAAAAGTTGTCGCTTCGGAGCCCGGGGTGCGCTTAAACCCAGGATTCGGGAAATCTGGTAATTACAATGAAGCGACTTCCGTCTCACCTTCAAGCCTTAGACGGAAACCAAACCATCTGGATTTTTCGAAGCATTTAAACCCGAAATCATAACGAGCTTATAGCCCATGGTCCTTCCTACCGTCTCGGTATACGGACCGAATCTTGGGCGACGCTCACCAGGTACTTGCTAAGGGCTCTTTCCTCGGTGCGTTTCTTCACTCCCTGCAAAGTCTTTGTCCTGTCCATCTCAATGTCCCTTCTCCCTAAGGACCATGAAACACACAGCACAAGAGACTCTAGCTAGTGCATAATGAACTGAGCTGAGAACAATAACTAATGTGCCGCCGCATCAGGTCCCGGTAGAATGGGTAGGCAGACCCAAAAAGATTTAGCTTAACGTCGCGTCGTAAGATTTTTTTTTGGCAGGCAATAATTCAAGAGCACAATATTCAAGCCCTGGAGATGAATCTCCACCACTTCGTTTACACCCAAAGACCTACGCATTTAGTAAGAGAGTGAACACTATTTCCAATTCTAAGATAAGACGAAGATGACGCACGGTATTTTTTTCTGAAACATCACGTACGCTACGCCTTCTGCCATCCTCAAGTTCGTTCGTGCGCACGTTTGAGTATTTCAATTCGCAAAAAACGAATTAACATTTTCGTTAGGTTAACAGAAGTGAATGAACTACGATTGATGTGCAAGCGCACCCAGCGTAGCCGAACGCGGTTTCAAGGTGTTATCAAGGTTAGCCACTCTTTCTCATAGTTAATTATGTTGCAGTACAAACGATCAATGGGCCCCTGATGGTAAAATGATCACTGCGGATACATTTTTTTGTGATAGTTGGCAGACGAGCTACCATTCGGGTCACCTGATGGTCAGCGATCCATGTTGTTTAAAGTAAAAATACCGTAGATGGAGGTTGGCAGCGCAATAGTGACTCCACTGTTGGTGCATGGACACCCATGCTGTCGTGCTCTATCTACGAGTATAATGCCGTTAAGTACCAAAACCACTGTCGGAAAAAATGGTCTTAAAGAGCGCTCTTTAAGTCCGTTTTTAGGGTTCCGTAGCCAAAATGGCAAAAACGGAACCCTTATAGTTTCGTCATGTCCGTCTGTCCGTCTGTCCGTCTGTCCGTCTGTCACAGCCGATTTACTCGGAAACTATAAGTACTACAGTGATGAAATTTGATGGGAATATGTGTTGTATGAACCGCTACAAAAATATGACACTAAATAGTAAAAAAAAGAATTGGGGGTGGGGCCCCCCATACATGTAACTGAGGGATGAATTTTTTTTTTTCGATGTACATACCCGTGTGGGGTATCAATGGAAAGGTCTTTTAAAATGATATAAAGTTTTCTAAAAAACATTTTTCTTAAAGTGAACGGTTTTTGAGATATCAGCTCTCAAAGTCGTAAAAAGTATGTCCCCCCCCCTCTATTTTTATAACTACGGGGTATAAAATTCTAAAAAAAATAGAGGTGATGCATGCTAATTAACTCTTTCAACGATTTTTGGTTTGATCAAAGTATCTCTTATAGTTTTTGAGATAGGTTGATTTAACTGTAATTTTGGACTTTGCTGCTACGGAACCCTTTGTGCGCGAGCCCGACTCGCACTTGGCCGGTTTTTGAAATGTCGTTTGCTTCTTTTTAGTAAATACTAATAAACATTCTTCTTTACTTAAGCCAAAACTTTCCTTTAAGGGGAAAAAACCTATAAAAAATGTCCAAATCCAAACACGAATTTCAAGTTATGCAAAATTCCAAAGATAATATTGCATACTCGACTCTCGAGGACTATTAATCCTTTTAAACAGCAAAACAAGTTCCACAGCACATTTAAAACTCAATGTCACAGAAAACGAGGCATTTGGTAAATGGTATAACATACCACACACATACTGAGTTTTTAAATACGATAAAGACTAGGCAGCTTCAATATCTAGGACACCTCATGAGAAATGACAGGAGAAGGCCTGGTAGAAGAAGAATTTCTTGACTACGAAATCTGCGTGATACGGCAAAAGTAAGTATGACCTCCAACTAATCATACAAGGGAGATCAGGGCAGGAGAAGGCCTGATAGAAGAATTTCTTGGCCACGCAATCCGCGTGTATGGTACAGAAAAAGTACGAGATCGCTCTTCCTTGCAGCGTTAATGATTGCTAACCTTCGGCAGGAGACGGCACTATAAGAAGATAACACACCGAAACGTGTTGAATTCCATTATCATCTCAGATTATCATTCCCGGTTGAGACCGAAGCAATTGCTTCAGTGCCTTTTCTTCTTTTGGGTTTCTCAGGGGAAATGTCGCCGACTCAGAAGGAGATAGAACTATGGAATGACCTTCCAGCCGCGGTGTTCCCTGATCGCTATGACATGTCCTTTTTTAAACGAGGTTTGAAAAGAGTTCTTCTCTCACGGTAGGGCAGCGGCATGACTGTGCTCCGGCATTGTTGATCGTCTATTAGCGGACGGTTACCGTTTACCATCAGATGGGCCGCAAGCTCGTCTACCTACTATAAGCAATAAAAAAAAAAGATAGATAGATAAATCATTTATTTGTACATGCAATGGCTTAAATATAAACAAATTTAGAGAAAGTAAAAAAAAACACATTCATTAACACACACAAATTGCGCTTCTTCGGCATGTCTGTCACAGCGATACAAATGGGAAATAGATCAGCAATTTTGTTTGCCGAGGGCAAACTGCTGATTTTCAGCCATTTCTTACCGACGAAAATAAAGGCGTGCCGCAAACGGTGAATGAAATGGACAAATAATAACATGACATACGTACATACTATAAACTATTTCTTAAATACACTTGCACAAATTTTAATAAGATAAGATATTTATATACAATGATTAAATCGACGGAGCTGACGTTACCGCCTTTTGCCGGTCCCTTATGCAAACCCGTCCGCCGGAAGATAGGTGGGCAGTTTTAGGCTTTCCCTTGGCAGGTCCATTATGAAGAGGGGCACCCCTCATCATAATAGACCTGCACGTTTTGGATAGTTTCTGAAATGTGTAACCATGATTCAGTTGGTCTAATCGTTCTGTTAAAGGGTTGCGAAGTTCAGACAGCAGTCGCTTCATTGTAATCACCAGATTCACCAAATTCCGAATCATTGTCGAAGCGTACGATGATAATGATGTAACTGACGACCCATTTGGAACATTGGTAATGAACGCTGCCTTTGGTTCAAATGTACGCACAGTACAAACTTTTGTGTGCATGAACATGTCTGTTTGTGTGGGTGTTTTCTATGTATTATATGTAGGTATTTATTTACACAAGAAAAGTATTATATTTAGATATTTGTAATCTCACTGTTGATTGTCAATGTATGTGATGTTGTGAATTATTTAGAAAGAAAGAAAGAAAAATTTTATTATTTTGGACATCACAACACTACATACGAGTACAACATTAGTTACAAAAGAACAAGTAAACAAACAAAAAAAAGATACAGACAAAAAAAAAGCAAAAAACAAAATAATGAGTACAAATAACCAGTTAATTAATTAATTAGTTAATATTTATTATTTATTTAACACCCACAAGTTGGACCGACGATCTAGTGAAGGTTCCGGGAATCCATTGGATGCGGGCGGCACATAACCGATCTGTGTGAAGAACATTGGGGGAGGCCTATGTCTAGCAGTGGACGTCTATTGCCGTCGACGGCTGGAATGATGATGATGATTTATTTAAGATGAGGAGCTCTTTTCTCAAAAGTCGCATCGGTTATAAAGATAAAGATAAAGATAAAAAATTATTTATTCAATTTAGGTCCACACAGAACACTTATGAATGTCAAAATAGGTACATAATATCTACCGCTGGTTCGGAATGTCGATTTCTACTGAGAAGACACCAGCAAGAAACTCAGTAGTTACTCTTTTCAAATATTGATGATGTTACAGAGTTTCAATCGAGAAAAAAAATACAATTATGAAGTTAATAGACTACTATGAATAACAACTCAAAATATTTATCAATTAACTTGACCAAGAATCCTTATCATTTAAATAGTCTTGTACACTATAGTAACCTTTCTTCATTAGGCAGGTTTTAATATGAGACTTAAACTTATCCAGTGATAGATTAATGACATTTTGTGGTAGCTTATTAAATATCTTAATACTTAAGCCAACAAACGAATTACCGATTTTATGAAGTCTGAGGACCGGGACGGCAAGCCTATGTTTATTTCTGGTGTTAAGACTATGACTATCGGACTTTTTTGGAAAAGTGTGCAAGTTCTTACGTACATACATAATGCAGTCGAGGATAAATTGGGAAGCCACGGTTAAAATATTTATTTCTTTAAATATTTCCCTAAGTGAGTCACGTGATCTAAGGCTGTATATAGCGCGGATGGCCCTTTTCTGTAATACAAAAATAGTTTGTATGTCAGCAGCAGACCCCCACAACAGTAGACCATATGACATCACACTGTGGAAATAGCTGAAATAGACCAGTCTTGCCGTTTCGATATCAGTCAGACGCCTAATTTTTCTTACTGCATATGCAGCGGAACTTAGTCTTCCTGCCAAGGCAGCAATATGGGGACTCCACTGCAATTTCGCATCTATAGTTATACCGAGAAAAACTGTGGAATTAATGATTTGAATAGATTCATTGTTCATCTTAATACTTGTATCGACCCTGCTTACATTTGGCTATGGTGAATTTTACACATTTAGTTTTCTTTGAGTTAAGAAGTAAATTGTTGGTCGTAAACCAGTGCAATACCTGTGAGAGAGTATCATTTACGTCGTCAATTGATTTTTTATATCTATCAACCTTAAAAATCAAGGAAGTGTCGTCAGCAAATAACACTATCTCACATAGATCTTTCGTAAAGTATGGAAGGTCATTTACGTATATTAAGAACAACAAAGGCCCCAATATTGAGCCTTGGGCACTCCCATTAATAGAGGAGCGCCAGAAGAGTCGATTCCATTAACATTAACCCTTTGAATCCTATCAGACAAATAAGATTGAATCATATCAAGTGCGTTATTCAATACACCGTAATGCCGTAACTTCATCAATAGTGTTTCATGATTAACGCAATCAAATGCTTTCGACAAATCACAGAAAACACCTATTGCATCCTGCTTTTTCTCCCACGCATCAAAAACATGTTTGATAAGAGCCACTCCTGCATCAGTAGTGGATTTTCCTTTAGTAAAATCCAAACTGTTTTTCATGCAGTAATTTATTAATATTAAAATGAGATAAAAGTTGAGTGAATATAATTTTTTCGAATATTTTACTGAGTGCTTGGCAATATGGATATTGGCCCTAAAGTTAGACGGGTCACTCCTTTCTCCAGATTTGAATAAAGGTATGATTTTACTAATTTTCATCTTATTTGGAAATTGACCCTCGTCAACACATTCGTTAAATATTATAGCTAAGTGGGGTGCGATAGAGTGTATTATATTTTTTATTATATCTATCGAAATTCCCCATGCATCCTCAGTCTTTTTAATATTTAAATCTTTTAATGTTTTAAGAATAATCTCTGAGTTTACATGACTAAATCTAAAGATGTGGTGCACTCATCTACATGCGACTTGATGAGAGAAGCAGCGAGATGCGGGCTCGAATTTAATGTTTTAGTGGTAGTGACTGGAATGTTTGAAAAGAATGAACTCAAATGTGCTTGCCACTTCAGAGTCTGTATCAATAGATTTGCCATCAATTTTAAGAGAGAGCTTGCTGTGTTGTGTTTTGTTTTTGCAAGTCTCTTTATTTATAATTTTCTATGTAACTTTACTTTTATTACTAGCTTTCATTATCTTATTTTTAAAGTAATTTGATTTGGCCACTGCGCAAACTTTTTTAAATAGCTTTGAATATTTCTTAACATATTCTAATGTCGTTGGGTCATTAGAGTTGGCCTTAATATCATACATTCAAATAACCTCTTTCTGCTTTTATAAATACCTGTAGTGGCCCAGTCACTGAATTTGGTTTTAGAGGTATTTGTTTTAATGGTTCTTTTGGTAAAGATACCATTAAATTCTTTTTCAACGACATTAAATAATTTATCATAATGTTGGTTTACATTTCCTTCATTATAGGACAATGTAGACAACTTTTGTGAGATAGTTTCTTTAATCTATTTATACGGTTTTCAGTGATTGGTCTACATACCAAAACTATATGAAGAAGGGGCATGACGGTGCTCAAACACAGTCATTTGACCACTATGGTCAGAATTGATAAAATTTATTATGGACTTGTCCATAACTTCACAGTTACAAAATATGTTATCTAAACAAGTAGCTGAGGTGGGTGTGACTCGCGTGGGTTCGGTGAAAAGATGATGTAAATTAAATGATTTAAAGAGATTCAGAAACCTAACAGAGTTCTGTGAGTTATCTAAAATGTTGATATTAAAATCTCCACAAACAACTACTTTTTTATTAGATGAACATATTTTGCTCAAAACTTCTTCCATAGTGGATTCAAACATGGTAAAATTCCCATTTGGGGGCCTATACACACAGACAATGACATGCCGCTCCAGCTCTGCACACGCTAACTCAATAGTTCGCTCAACTGAGAGTGAGACAATATCTTTACGTTCTTTAAATTTAATTGTATTATTCAATAAAATAATTGACCCGCCTCTGATTGCCAACTTTCTCGTGAACGAACTACTGACGCTATAGTTATCTATATTGATAATTAATTCATGCTGTCTTAACCAGTGTTCTGTAATACATATAATATGGATATTCATTTCATTTAAAAATAACTCTAATTCTAGTTCTTTGCCAGACAAACCCTGGATATTCTGATGTATAAGGTTCAGATGACTAGGGTTTCCTTTTGTTATTGATTTGCTAGAGGATTCCTCTATTGTCTCATCTTATCTTACCTAAACCTTGATCATTAAAACTAAGGCCACCTTTGTTGACCCAGCACTGCATTAACAACCACTATCATGAATATTAATTCATCTTACGAAATATTTGGTAAGTAAATAAATATTTATATCCAAAATCATACACTCCACGCTAAGCGTTCTTGACCGATATGTGTAGTGCATATCGTGCAATAAAACATTAACATAATTTTGCTATATTGAATGTTTATTTATAGTCATAATACACGCATAACATTTGTCTACCATATCTATACTATTTATAAAAATGACTGACCGGATGGCGCAATTGGTAGTGACCCTGCCTCTTACGCCAAAGGTCGTGGGTTCGATCCCCACCCTGGACAAACATTCGTGCGATGAACACTTGTGTTTGTTCAGTGTCTGGGTGTAATATATGTATTTAAGTATATATTTGTGTTCCTCTGTTGTCTGATATCTGTAACACAAGTGCTCAAGCTACTTAGTACGGAATCAGGTCAACCTATGAGATGTTGTGAGAATTATTTATTTATAAAGAGTATCTACTATTGACTGCCTCGGTGGCGTAGTGGTTAGTGGGTCGCACTCTAAAGCGACGGCTGCGCAAGAGTTCCCGGGTTCGATCCCCGGGTCGGGCCAAAAATGTGTACCTAAGTTTTCGGTAAGAAATTCTTAGTGTCCGCCCGGAGTCTGGAAGTGGGCGGTCTTGTACCCCCGTGCCTCGGAAAGCACGTTAGGCCGTTGGTCCTGCGCCAAATCCCTCTCCGTTCGTGTCACGGTGGTGTCCCATCGGAATATGAGGGCAAGGGATAGAGAGTGCACCTGTGTTTAGAGCTTGTTTTGAGTTTGACACACTTGAGAACTATATAATATATCCTGCATACGTCGACTGATCGTTGAGATTGGCCGCCGCCGTAGCCGTGATCGGTTAGAGGATATTATTATTATTATCTATACTAATTATAAAGAGGTAACGTTTCCGAGGACGTACGGAAGATGTAACTTTGCTAATTTGGTTTATCGTATATATCTCAAGTCGGTACAAAAATGTTGCATCGCGATGTAGGATCGTATAAGAAATTCGTTTTTGTATGGAACAGTCAAATTAGCGCCATCTGTTGCTGGAGGGTAAATTTGTGAATATGTATGTGAAGATGTGAGGATATGAAAATAAGTCTTTCCCAAATCAACGCACAGCCGAAACCACTAGACCGAAAATCATGAAATTTGGAACATAGGTATTTATTATGTAGGTGCGCACTAAGAAGGGATTCTTAAAAATTCAACCCCTAAATGGGTCTAAGGGGTCATTAATGTTCGTATGAAAGTCGTTCAGTTTTGATGTTAAAGATTTGAAAATTGGAAATATGTTTATATGTTTGTCCGTTTGTCCGCCTCTATCATAAAAAAAATGAAAATTCAACCCATAAAGGGGTCAAAATGGGGTAAAACCATTGTATGGAAAATTCGTCATTTTTAAAGCTAGAGTCATGATAATTGGTGTTGGGGATTTTTAAACTAATTCTAGGGTGAACGGGGGCAAAATCGTCGTATGCAAGATTTGTCATTTTTAAAGCTATAGGCTTGACGTCGTAAAGGATGACATGTGTGCCAATAAAATGACCACAATGGATGCACAAGATCGCGCAAAGTAGAGGAGTCGAAGCAAGCCACGGGCTCCAGAGCTTGGGTCGCAACCGGGACAAAACGCTAAGATGATGATGCCGAGAGTCGTGAAAATTGGTATTTGAGATTTTTATACAAATTTAACTTAAACACACTTTTATTGTATTTCAATAGATGAATGTTATGTACTTTTTAGGAGTCCTGGTAAGAAAGAAAAAAAGACCAGGTTTTGGAAAATTATGTCCCGTAACGAAGTAAGGGCGGGCCACTAGTTATTATAAAGAGATATATCCTATAGAAAACGCAGCGGCTACGCTTATAGGAAATCCGAAAACACGAAACGCTTGCGCGACGTAATCGACACATAGTGCCATCTATTATACCCTGCTTTGTTGAGTGAGTTGGAGTGTCGCAGGCCCAGTCCAGGGGGGAAGGCGAGCTTAAGGTGACGAGTAGCCCTAACTAGCCGACACCATTCGTTTTTCATCATCATTTGCCATTTATCACATAAAAAAACACATTAAGGTGACGGGTAGGGCACACTAGCGACGCCAATCGATTTGACTTTTCAGCTACTAAACCGGATCTATTTTAAACAATTTCGGGGCTACTACCTCTCGGCGATCACTTATCTCATCATCAGCCCATTTAAGTCCCCTACTGCTGGGGCACGGGCCTCCCTCAATCACATGAGGGGTAATTGCCATACTCACCACGCTTGGCAGACGGATTGGCGAGGGTTTCGAAATGCAGAGTTTTCCTTCTCTGGGTGCTAATGATCATGCCAGCAGCTTTACCTTAGTCGCCTTTTACGACACCTCGGTAAGAGTGAGGGTGGCCTATTCTACTCTGCCGGGGACCACACGGCTGGTACTCTCACCATTCGTTTTCAATTGTTAGCTACTAAACCGGATCTATTTTAAACATTTTCGGGGTTAAAACGTATCGGCAAACACTTATACTATTTATTAATTAACCATACACAAATGTTGGGTCCGTTTTTGTACGCGAAAAATTGATTACCGCCAAAAGCGGCTACTTTTGGCTTGAATCAATTTTTCGCGTACATATGTTGGATCCGCATTTGTGCATGGTTTTTAATAAATAGTATAAGTGTTTGCCGAGAGGTTATAACCCCGAAATTGTTTACAATAGATCCGGTTTAGTAGCTAACAATTAATATCGATTGGCGTCGCTGGTGTGCCCTACCCGTCACCTTAAAGGTTGATATCGCTTTGAGGGCGATTTGTCCACTTATGTTACCCATGGACTCCCATCCAGGAGCGGTCTTTACCTATGAAATTGCAGTTTTGTATGGTGATTTTTTTAGAAGTTGTATGTTCCGTTCAATTTTTTTTAAATTTACAAAGTAACTATTAGTATGATGATTTTTTACTTATTAAAGAAGTGATTCATACATCTTATTGTGTCTAGAAAAAAAAACGACAATTTTATAAAATTGATTGGCTGAAAAATTTATTCACGCCAAAAGTAACAAGGAATCAGCTACCAACGATGGTGTTTCCGAACAGATACGACCTGGTGATCTTCAAGAAAAGAGCTTATTTCTCCCTTACGAGCCGGCAACGCATCTGTGATGCCCCGTGTGTCGCAGATGTCCATGGGCGGCGGTAATTCACTTACCATCAGATGAGCCGCCTGCTCGTTTGTCTGCCATAATGTAAAAAAAAAGGTAAAGACCTATTATTTCTATAGAGTAGAAATGTCCAGAAACGATAATGACGGGCCACTAGACTATACTATTATAAAAAGGTAATTCTGGAGACGGCGACAACGCTTATAGGTAATCCGAAAACACGAAACGATTGCGCGATGTAATCGGCACCTAGCGCCATCTATTGCTATGAAATGGAACTAATGTCCCGAAACAAAGCTAGGGCGGGCCACCAGTCTTAACTAAAGACAAAGACAGTCACTTTTTCCTAAAACTGTATCGTTTTTCGTGCTGGAAACCAACCTGCGACCGTTACGTCTAGGCGGTGTTCCGACCACTGCGCAAAATAGGTCGTCAAAACTTCGATTTTTCTTTTTTTTATGATGCTATGTGCTCAGACGAGCAGACGGATCGCCTGATGGTAAGCGATTGCCGCCGCCCATAGACACCCGCGACAACAGTGGAGTCACAAGTGCGGATTGCACCTCCGGTACCCTCACTCACGCAGCGAAACAATACAGTGCTGCTTCACGTCGGTTTTCGGTGGTATCACTCCGGTCGAGCCGGCCCAGTTCATGGCGAAGCGTGGCTTTCCCACGGTCGATTTCGAGTTTACCTATATGAAAACTGAGTAACAATCATTTCGTGTCTACTTAACTTGAATTGTTTACTTCATAAAGCATTGTAAAAATGAAGTCAGCCATTCGTGCATAAAACTGGCTGTATATTCTTGAATATCTTTGCTTCTTCAAGCATAGAAAAACAAGTCACACAGGTTACTAAACTTCTAAAATGGGTAAAATAAGGGTTTCCTTGTAAAAATATATGATTGATGGCGTAACATTGCAGTCAGGTACGGCAGGATTCATATGTTTGTCTTGTTTAATAAAATTGTTTGGAAGAACCACGCTTCGGCATGAATGAACTCGATCAGAGTGATACCACGGCCTCACAGAAAAGCGCCGTGCTGTGGTTCTCTGCGTGAGTGACGGTACCGAAGGAGCAATCCGGAAGAAAGGGGGGTGTTCCGCCATCGCACTTTCTTCGTAAATAATTCGTAAGTTTCAAATATGGAATTCTAATGTTCGAAATTTAAAATCGTTAATAAATCGATGTTTCTGTGTTGGCGAATGATGCAGAAGCAATTCGCAACCATTTTTATGGTTTGTCATGCATTCCGTGTCAATAGTTTGATTATTGGCACACCAGAGGGCAGTTGAACGCCGACGCCCGGAAAGGACACAGCCTAATGGCGTACGCGCCGTAAGAAAACTGTTAAAGCGTGTGTGCTTGTGCGTGTTCCGACCTCCATGGAACTGATGTGCTAGATCCCGAACCTAGAAGCTGAGGTGCTTGTGGCTGACCCGAAGGTGGAACCGTCAAACGATCTACTAAAGGTACGTGTGTGCATGGTGTTGTTGCTGCGTACCTTCTCGATACAGAACATCGATTTCCCATATCGGCAGGCCTTGCAGGTCTGAACCAGGTGTAGCAGAAAGCCACTGATCGTCTGTTCCTTTGTACTAAAGGGAACCCAGTGTGCAGTGCGTATGCTACAGGGGGTTTTAGGGTTGGCAGTACTTGGCAACGCACTTGTGAATCCACTGGTGTTGCGGTCCATGGGCGGCGGCAATCGCTTACTATCAGGTGAACCGTCTGCTCATCTGCCACCTAACACATTTCTTTTTTGTTAGCCTATATTGCCGAACAACGTTGCCATGGATATGCCATGATTGGAAGAGCTGAGGCCAATCTTTAGTAATGAAGCGGCACCTTAAGGGGAAAAAGAACCAAGGAAGAGATGATAGGGATACCATCTCTGATTTTCAGCGTGTTATTCGTAATTATTACGTTCAACTAAGCTGTTGTTTCTATACTAATTATAAAGAGGTAAATATCTTAAAATATAAATGCTACAGACAGCGACAACGCTTATAGGTAGAAAACAAGAAACGTTTGCGCGATGTCATCCACACATAGCGCCATCTAGTGGTATGAAGTGGAACTAATATCCCGAAACGAAATTAGGGCGAGCCACTAGTTCATGAATTAAAAAAATAACGCCATATTGTTGTTTGGAGCCAATCTCAGTTGCGTTCCAAAATCGTCGCTTCGAAGATTTAAAAAAATAATTAAAAAAGTAAGTTCATGATCGAACGAAACGAAACGTTTTGGATACTTTGAAGCACATACTGCAATTGTAATCGTTTCTTGTTGCAACTGTATTTAGTTTTTGTGATCAACAAGTAAACAAATTACTTTTACTTACATTGCACATTTCTTCGAAAGGTGCAATTCATCCGTGGTTCGCCACAATTCGAAAATTAAAGAACTTACATAACAAGTAAGTAGTTATCGATGAAAAGTATAAATTTCTAATCGATTCGGACCCACGTCTCTCGATACTCCCGCATAAATTTCTACTTTGTATCCGATTTTTTGCAATATCCGATGAGTATTACAAGTTATGCATAAAAAAATATACGCTTCGACTTGAGCACCTCCTCCGTTTTTTTGGTCGGATAATGATTTTGCATTCCATAGGTAAATTTTAAAACGTTTTGGCATTTAATAAAAAGACAGTCTTTTTTCATACTTGTGACTCCACTGGTGTCGCAAGCCGAATCCAACAGGCTAATCTGGGATTTATTGAAGCAGGCTGATATGATGATGATGAATCGAACACACTTCTGTTTGGTTGCGCCTTGAACTACACATTGGGCGCCACAGCAGTAAAAACACTGATAATATTTAAAAAAATGAAAAAAATATTTATTCAAATTAAGTATGAATACCATTTATGAATTGTAATGTAATCTACCGCTAATTCGGAAAGTTGATTACTACTGTAATAAAATATTTGTGACGTAACCTAACCACTTCATCAAATACATGGAAAGAAAACACCTAACCAAACTTGGAAAATCCGTGGAATTAACAAATGCTCCTAATGAAATTGGCCCGGGACAGAAGTCACAGAACTCTAATCACCGATACAAATTACTGCTGACAGGTTTGACAAACGAGCTGCGCATGCGCGGGCGCAGGTTTCGATGCTATTTCACTGCCCACGACCAAACATATAACTGTCATTGGCAATAAAAAACCATTTGTTTAAAAAATCTATTCAAATTACGGACTGTTCGTCTTTTATAGGTCCACTTTAAAAGATGAATATTGACCTCCGTTCAAAGTGCCTACTCTCTTGCGATCGTTATAGATATCAAATCCGACATTTATATTACACTATCGGTTCATTGTCGATTGGGGAATTTCGGCGGACTGTGGTGGCCTAGTGTGTGGCCGTATGAACATGAATAAACTTTAAGTTATAGGTAAACTAAGTTAAAGCATAACTTTTAATTAAGATAGTTGAATATATAAGTAATACTATGTCCACGAGAGCTCTGCCGACAAACTGTTGCACAGTTTGGCAGAATCACATTTTTGTAAATGTATATGCGTTGCTTGAAATATCAATAAAAAAAAAATATTAAATAATGTATGGAAATCTTTAATTTGATCTCTTTGCGTGCACGTGAATAGGCAGGACCAAATGTCTGCATTGATATTTTGCCTTCACTCCGTTGGCTCAGCGACCCAAATAGAGTCTAGACTCTGCCTAGGCAGAGAGACCTCCGAAACAAGAGATCGCCACTTCGGTCGATTCTGCGCTACTTCTACTTCTAGTTATTGACCAGGAGCTCGTGCAGATCAGTCTCGACGACGTCCTTCCAGCGATAGCTAGGTCAGCCTACTGGGCGTCGGCTCTTGTCTTGTTTTACATATTTTATAGAACCTATTCTGTTATAAGCGGGCAAGAGGAATCAAACAGACAGATCATAGCATAGAATGTTATAAAACCCGACTACCAAGAAACACGCTCTAAAATACGGCATAATAATTTCAGCAGAGACAATTTTCTTGTTTCGTACTTTTTAGAAGCGTGTTTTTTTGGTTTTAAAATATTTTTAGTTATGTATATAAAATTACATATTTGAAATGTGCTAAAAAGCTCTTTCATTTGATACCCCACACGGTACCGTCAAGCAAATTTTTTCTTTTTTTTTAGTTCTTTACTCTAAGTCCTCTACAGGGCGCTGTAGTCAATTTAACGTGACGTATATTCGCCTACAACCAGAAGACAATCAAGACGCTTTTAACGACACCTCATTTGTTCAAATATGATAACCAGTTTAAAAGTTATGAGGGAACAGATGAACACCCATACATACAGGACAAAAGCATAACCCTCATTTTTGCTTCGCCGTAGTAGGGTAAAAATAGGTTTATCCGTTCTTCATTTAAAAATGGTATTAGGTACTAACACGATTTTTTATTCATTTATTTATTTATTTATTGGCACACAAAACAGAATAACATCAAAAAAGCATCAAAATTAACAAATTAAATATTTTTAGTCCAGACATTATCCCAAAATCATGTGTACACACACATCATGACATCAAAAGCAATGAGACTAAATAAAAATGTCTGCTATTTAAAAAAAACACAAACCTCAGATCTTAAAATAACAATTATAATATTACAAGTAACGTACGGCTATATTGGTCTAAATTATACATTTTGAGATATTTTTATTGCTGCCCGTTGAAACTTGGCAGTTGTCATTAAATATATCTATAGAATTATAATTATTTATCAGGAGTTCATTGTAGAGGCGACACATTCTAACTACAGGGTTAAAGTATGATGTGTTGTTTTTATATGTTAAAAGGGAAAAGGTATTTAGGAAGGGATACCGATGTCTTGGTTTTTTATACCATTGATTTTGTTTTTTTATACGAGTAAGTACATTAGACAAGCGGCCGGCTTCGACTTTCGCGAATAGGAATGTAACAACTATGTTCCTAATGAATTTGCCCCGGCACAGAAGTCACAGAACTCTAATTACCGATACAAATTACACCTGACAGGTTTGACAAACGACCTACGCGTGCGCGGGCGCAGGTTTCGATGGTTTATTTATTTTTTAACTTTCCACGGCTACATAACTGTCATTGGCAAAAACCATTTGTTGAAAAAATTTTGCTAATCAAATTGACTGTTCGTCTTTTATAGGGTCACTATAAAGACGAAAACAATAGAGAAGACCTCAAAATAGATCGGAATCCTTAAAATTGAACCGGTCAATATTAATATATAACGTCTCTCTAAACACTTGACATTGGCGGAATCACAAGTGCGGCCGTCACCATGCACGGGTTAAGACCAAAAAAAAAAGACGAACAGCGAACTCCGTTAAAAGATAAAGATAATAAAATCTTTATTCAATTTAGGTCCATACAGAACACGTATGAATGTCAAAATAGGTACACATATTATCATCTACCGCTCAGAGAGACTATTCACTATTCTTACGCGTTCAGAGAGCCTGCCTATTCACCACTCTTATGCGATCGATATACATGGTGTATAATGCGCGGGAGCAGGTTTCGATGCTATTTCACTGTCCACGGCTACATAACTGTCATTGGCATTAAAAAACCATTTGTTGAAAAAGTTTGCTATTCATATTGGCTGTTCGTCTTTTATAGGGTCATAAAGACGAACAGCGAACTCCGTATAGGTAAACATTTACATCCCTTTAAACACGTGTTCTACCAACCATTCTTAAATCTCATATTAGTGTAATTTGTAAGAGCGAGATAGCTCCAACTCAAGTATTTTATTACTTACTGGGGCATCTCAAAACATGTATAAGAATGAATATGAAAAATAAATTTATATGCATATTCTGAACAACGATTGTTCTATTTCTTTTGGAACTTTCCTCACCGCCGAAATAATGGAAACAGAAATATGCACTTATATAGAGAACTGAAACATCCATATCGATCATGTATGTGAAGCGATGCTTTTATTTGTCGGCATCGCCGCGAGTTGATTTTGTCAACGCATCATTCTTTAAACTGTATCATTGTTTTAAAGAATAAATCAGCGTAGCACTCGAACGGAGCGGTTTGATTTATCATCCCCGAAACCCTCTCAGCAATACCAAAATAATGTTACCTACAATGAACATAAATTGTTAGAAATTCTTTAAAAACCTAGACTTACGTCACGAATGTACATTTTTTATCAGGATTTCTCGTGATAATAAACTAAATAATAATCTGTGTGATACGCCGTAGATAAGGCGCAAATACAGATACCAAATATTTTTTTAATGAGATAGGGGAATTAGCAGACGGATCTCCAGATGGTAAATGATTACCGTCGTCCATGGACACCTGCAACACCGGAGGAGTCACATCACAAGTGTGCTGCCGGCGTTTTAAAAGGACGCTCTTTTCTTGACATTAGCAGGGTTAACAAAATCGAAACATAACATAGGGGTTGTTTAAGAAGTGTCACTTGGGTGAACATTGTCTTTGACATGATGTATTGAAAATTGGCAGTAGGTCGGTCCCTCCAGAAAAATGTATTTTTTTTAACCAAACAGCAGAATCCGTAGGTCGATAAAACGTAAAACACCGGCGTTTTATTTGAGGTACTATGACTTTGACTGACTTCGACTGTTGTCTACTCACTATACATGGATCAATAAGTTACTTGACATTGGCAAGATATCTTCGGGTAGAGTCATATTATTAAAAAATAATCCTTGTCAAACTATATTATATAGATGCAAAATGAAATGTGAAAAACCAGAAACTTAGCTAGAATAAGTAATAAAATTAAAAACACTAACAAACCTTATCACACAGAAAACCATAAAACTTCAAAGAAATAATTCTTTTATCGCACACTTCACACTTAAAAATTCGAACGTCAATTTCAAAAATCGAATTAACAAACTTTTTCTTCTGTCAAAAAAGTTTATACATCCCGCGAAGTTTTTTATTTTTAATCTATCGCGATAAAAGATGGCGAGCGCCGCGATGGCCGCGAGCGCGGGAACTGACTGAACTGAGCCGCCGCCGGACTATAGCGTTGGGTAACGAAAGATGGCTGCACAAAATTATTTTGTGATGGCTGTGTTCATTGTTGTTCTTCGTAATTACATCACGTCGTTAAATTTCGGATAAGTACGACATGCGTCACTGCGGACTTATTTCAGCCGCTTGAATGACGGATTTTCCGCTGAATAATTATAAATATAGACATTGGTAATTTATTTTAGTAAGTAGCATACTTTTCTATCAATTTATATTTAAATTGTATACACATACAAAACAACGTTTTTTTCTGAATCTAACATTTTCGGACATATTATCTATGACTATGTACAGTCCGTTCTGAATATTATAGATAAATATATTATAGCTTTGCCTAAAGGTCCTTGTCCACCAAAGATATGCTACGCTACGTTGCTATGGATGCGTCTAATATCCACCAATCATGTTCAATAGCATTCACTTTTTATTTGTTAGACGATTGATCACAATCACGCCTGATATGGAATGATACGCGTTTGCCTGTTCACTCTTTTAAATTGGTCAAGAAAAAAGACAAATCTTTGGTGGAAAGGCACATTTATGAAGGCAATCCTAGCTTCGTTTAGTATTTTATTGATAGGAGGAGACGGATAGCCAAAATCTATCGCGTCATTGGTGTAGTGCGTCCTTTAAATGTTTGTTGTGAATAAGCTTAAAAATTACTAGACTAATTGTGAAAACTATTTGACCAATAGAAATTTATATTCTCTCATAGTAAAAACGGCTATATTTTACTATAGGAAAACGTCATTGACGCCAAGTGGATAACGTTACGAATGGAAAGGTAGTAAAATAAATAACCGAATAAATACCGAATATGTTATTTATGTTACGTATTTCCCATAATCTTGTTGGACGTCATTTGCCAGGTGTAGTGGACTCAATAAAATCTACGCATATTTTATCGAGTCGATAACTGTAATCTGCGATTTGAGCAGAAATTATTGCATGGTATAGCTATAAAATGTGATTTTATAACCTCGTTTTAAGCGACGATGAATATGGTTGGTTATTGCTGTGGTTACCTCAATATACACACACACAGAGACAGACTCAAATCAATGTATATAAATCTGTCAAATTTCAATCGATTCTCACCCTTAATGTCAAACACGTTTGGGTTCAATACCAATCGACATATTCTAGTGACTTTCGTACCCATACTGTACTGTACCCTGTGATTCTAAACGATGTAATCTTCATTAAACATTCTCCACATCATCATCTTAGCGTGTCAGTCCGAAGTCGTCTCTTTGGAGTCCGGGGTGTGCTTGAATCATAATCCATGATTTAGTAAGTATGGTATTTAAAATGAAGCGCAGTCTCTGCGCAACCCTTACGAAGAGAAGAAAGCAAAAATGAAAACACTGCATCTTACCTATTGAATTTTTTTTCTTCCAACCATGGATATATTTTTAAAGGCGTACGGACTCCAAAATCGTGTCCTTTCCCAGCACGACTACTGCACTCGCGAGCAACCAAGTCGACTCAGGACCTAATTTTCATACAAACATACTAACTTCAGATGCCTATAAATATGAAAGTATATGCTTTAGTGATAATTTTAATGTAAATCGATGTCAAAAATGTTCTTCTTTTATGTTAAACGTTTAACAAGCCTCCGGAAACATGCCGATTTTCTTGAAATTAGAATTGTGCAAGTTGTTCGTCTTCGTCCATGCAATATTATATATTGAAACGTATAACCATGATTCAGTTGATATGGTTCCCCTTTACAAGGGTTGCGAAGGTCAGACGGCAGTCGCTTCATTGTAATAGATTCCCTAAATCCAGAATCATGGTCAAAGCGTACCCCGGGCTCCAAAGCGCAACCGGAATCACACGCTAAGAAGAGGGATGAGGGAGGGTTCTTTGGAGAAAAATGTTTGTTTAATGCCCTCGAGGATCGATGCGGTGAGACTCCGATTGACCATCAAAGTCACAAATTGACCTGGATCGGCCACACGCTCTGAAGGGAACCGGACCACATACCGAGGCAAGCTCTAGACTGGAACCCCCAAAGAAAACGGAAACGTGGCCGCCCTAAACAAACATAGCAGCGGACTAAACTGCAGAAGCGAAGACCCTAGGACCCTTAGGACTAAGTTGGAGCGAAGTAAAGCGCGAAGCTCAAGACCGTTCGAGATGGCGGATCAATGTGGACGCCCTTTGCGCCACCTGGGGGACATAGGATATTTAGTCGAGTAAGTCAATGCCTTCTAGAAGTTTGTTCTGGTCAAAAGGCTAACCACTTGTCCACAATCGCACTTAGGGTTGCCAGATAGTAACTTATCAAATCCGGGACAGTTCTAGAAAAACAATAGAAAAATGTCGGGTCATGGCTATAATCGCAAATTTTTTTTTTCAAAGGATTCATTTAAAAGTAATTTATTTTCAAATACCTACTTTTATTAAAATTAGGTATGTAATTAGAAGGTACTTACCGCCAGTTATAATTCTAAAATGAAGCACTGTGGTAGTAAATCACACGTTAAACTATTATAGATTTGAGTACTTCGCTTAAATTAGCAAATTTAAACTTTCGCAGACAATGGAAACTAAATAACAAATTTAATAATAATAAACTGAAGAAAAAAAAGAGTAATAATAAGACGCTATCATTAAAAATTTTAAACATGAAAGAGTCAGACAGCGGTCAGTATATTTTGTTTAAAAAATAATAACTTTTCGGAATCCGGGACAATAAGCGCTATTTACTGGACACGGGACAAGAGGCAAGATTCCGGGACAATCCCGGATTTCCCGGCGGTCTGGCAAGCCTAATCGCACTTGATGGAAAGCGACGATGTCTAGGGCGATCCGCGTTTGCCTAAAAGATGCCTGTTCACTCTTGCCTTGATGTCCAGATTATAGTGGTCAGGAAAAACAGACCTCGGCAGGGAGTTCCATTCCTTAGCCGTCGGCATTATAAATGTGGAAGAGAATCGCTTCGTGCGGATAAGGGGTAGATCTACCACATAAGGATGAAAGCTCACACCGCGCCTTGTTCTCGGCTATTCAAAATTCGGGCATTGTTGATGTCTATGAGCGGCGGTTACCGTTTACCATCAGATCTGCCTATTATAAGCAATAAAAAAAATCACGGTAAATATATGAAAAGTGAGCGTACTTATTTTACTTTTCGGAATTTCTGGCTTACAAAACGTCAAGCTATTAGACTATCTACTATTTTTTTTATGACATAGGTGGCAGACGAGCAGACGGATCACCTGATGGTAGGCGATTGCCGCCGCCCATAGACACCCGCAATACCAGTGGAGTCACAAGGGCGCTGCCAACACCTCAGTACACCTCAGTACTGCTTCACGCCGGTATTCTGTGAGGCCGTGGTATCACTCCGGTCGAGCCGGCCCATTCATGCCGAAGCGTGGCTCTCCCACGGTAAAATCTACTAATATTTGTCTAATGGACAGAGAAACAATGTGAAGGACAGACGCTCATTATGCTCATCTTTTACGCATGCATTCACCGGTATGCAGCTGGTGTTGGCCAACCGACCTAGAAGGACAGTCAGCTGCAACTTACGAAACGGTTGACAAAGATGTAATTACTTTTAACTCATGGTTTGCTCACATACCACCTCATTCTAGGTTCAACATTGTTTGCTCAGCTCAGTTCAGCAATTGAACTACAAAGTCAGTGCGATACGTGTATTTAATAGTATAACTACCGAGAAGGTCTAATTTGTTAACTTAATCACCGACAGAGGGCGCGTCAGGCAACGGAAAGCCTTGAGCGCCGCACGCGCATCCTTTCTATCAAAATGTTATTTATTTTACCTCATTTTTGACCGAGGGAGAACTACACTTCGGCACGAATGGGCCGGCTCGACCGCAGTCATTCCACGGCCTTACAGAAAACCAGCGTGAAGCAGCACTATGCTGTGTTTTCGCTGCGTGAGTGAGGGTGCGGGGGAAAGGTTGGCAGCGCACTAGTGACTCCACTGGTGTCACGAGTGTCTATGGGCGGTGGCAATCGCTTACCATCAGGCGATCTGTCGCTGCGCAGCTGTCGCTTCGGAACCCGGGGTAAGCTTGGACCATGATCCAGGATTCGGGGATTCTGGTAATTAGGAACAATGAAGCGACTGCTGTCTGAACTTAGCATCTCTTTGACAGGGGAACCAACGGTTATGTCAAACTCGCGATTGTATCAGTAGAAAATCGCCTTGTTTATAGTCCTTAGGCTTTGACAAGAAGCAATTCTGTGCGTCCTTTGAAAAGTGGTACAAGTCGACTTAAATATTCAATTTGATTTTCTTCTTGCTACTTCATAACAAAAACTTCCTTCCTTTTTCTGTTTGATCAGACATGCAAAGAAATCGTCCATTTTTCAAAGGTCGAAGGTAGACCTACAGCACAACGTCATCATCATCATCAGCAACTCATACTCGTCCACTGCTGGACATAGGTCTCCCCTAATGCACGCCACTGCTCCCGATTTTCGGCCACTCTCAGCAAGCCTTCGAATGTCATTATCCCATCTTGTCGCAGGGCGTTCTACACTACGCTTACCGAGTCGCGGTCTACACTCAAGGACTTTACGGCTCCAACGGCTGTCAGTTCTGCGGCTAATATGACCAGCCCACTGCCACTTCAGTTTGCTAATTCAGTGGGCTATGTCTGTGACTCTGGTTCTCTGTCGGATTACATCATTTCTGATGCGGTCCTTCAAAGATACTCCGAGCATAGCCCTTTCCATAGCTCTTTGAGCGACTTTGAACCGGTGGACTAGTCCAGTCGTGAGTGTCCACGTCTCGGCACCGTAAGTCATGACCGGAAGGACGCACTGGTCGAACACTTTCGACTTAAGACTTTGAGGGATGGGTGACGAGAAGACTTGACGAAGTTTACCAAATGCTGCCCAGCTTAGCTGAATTCTTCTATTGGCTTCTCTCGAAGTTGTTTCTGCCCAATTGGAGCGTTTGTCCTAGATAGACATATACCTGAACAACCTCGAGAGGTACTCCATTAACAGCAACCGGTCCCGGATCGACGAGCTCGTTGAACATGACCTTGGTTTTATCTAAGTTCATCCGAAGACCGATGTGTTTGGAAGATTCAGCCAGGCTGCTCACCATCTCCTGTAGGTGTTGTAGGGTTTCCGCCAAGATGACGATGTCGTCTGCGAATCGTAGGTGTGACATGTACTCGCCATTAATATTGATTCCGCGCTCTTTCCAGTTTAGCGTTCCGAACATGTCCTGCAGCGCAGCGGAGAAAAGTTTCGGAGATATAACATCTCCTTGTCTCACACCACGTCGTAGCAGGACAGGCTCGGTTTGGCCATTTTGGATTACTACGGACATATTAGCAGCGTCATACAGACACCTCAACACCTCGATATATCGCCAATCGACTTGGCACCTTTGCAAGGTCTCTAGAACAGACCAGGTCTCGACGGAGTCAAAAGCTTTTTCATAGTCCACAAACATACGGCACAACGTATCGGCTGGTATTAGTGTAAAAACATGTGTTTTTCTGCTATTGAGCGTCGAGTGAATTAGCACGTGGACAACTTGTTTGAATTTAACAGGAGCCTTTTAAACCCGCAATTTGCTTGAAGACTTAAACGGGTTCTGCAAGACAGATGCTTCTATCCAGTTCTTCACACTTGAACTGGAGTCTGTTGTTATTTACAAACATTTTATATGATAGGCAGACGAGCAGACGGATCACCTGATGGCAAGCGATTGCCGCCTCCCATGGATACCCGCAACAACAGTGGAGCCACACGTAAGCTGCCAACCTTTAAACCCCCCTCTGCTGGATTAGGCCGCCGGTACCCTCACTACGCAGCGAAACATAGCACAGACGCTGGTTCACGTCGGTTTTCTGTGAGGCCGTGGTATTAATCCGGTCAAACCGGTCCATTCATGCCAAAACATGGCTTGCCATACTTGCAAAATGTAAAAATCAAACAATCTAAGATTAACCTCTTTATAAATAGTATAGATGTATACTATTTATAAAGAGGTTAATCCTGCAGGCTGCAACAACGCTTATGAGTAATACGAAAACAAGAAACCCTTGCGCGATATAATCGACACCTAGCGCCATCTATTGGTATAAATGGAACTAATGTCTCAAAACGAAGTGAGGGAGGGCCATTAGTAGTATATTTATAAAGTAATTTATAAAGTAAGTAAATGTTTGACGTATTCTCATACATTTGCTTGATAAATATTAGTATCATGAATAACATAATGACGCATTTTAAGTGTATACATAAGTGTGCTTGATGGAAATATAAATAGGCTCATTTTTGTACAATGAAACGTGTGGTCTTTATACGTATAATACGTCAATGCCGGAATGATAATATGCAATTCTTGGACCATGATCAATTTGATACGTTCCTTGACTAACAATTGGTTTGACGACTCGTTTAGATCAGTGGTAGTCAACGCTGCCTCTGGTGCAAGGGTTGCGGGTTCGTTATCCGCACAGTACAAACATTTGTATGCATGAGCATGTCTGTTTGTATTGGTCCGGGTGTTTTCTATGTAATATAAGTACTTATTTACAAAATAAAAGTATCAAATGTGTATATTGCTAATTCCGCTGTTGGTTCTGATATCCGTAACACAGGTGCTCGAGCTACCTATCTCGCAGTCAGATCAATGAATGTGATGTAGTGAAATATTTATTATTGATTTACTCTAGAAGGAAGAAGCCCTCAACTACCACAAAATGAGAAGTTTGGAACCATCAGGTTCTTTAAGATATAAAGCTGGTCCTAGGGGGATCATAGCAAAATACACATTTGAGTTTTACATGATCAAATTAAACGTAGGGCTGCTCGAATTGTCGGCGACTTGACTCTCTCTTGTAGGCTTGATCCTCTAGCACTGCGACGTGATACAGCTTCCCGAAGCATTCTAAACCGCATTTATCACGGGGAGTGCTCTGAGGAACTGTTTGATCTACTCCCTGCAGCTACGATTTACGGACCTTTAAGAGAAGAGCGTACTTTTTTTTAAAAGGGTCGGCCTTTTAAAAAGGAGTACGCTCTTCTCTTCTAACGCATCAGCGATCTCTGTGACTTCGCAGATGTTCATAGGTCGCGTTGATTATTACCATCAGGCGACCCGCTTGCTCTTTCACGCCTTTAGAATAAAAAAAATTCAAACAAACACTAAAAGACCCTGAGGGGGGAGACATTAGGGGGGTTAGTCATTTCTTCGTACTGTCATGTGGGGATGGAGGTCACTAAAAGACACCAAGGGATTATTTTTTATTTTTTTTTTGATAGAAATGGCGTGAGCCCTGCGTCTCATAGCCACTGCGACCAGTAGATGATCTATTGTGGCAGCCCCATAATCTATTAAAGCACCTCATGTAGCTCCAGTTCCAAGATAAACCCGAGAATGGAGCTGACAGGGGAGCTTTTGATCTCGTCTGCCGAGATCATGTGTGCTCCTAGGTGCCGCAGCACCGGCAGCGGTGCTGCAGCTGTGCAGCGCTATGCACTTGCCGAGGTCGCGACGTAGATAATCGTTTCCTCGTCCTCGCGACAGAACCTGCAGATTTTGGTATCTGAAAGGCACCAAGGGATCATGCTAAACTCTAAATTTTTCTATGATCCCCTAGGATCATGTGAGAGTGGGCATAATAAGCCTTTCTAGTCTGCTTAGCGTTTGTCCACATACAACCAATAAGGAGACTGATGTGAAGGACTAAAAATGTTTTTTTTTCTTTCAGACAAACAAACGGCGTCAAATCGTTACTAAAAAATTTCTGCTTAAAAAAATATTACTATCTTGTAATTTAATACAACATTCAATTATTAAACAGGGATTAGGCGCCGACTCCGGTAAAACCTTTTCTCGAGTGTACTGTTTTAAAATGTTATTTGAAGTGTTAAAAATATTATTTTACACTTTTTTACACGTGGTTTTTGAAGGCGGTTTTTTTTCGCAGAAAATTTTATTTCAAGCTTTTTAGTGTCTCATTTTAACTAACAAACTAACTGTGAGGACAGTATTGAAAGAGTTATCCTTTAACTCCTTACCGTTAAGGAGTTGACCTTTCATCATCAGCAGAGCCAAAAAATTAATACAATCAGGCGTAAATATTGGTGCAGTTTTGAAAAAAGATATAAAAACATTACGTGTGCCTTTATATTTTTCCAGGATCCCATCATCAGATCCTGATATCCTTATCATGGTACCAATCCAGGACTATCTACTTTTGAAACAAAAAAAGAATCAACTAAATCGGTTCATAAATGGCAAAGTGATCGGCGAACATAAAAAAAGCAAATATACATTTTTTTTTAATGTATTAAATGGGTTTGCACTTGACCTCATTTCACCTGATGGAAAGTGACAATAAGGTCAAAGATGTAGCGTGCTTACCCAGAAGAATACATAATACATGCCGAATTGAGAACCTCCTCCTTTTTTTTTTAAAGTCGGTTAAAAAGTAGTTTTTAAAGACGAGTTGTGTTACGTAAAGTAACTGAGTTATCTACCTGTAGGTTATAGCATCGTCTAGTTGATTGACGGATGATCTATTGATGAGTCTACTATATTTAGGTCTTACGGCATCGCTTTTTATGAGTTTCGTATTAGTTAAAATTATCAGGCGAATGGAACCAATAACCGCCGCTCATGTTAATTTACCACGAGGCGTGGTCGGAATTGGAGATGGGCACGAGCACCAACGATCGCCCCGTTGCAGGGGCGCTTCGGACGGATTGATCGGCGAAAGAAATCAGTCAATCAGCGAGCTGAACAAATGTTCATCTCGCTGGCTGACTAATCTCTTTCGGCACAATTGACCCTAAAAGACATCAACAATGCCGGGTTCGATATCCGGGTTGAGCCAGAATATGTACCTGAGTTTTTATATTGAGAATTTTTCTGTGTCAGCCTGAAATCTGGAAGTCAGCGGTCTTGTACCCCCGTGGTGCACAATAGCCGTTGGCCCTGCGCCTGAGCCTTATTAAAATTTTGGTCTTGTCACTTTTTAGTCTCCCATCGAAATATGAGGATAAGGTAAAAAAAATCCTCCAACCGATTACGGCTACGGCGGCCAATCTCAACGATCAGCCACGTACGCAGGATATATTATAGTGCTCAAGTGTGTGCGCAAACACAAGTGCACTCTCTATTCCCTTACCCTCATATTCCGATGGGACACTACTGTGACACGACCAGAGAGGGATTAGGCGCAGGACCAACGGCTTAACGTGCTTTCCGAGGCACAGGGGTACAAGACCGCCAATTTCCAGACTCCGGGCTGCCACTAAGAATTTCTTACTGAAAACTTAGTTACAAGTTTTTGGCCCAAACCGGGGATCGAACCCAGGACCTCTTGCGCAGCCGTCGCTTTAAAGTGCGACCACTGCGCCACCGAGGCAGTCAAGGATAGAGAGTCAAGGAAAGAGGATAAAGTAATAGATCAGGTGATCCGCCTGCTCGTCTGCTACCCTATCCCATAAAAAATTGCGCTAGTTTAAGCGCACGCACACACTTGAGCACTATAATATATCCTGAATTCATGGCTGCGTCAAGATCGGTGTCCGTAGTCGATCGGTTGAAGGATTAATAAGGACATTGTCCAGGTATGCAAATTAAAACTAGCGAATAGAATCAATGTTATGGTCCGCGCTGCGCATACGCCGATGTCAAACCCAAAGTTACGATTCGCCAGCTACGAATTATCATAAACCAATATTTGTCGTCGTTTGCCTTTTATGGAGATTTGGCTGTTTGTGCTTAAACTTGAAAAAATGTTATGTGGGCAAATATGGATATGCAAAACGTATGTTTGGCTGTACCCAAATGTTTATTACCCGGCTTGAGGTGATAAACATTTGCGTATAAGTGTGCCACAAAGTTCAGTTAAAAGAAGCTCACTGTAGGCCATGGCGCTAGTTATATCTGAGCCCTAATTTCTTTAAAAAAACATGCTATCTAAAATCCAAGTTCAGTTGGAAACGAAAGATTTTTTTATGAACTATTATAGGCAACATTCGCCTAAAAGATGCCTTTTCACTCTTGCCTTCAAGATGTCCAGATTGCAATGGTCCGGAAAAAAAGACCTTGGCAAGTAGTTCCATTCCTGAGTCCGCATTATGAATTACAAAGATCAGGAAGCAGAGAAGCGGAAAAGAACGAGAGTATTTAAAGATACACGCAAAGGAAAAAGTATCGATCCAATTGTAAAGGAATGAGGATATAAACAGGAATAATCAATTAAACTTACTTAAGGCGTACAAGGAAAAGATTGAGTGACCATTATGTCGAAAGAATCATTTGTTATATCACCATAAGGTATCAACTTGCATCGAAATTCTTAAGGCGACGGGTAGGGCACACTAGCGACGCCTATCGAATTTAATTTTTAGCTACTAAACCGGATCTATTTTAAACAATTTCGGGGTTACAACCTCTCTGCAAACACTTATACTATTTATTAAATAACCATGCACAAATATTGGGTCCAACGCGAAAAATTTATTCACGCCAAAAGCGGCCACTATTGGCGTGAATCAATTTTTCGCGTACAAAAACTGACGAAACTAAAATCGATTGGCGTCGCTAGTATGCTCTACCCGTCACCTTAAATCTGTTTTGCTGGACCCGAAGGCATTTCCAAATATAGCGAGTGGTTTAAGACATCAGAGTTCGCATACCGATGGTTTTGTATTATTTTTGAAAACGACAACACGAGAAAGTGCAGTAATTTACCGAAACTTGTTTCGATGGAGGTTTGTACGTACGTTTTGTTTTGCATGAAAATGAAATTAATGTGCGTAAGGGGCCAGAGTTCTTTGCGAACAGTTTTGCGGACGCAGATTTTTGGAATACTTTTAACTCAGAAATAAAAGCATCAAAAGTAAGAAAAATTACACATATGGTAAAGGGTGCCAATAAAAGCCACTGATATCGGCAAAACAATGATGTCCCATAGGTTCACAGACACTAAGGACAATACAATAAGTAATCTATCAAAATCAGTCAAAATTAAAAACATAAACAATATAAAAGTGGCTGGTCCAGCAGTCAATCTTCAACATACCTATGCAACAAAGCTCATGATGATGACGATGAAGATGACCGAAGACAATACATAGCTAGAAAAAAACCACACACGTGTCTATCTAATCCACATTCAAACTAAATTCCAATATAAATGAGAATAAAAATGTTTTTGCAAGATTTCCTGGTGAGTTACTGTAGATTTAATTATAAATGAATGAATACATCCATACTTATTACATACATACATTTGAAAACATAATCAAAGTCAGGTCAGGTCACCTAGTGAGACTGTTAAAACAAATAACTAAATATGATTTGACAAATCAGGAAGAAGAATCAATGCGTCAGAATAGAATCATGATGCGACTTATATATATAAATAAACGAAAAAATTCAATATATAAATAAACGCAAAAAATTAAGGATAGATTTAAATGAAATTACCTAGATAGAACACTGTTAAAGCAGTTATAAATAAATAATGTCGCAATTTGTAATCATCTTATGCGAATCTTCAATAGATTAAAAGTTCAATGTCACAATCTTAAGACACTCTGTCGACAACATCCCAAACTATCTTAAGCATTTTAATTTAAAGACTTTTGTAGATTCTTACAATAATAAATTACTTTGCAAAACTGGCACTCAAAAATTCATCAAGATGATGATTGTTGCACGGTATGTTTCAAGGATATGAGCAAAATTATGTGTATTACGACAAACGTGTATGCGCATCGTGAGCAAATTGCACATTTAGACGACCTTAGAGGTGCGTTAGATACTATTCATAAAGAGGTAAATTCTAGAGATAAGTCCTGCAGGGAGCCCGAAAAGACAAAACACTTTCGTGATGTAATCGATTTGGATGAAATGACAAAACTTAGTCCCGAAACAAAGTGAGGACATATAATTACTTATATGTGTTTATAAGTTAAGACGCCTACGTTAAACATACTTGGAAGCTGGAGCTCGTAATTTTCGATAGTTTTTTAGATTTTCGCGTTGCATTATAACTATAATGTATCAATAAGGGGATTAACACGATATTTATTATGTGAAACAACATTGTGTACTCACATATAACAGATTTAGTTACTAACGCAAACAAACACCGATACTGTTAGTGTAGTGTGTCGGAGTAGCTTCACTGACAATTCATCTAGTGGCGAATTAATATCAAAAAATGTGAGGGTGTCCGAAGATTCACAGCCCGGCCCCAGCAGACGACGCCGTGCTCCGCCAGTCCGCTCGTGACCACGGCTGCTGTAACGTAGCCGAAGCGTCGAGCCAAATATGTGAGTACACAATGTTGTTTCACTTTCTACTGGAGTTGGTTTCTGCGCACTCAAGGTCACCGCCATCGCCCCATGCCGCATAACTATTATTTGTCCTTGTGTGTGAGAGACTGGTGCCTGAGATAGGTTTTGGAAAAAACCCGTAGTACAGGTCACCAGGCTCCACCCCACGTTGGTTCTATTCTACGTTAAACGTTAAATATCTTAACCTCTCGTACGTGGAATACTGCCAACTGTCAAATTTCATTTTTTGACGTGTCGTGGGTCCCGCTCAGGGACGCTCCACGGACATGGGTAATTTTGTGGCAGAGGTTTAGAAAAACCCAATTTTCGCCGAATCTGCTTGATTATATGTATTATTAACAATATTTTGTTGATAAAACATATTTCTTCAAGTAATTACTCACACTTCACCTTATTTGAATTGAATTGGAACTGTACTCTGAGAAAAGATATGGGTTACTTACAAGTTCGACTTATATTTGCTGATTAATAAAAGAATAAAATACTGATGTTTCATATATTGATTTATTTTCATAATTTATTACATATATTTTAAAATAAATACGACAAAGAAGATGTTTCAATGCATTTTTTTATACTACTAGTGTTTTTAAACTTTGGTTTCAAAAAAGACCTACTTCAAAAGTCTCTTAAGTGGGTCTCATATTATACTAGATATTATTACATTATTTACATCAGAGACAAAGTGTTTTTTGTTTCCAATAATTTCATTATGTTTCCAACTAGTGTAAATAATAATACATAGTTACAAACAACATATTTTAAGTATGAAGGGATCAAAAATGAGACTCAAAATTGGTCCATAGAACACTGTGTCAATAAAACTAATATTTTGCAGAACATTTAGATACAACCACGATAATAATATCATTTTTAGGATTTTCATTAAACTAAAGATTGATTACATTAAAAAAAACGACTTGTTTCATAGAAAAATATCAAAAGGTAAGGTCATAAACATAGTGACCAATTCACATTTCTGATCCATAATGGCTACATAGTATGGATAAGACTTATTCAAATAAAATAAAATTATGTCTTTACTAACTATAATTCGTGGTTTTTTGTTTAACGTTTTTGTTAGTGAGTAAAGAAAAGGTTATTTTAGGAATTTATTCTTATATCTACGAATTTGAAGTGGCCCACTCTGCCATGCCTCTGAAAAATGATACATAGTCAATTAATATCACATCAGTCTAATAATTTTGATTACGGTACCGAATCCAATAGCAGAACTCTTCTAGAACACACTCAAATAACTGAAAACTATCTAAAAATAAAACAACTGTAATAAGAAAAAAACATTAAGTACAAAAAAAATAAATTCACTATCAAGTCGTATCCATGTTAGCTTAGCCGGCAGCTATTTTGTGATGCCAAACCCCCTTCCGTGGAGAGTCCCGGAGCGGGACTTTCGAGCGCCTTCATGCATTTAAGGTAGAAGTTTCCGCATTTACTACTAAAATACATGCATTTGGTCATAATCTGATTAAATTCACGGCGTATGTGGCATATATATCACAACCACATTTATGTCCGTATTTCTACTATTAGTTTGGCATTGAGGGAAAACATCGTGAGAAAACCTGCACGTTTCGGATAATTTCTGAAACGTGTAACCATGATTCAGTTGGTTGGTTCCCCTGTTAGAGGCTCGCGAAGGTGTCTGACCTTCGCTTGACTCGCTTCATTGTAGGTAATTGCCAATTCCCAAATCAAGAATCATGGTCCAAGCGTACCCCGGGCTCCAGAGCGACAGCCTTGGACGCAACTGGGAATTACACGCTAAGATAAGGGTGATCACAAGCTCGAGAATTGGGCTCCTATCATCCCTCATACATGGACAACTACGGAATACATTACGCTTGGCCCGACTCGCACTTAACACCGGTTTAAATTAAATTAACTTTTAAATGGCAAGTTTATCTTTAAATGCCATTAACGCGGAAACTTTGTTCTTTTTACACTGTTATTAAAAATAATAAGATAAATTAAGTCATACTATCTTTCAGAGAATGCTCGGTAGTAAGGTCATACTATATCTCCCAGACACGAAAAATACTGAATGCACGATATATTTATACTTTTAACCTTAACAATAAGGTTAAAAGTAATAAACAAATTAATATGGATATAAATAAAGTTTAAAATTATGGTAGAAACTTATATCAGTTACTTATAGAAAAATGTTTTGTAAAATCCGTATTATAATAACAATAATAACTTGATTAAATTAATCAAATCACACATAAATAATATCTATACACCCTTGTCTTCCACATTTTAACGACTAATTAAAAAGAAGGTAACTAATGAACAATTCTAACAGTGGGAGAGCCACGCTTCGGCATGAATGGGCCGGCTCGACCGGAGTAAACACACGTCCACGTCCACGTCCTCACAGAAAACCGGCGTGAAGCTGAGCATGCGCTGTGTTTCGCTGCGTGAGTGAGGGTACCGGAGGCCCAATCCAGGGAAAGAGGGGTTAAAAGGTAAGCAGCGCACTTGTGACACCACTGGTGTTGCAGGTGTCTATGGGCGGCGGTGATCGCTTACCGTCAGGTGATCCGTCGGTTCGTCTGCCACCTATATCATAAAAAATACGTGGCCGTGGTCGTATGCCATATTGATTTAGGTGGTGTACGACCACGACGACGACGCCACAGTAGGTGGCATACGACCACGCCGATACGGCATAATCATTTCAGCAGAGACAATTTTCTTGTTTTGTACTTTTTAGATCGTGTATTTTTGGTAATCGGGTTTTAGTTTTTAAACTTTATTTTTATTTAACATATTTTTAGTTATGTAAATATAATTACATATTTGAAATGTGCTAAAAAAGCTCTTTCATTTGATACCCCACACGGTACCGTCAAGCAAATTTTTTTTTAGTTCCTTACTCTTAAGACCCCTAGAGGGCGCTGTAATAAACTTAACATGACGTCATGTTGCCTATAACCAGAAGACAACTAAGACGCTTCTAACGACACCTCATTTGTTCAAATATGATAACTAGTTTAGAAGTTATGAGGGAACAGGTGAACATATATACATACATAGCCTGTCAAAATCATAACCCTTCTTTTACTTTGCCGTAGTCGGGTAAAAACAAAATTGAAGACTAATGACTACCTAACGAGAAATTAACTAACGTATCGTGCTGGTTTCCTCACGACGGTTACTATTTAACATAAGATGGGATGCCCGAGGAAGCCAGTCTGTCTATTTTAGCAATAAAAAGTAGCACCTGACTAAGATGGCAAAGCTACAAATTTTTTCGAGGTCTAATTAACACCATCAATCAAGCAAGCAAACAATATTGGCACCTAAACATACCTGACCATTTATCACCTCACCTCACAAGTTGTTTAAAAATAATATTAGTGAAAATGTGGCCGTGGGGGGCCGTGTGGTCCCCGGCAGAGTAGAATAGGCCACCCTCACTCTTACCGAGGTGTCGTAAAAGGCGACTAAGGTAAAGCTGCTGGCATGATCATCAGCACCCAGAGAAGGAAAACTCTGCATTTATATCAAAACCCTCGCCAACCCGTCTGCCAAGCGTGGTGAGTATGGCAATTAACCCTCATGTGATTGAAGGAGGCCCGTGCCCCAGCAGTGGGGACTTAAATGGGCTGATGATGATGATGATTAGTGAAAATATCCATCACTCAATCACGGTCTTTGCTAACATTGTGTAATATTTCTCAATTCCCAGACTAAGGCAGGCCACGGAAGACAGACAATTTGATCTTTCATGTGTCAGTCAAGCAGACAGATCACTTGTAACTACTACTAACTACTAACTAATGCTGTTGCCGGTGTTCATTTCCGGCGGCCATCGCTCTCCATCAGGTGATCGAACCCACGACCATTATTGTGTCATAAGCGTATAAGCCAGCCAAGACATCAGTCAGACTTAGAAGGAAGAAGTCATAAGACCTAGAGTTAGTCTTGGACAATCATAAGATCCAGCTTAGCCTAGTCACCCACGCCTCATCCTAAGAATCATTCCATCCGCACCTCCTCAAAGGCCGGCAACGCATCTTCAGTCCCCCTGGTGTGTCTCATGTCCATGGGTGGCGGCGATCGCTTACCATCAAGTGACTCGCTTGCATGTTTGCCTCCCTTTCTCATAAAAAAAATCCTATCTTTCATGTCATAATCTAATTTAATAATAGTTTATGTCACTGTCACACAATGAAAGTTATTAAAATACGATCGAGAGTTTAAAAGACGAACCTTGGCGAGTTTTTTAATAGCATTCGCGAGCGTTTTACGAGCGTTTCGGGTAGTTTCTGAATTGGTCTGGTTTTATTAAAGGGTTGCGTTGCGAAGGTCAGAAGGCGGTCGCTTCATTGTAATTACCAGACTCCCCAAATCCTGGATCATGGTCTTAGCTTACCCTGGGCTCTAATGCGACAGCTTTGGACGCAACTAGGAATTATAAGCTAAGATGAAGAAGAGGAGGAGACCCATGAACTTTTATATGATTACTAAATTATAATAACATTTAAGGTGACGGGTACCGACGCCAATCGATTTTAATTTTTAGGTACTAAACCGGATCTATTTTAAACAATTTCGTGAATACAACCTCTCGGCAAACACTTATTCTATTTATTAAATAACCATGCACAAATGTTGGGTCCGTTTTTGTACGCGAAAAATTGATTCACGCCAAAAGTGGCCACAAATCAATTTATCGCGTACGCGTTGAAACAAACATTTTTGCATGGTTATTTAATAAACAGTAAGTATAAGTGTTTGCCGAGAGGTTGTATCCCCGAAATTGTTTAAAATAGATCCGGTTTTGTAACTAAAAATTAAAATCGATTGGCGTCGGTAGTGTGCCCTACCCGTCACCTTAACAACATAATGAGGCACGAAGCAAAACCGAAATTCTAAACGAAACAGACGATTTCCAAATTTAGCTTCACAATAACAGTTAGTCCTGTGATTCATGTTTCAGGAGAGATTTTACAGGAAGCGTTCGTATGAATAAGCTAAGGAATTGAATGAGATGCTTCTTACAATTAGGAGATACAGTTGGCAATAAAATAATGTTAAAAGAATATTTTGGATATGTATCTAATAAATACTCACTACAGTGTGTTAGCCGTGTGGTCCCCGGCAGAGTAGAATAGGCCACCCTCACTCTTACCGAGGTGTCGTAAAAGGCGACTAACGTAAAGCTGCTGGCATCAGCACCCAGAGAAGGAAAACTCTGCATTTATATCAAAACCCTCGCCAACCCGTCTGCCAAGCGTGGTGAGTATGGCAATTACCCCTCACGTGACTGAGGGAGGCCCGTGCCCCAGCAGTGGGGACTTAAATGGGCTGATGATGATGATGATGACAGTGTGTTTCTACTACTTCAGGGCTTTTATGGTTCAGTGGCACCTCCAACAGATTTTTATATAATTGAGGGGAAGCCTCAAATTTTAAAGACACACGTAATGTTTTTGCATCTTTTTACAAAACTGCACCAGTATTTACGCCTGATTGTATTAATTTTGTGGCTCTGCTGATGATGGAATGTCAACTCCAAAGCTTTTTAGTGCCAAATTATGAGGCACAAAGGAGATTGAAAAAAAATTTTAGCGGAAAAAAAACACTTTCAAATGCCATCAACTAAAAAGTGTAAAATAATATTTTAACACTTTATACACTTCAAATAACATTTTATATCAGTACACTCGAGAAACATGTTAATTTTACCCAAGTCGGCGCCTAATCCCTGTTGAATAATTGAATTTGTTACTGTCACAATCTGCTGCTGTGTTCATGTCACAATCATCTCTAGCGAGGTAAACATTTTTAGTGGTTACTTTATTTTTAAATGTCTTAATTCATTTTTCATTTACTGTCTTGATTTCAATACAATCAGTAAAAATCTATTGGTGGCGCCGCTGAACCGTAAACGATAATCATCTTCGCAGAGTTAACTACTTGTCAGTTTACCTACTTAGAACATCAATAGATAATAGTGTCTATGCACTGTTATTCTGAATTCTAAAGTAACTTTAACAAAAGCAACAACCCCATAGTATTACTTAGTAAGTTATATGAGAAATTCTACAACAAGAGACGTTTATATTTCTTTATTAATTTACTTATAATCCGCACAATTAACAAAACGAACTTATGAATACAGGTTTTTTTTGGTTTCTCAGGTGGAAAGCCGCCGACCCAAGAGATGAGTCGACTAACTTATGCATACCAGGCTATCGAGACGCGTATGTAGCGCATATGTATGCGCGGTTATGTAGGGCGGTTATGTCTCCAAGCAAAGGCGTATCCACTAAATCCCTGGTTCTCCCATCACCCGTATATTTGGGGAAAATCATTGTGATACAGCCGAAGTCTCACTCTACGACATGACTGAATACTTAAGGTCAAACTATGTAAGTGTATGGTTTTATACGTTTGCTTGCTATTATACAATCGTTTTATTGTTATTCTGACCTTGCCATTGACACCTGTCTATTTAGGTGTTACATAAAAGCAAAAGCAAGCGCTGACGAAAAAAAACAGACAAAGTAACCTCAAAACGACCGCATAAATTTATTTTCTACGTCTTTGCGAGTGTTCTACTATCCCGACTGTACCATTCCGGACACAACCCATATGTTCCCTATCATCCCATGCGATGACGTCACGAGCCTAGGCTCGGGAAAACCGCTGATATCAAAACTGCTCCACGTTCCGATGGCGCGATATTTCTGCGTATCGTGACGCCATCTGGCACCGCATTGTCTACTCACAAATTTACATACAGTTTAGGCGTGGGCGTTCTGAGAAGAAACAATGTAGATACTTACTAGTGCTTTCTGTGATGAGGAAAATGATGTGACAAATCAGGGATCTGAGATTAGACGTTTTCCTGTTCCCCTATTTAGTGTGAAAGGTATTTACGATCAGTGAACTCATACTTCGACTTATGCGATGTGTATGATCATTGGTTCCCTTATCACAATAAAATTGCTTGGTCATATTTTGATGTTGACTATTGAGGGATGCAATGAACATTATAAACAAGTCAATAAGAGGGACTCTATTACAATGCAATTAAGTACAGATTAGCATGGGACAAGTTCAAGTTATTTTTGATGTTATTCAACAATACATAAGCTTAAAGGCTACACTACTCTGGCATCAGGTCAGCTGATCACTTTAAATATAGCAAGAAACAAACCCAACCAAATAGAAATCGTAATTGTTAAGACGTTCATAAAATCATGACGACCCGTTTGGATCAGTGGTAGTGAACGCTGCTTCTGGTAAAAGGGTTGCGGGTTCGATCCCAGTTCAAACATCGCACCCTTAGTAAAATACCGACCTAACTCGAAATTGTTGATATTTTTATAGCAATTCTTTGCAATTTATTCTTGAGTAGTCTTGAGTAAACAACGCACTTCAAATTTCATCTCGTGTTCATATGTGAGTGTACCTATTTACTTAACTCAAAATTGTTGTTAGATGACCTTTCATCCCTGGATTTTAGCCGATACTATTTTCACTTAGCATCTATATTAAAATTTTGAGTTAGGTTGGTATTTACTAAGGGTGCGACATTTGTGTGCATAACCATGTCTGTTTGTATCGGTCTGGGTGTCTTCTATGTATTATAAGTATGTATTTACAATAAAAAAGTATAAGTATATATATGTAACTCCGCTGTTGGTTCTCTTAAGGTGACGGGTAGGGCACACTAGCGACGCCAATAGATTTTAATTTTTAGCTACTAAACCGGATCTATTTTAAACAATTTCGGGATTACAACCTCACGGCAAACACTTATACTATTTATTAAATAACCATACATAAATGCGGACCTAACATTTGTCCGCGAAAAATTGATTCACGCTAAAAGTGGCCGCTTTTGGCGGTAATCAATTTTTCGCGTACAAAAACGGACTCAATATTTTGTGAATGGTTATTTAATAAATGGTATAAGTGTTTGCCGACAGGTTGTAACCCCGGAATTGTTTAAAATAGATCCGGTTTAGTAGCTAACCATTAAAAACGAATGGTGTCGCTAGTTAGGGCTACCCGTGTCGCCTTAACACGGGTGCTCGGAGTCAGATCAATGTATGTGATGTTGTGAAAAATGTATTTTTATTTATTATCATAATTCATGGATTTCTTTCCAAACAGTATTTCCTGGGTCGAATCTAAACTACATATTATTATAATCTTTTCTAAAATAAAAATAACATTTCACATCACGAGTTTCACCCACATATAAGTCATCTTCGACATTTAATGTGGGAGAGCCACGCTTAGGCATGAATGGGCCGGCTCGACCGGAGTGATACCACTGCCTCACAGAAGACCGGCGTGAAGCGCCTGCGCTGTGTGAGTGAGGTTACCGGAGGCCCAATGGGGGGAAGGGGAAAAGGTTGGCAGCGCACTTGTGACTCCACTGGTGGTGCGGGTGTCCATGGGCGGCGGAATTGCTTACCATCAGATGATCCGTCTGCTCGTCTGCCACCTCACATATAAAAAAAAAATGATTTTACAAGAATTCACTAGTATAATTTCGAGAAGACCATTGGGCTATAGAAGTCTAAGAACGTGGGGTTCAGAAAACTGTTTCTTCTTCCCATAAACATAATAGCTGAAATCGCACACCTATCCATCATCTATTGCAGTAAATACCTAATTACCACGATGCATGCATAGAATTGCGGAATTGTACGTAACATCCCAAAGTATTTCGCAATTACAGACAAGGTTTGTACACATTGTATGCTCCCGATGCCTACTATGCATTAGCCATTTCCCTTCATTATACAAACTACAGGTGTAGCTATGCGAGAGCAATGGTAGCTCAGTGGATGAGAGTGCGTGCTTCCGGACCAGAGAATCTAATTTAAAGCACACATCATCATCATCATCATCATCAGCCCACTTAAGTCCCCACTGCTGGGGCACGGGCCTCCCTCAATCACATGAGGGGTAATTGCCATACTCACCACGCTTGGCAGACGGGTTGGCGAGGGTTTTGATATAAGTGCAGAGTTTTCCTTCTCTGGGTGCTGATGATCATGCCAGCAGCTTTACCTTAGTCGCCTTTTACGACACCTCGGTAAGAGTGAGGGTGGCCTATTCTACTCTGCCGGGGACCACACGGCGAATCGACACGTTACGACCGAATCCGAGATTCCCTCTCTTTCACGCGCGCTATATGTCTCCTTTGTTTAGATGCGATCAGGTATATTTTCGTTCGCTACGGAACGGCTTTAAATTAAGCCACCAGGTCGTCGAATCTATGAAGCGTTTATGAATCCTTCTGACCGTGGGAGAGCCACGATTCGGCATGAATGGGCCGACTCGACCGGAGTGATACCACGGCCTCACAGAAAACCGGCGTGAAACAGCACTGTGCAGTTTTGATGTGTTCCGCTGCTTGAGTAAGAGGGACCGAAGGCCCAATCCGGGGGAAATGGGGGTTTAAAGCCGTCCATGGGCGGCGGCAATCGCTTACCATCAGGTGATCTGTCTGCTCGTCTGCGATCTATCACATAAAAAGGGGGGGTTTAAAGGTTGGCAGCGCACTTGTGACTCCAAAGGTGTCGTGGGTGTCCATGAGCGGCGGCAATCGCTTACCATCAGGCGACCCGTCTGCTCGTCTGCCACCTATCACAAAAAAAGCCACTTTTAGATTTTCAAATTATATGCGTTCATCCTCACCAGCTAGGGGATTTGGTGAGGGAGACGATCGAAAACCAGCACATTTCGAATAGTTTTTCAAACTCCTTATTTTGCGTGTAATTCCCAGTTGCGTCCAAAGCTGTCGCGCTGGAGCCTGGGTTACGCTTGGACCAGGATTCGGGAAGTCTGGTTGTTCGAGCTACGTCGCACAGACCAACTCAGCAACGACCTACATGCAGCGCGCCTCACCGATGGACCGTCTTCGTGCACCCCCGGCAATCTACAACGACACCGACACACCGACGGCACCTTAGCTACCTTTTAATGTGATAATAACATTATAAACAATGTATATAAACTATTTACTTTCGAACATTAAACAAATTTCAACCGTCCGTGTTGGGCCTCATTTCTCCCGCTGGGGCCAAGACATCTTTAGCCGTCACTATGATCAGTCGAGTGAGCCTGCTCGACTGGCAGCGGTTCCCCTCATACCTACCGTCCTGACTCTTTCCGCTTGCTACCCTGGGCGACCTGCGAGCAAACTCTCTTCACCTTATCTATCATCATCATCATTTCAGCCAATAGACGTCCACAGCTGGACATAGGCCTCCCCCAATGTTCTCCACACAGATCAGTCCTGTGCCGCCCGCATCCAATGGATTCCCGCGATCTTCACCAGATCATCGGTGCACCTTGTGAGGGGCCTGCCACGGCTGCGACTTCCTGTACGTGGCCTCCATTCGAGGACCTTTCCGCCCCAACGGCTGTTTGTTCTCCTCGCTATGTGCCCTGCCCATTGCCACCTTATCTATATATGTATTTATAAAAAAAAACACTACAGACAATAATAAATAATAATAAAAAAACTACAGAATGAAAAAAAAAATTTTTTAGACAGAATAGCATTAAGACTGTCTTAGAAATTTAAGGAAGTTCCTTAAGGCACGGCACAAGGCACAAAAACAAAATTTTGTTACGCGGAGCACTGTATTTAACACAATAAAAACTAGCATAAAAAAGGCGCAGACCAACAGTCAGCGGTAAAATTTTTCATTGAAAAAAAATATATATATGCATTTATTCCCATGGATAGGCAGGGCTAGGGTTCTAGGGACTTAGTGTCTTATACAAAGGGGCTCTAGGCTCACTAGAGACTGTTCGTCAGGAGGCGGTGCCGTACAACCATCGCTTCCCGCCTGTACACTGGTATTTACAATGGAGCGACTGCAGTGTGACTTTCGCAACCCTTATAAAGAGGAACCTGTCCAACTAACTCACGTTTACACTTAAATTAAATTAAATTAAATAATAATTTATTTCAGATCTTCAATCCATATAAAATGTGTTAGTAACATAATGAACTTATTCTAGAGTTAGTACTATTGCAGGAGATATCAGTAGTGTGGAACTGTATCACAAGTATGGAAAGCGACACATCGGGGAGTGTAGCTGCACCCAGCGGTGCAATAGTGGGGAGTCCCATCTTTCTGCCAACACTCTCGGGATGCTGTTGGGGCTGCCGCGCACGCGCGCCCATAGTGATGCGCAGCAACTTAAATAGGTATCCACAATTTTCAGAAACTATCCGAGACGTGCAGGTTTCCTTACGTTTTCCCCCATCGCCGATCTAATGGTAGAAATATACAAATAGATTCCAAAAATCCAGAGGTACATGCTCGGATTCGAACCACGTCCCCCGTATTTTCAGTGAATAATAGATACCGCCCTGTTGGTTTAGTGGTTTAAGTACCGTGAACCCAGGAGGGTTCGATCGATTCCTGGGTCGAGCGAAAAGTATGTTTCGAAGTTTTCGAACATAGCTCGGGTTTGTGATCACCAATCCGCATTTGGCAAGCGTGGTGATTAAGCCTGATCCCATCATAGTAGCGATGACTTGAGTTCTATGATGGAGGTCTTTGCCTTTGACCGTTTATAGGCTGATACTTTTTAATAGATACCATCGCTTTTCGAGATAGTTTCTCATACTGCGGTCCTACAATTTGTCAAGATAATGATTCTGAAGTCTGAACGTGTAACCATGATCCAGTCTAATAGGTCGGGTTCCATGTGTAAAAGGGATGGAGACCTTTGCCTTTGACAGTGTATAGGCTGATACTTTTTAATAGATATCATCGCTTTTCGAGATAAGTTTCTCAGACTGCGGTCCCACAATTTGTCAAGAAAATGATTCTGAAGTCTGAACGTGTAACCATGATCCAGTCTAATAGGTCAGGTTCCATGTGTAAAAGGATGAGAAGGTCAACAAACGGCAGTCGCTTCATTGGAATTACCAGTCTTACCGAAATGAACTTTTTACTTCGCAATTTCGGAGTACACTTCGACTATGATCCAGGTATAGTCGAAGTGTACTCCGAAATTGCGAAGTAAAAAGTTCATTTGAATCCGTTCGTGGAACCCATTAGCTAAAAATTCATTGCACATGGATCCTCGATATGCACTTTTTATGTGAAAGGTGGCAGACGAGCAGACGGATCACCTGATGGTAAGTATGCCGCCCATGGACACCCGCGACACCAGTGGCTTCCAACCTTTTAACCTCCCTTTCCCCCGGCTTACGCCACCGGTACCCTCACTCACGCAGCGAAACAGCACATTGCTGCTTCACGCTGGTTTTCTGAGAGGCCGTGGTATCACTCCGGTAGATACTCACTTAATCGTATTACTTATGTTTGGTCTACACGATTCCGATACTAGCTTTTTACTTTCAAGATTTTGCCACATTTTCGAGATATATTCCAAAAATTGGAACCGCTTAATCAGTTGTTTCTCAGTTTTCATTATCAACATTTCGCGAACCGGTTAGGCCAAGGGCGTCGCCAGTCGATTGCAATAAAATTTAACTAACTAATGAGGGTATGAAGATTACGCCTATTATACTAAGAAAACTAACTTCTAGCCAATCTCCAAACTGACACTGAGATTTCCGAACCACAACACAACACAATCAAGATCAAAACCGTCTAAACATAACCAGATGCGAATCCCTCTCATTATCTATCGGTGCGGCTCGGCTTCCTGCGCACGATTCGCGCACGCGCAACGCAATCATGCGCGAAATTATGCAACAGCGGTGAAAACGCGCATGCCGCCCATTGGTGCGTCTGTCAATGTTGCTGGGGGGGTTGGGAGCTGCCGAAATCGGACGAAGAGAATACAGGAGCGATGGTAGGTAATGGATAAGAAGGCGCCTTCCATACGTGGTGTCTAGGATCGAACCTGAGCATGCACCTCTAGTCCCGGAACGAATTCGTGCCGGCCCCTTTTAGCATTGCGTGTTGGAACGGGATGACATGAGCTTTAGACGGTAATAACTTTAGATTGCGATTTCTAATAAGGTAAATAAATAAATAAATATTTCACAACATCACGTACATTCATCTGAAACCGAGATAGGTAACTCAAGCACCTGTGTTACGGATATCAGAATCAACAGTGGGATTACAAATATATACATATAATACTTTTCTTTTGTAAATACATACTTATAATACATAGAAAACACCCAGAGTCTGGGTGTTTTCCCAGACCAAACAAACAGACATGTTCATGCACACAAATATTTGTAATGTGCGGGGATCGAACCCGCAACCCTTGGACCAGAGGCAGCGTACTCTACCAAACGGGTCATCAGGTAGTTTCAAGTCTATGTGCATGTTTCTACCATAAGCTCGGCGGCTCGGCGAGGAAAAACGGCGTGAGTAAACCTCATCGTCAGCCCTTTTAAGTCCCCACTGCTGGGGCACGGGCCTCCCTCAATCACATGAGGGGTAATCGCCATAACTCACCACGCTTGGCAGACGGGTTGGCGAGGGTTTTGATATAAATGCAAGTTTTCCTTCTCTGGGTGCTGATAATCATGCCAGCAGCTTTACCTTAGTCGCCTTTTACGACACCTAAACCTGCACGTGTCAAATATTTTCTGAAACGTGTAACCACTAACCATGATTTAGTTGATCTGGTGTCCAAGTTAGTGTTGCGAACGTCAGACGGCAGTCACTTCATTGTCCAGACAGAATCATGGTCTAGGCGTACCCCGCACTCCAGAGCGACAGCTTTGGATGCAACCGGGAATCACACGCTAAGATTAGGAGTTAGCGAATACAGGATGAAAATCTTTTTTATAGTTATTTTGACCCGAAGAACAGCTGTATCAAATAAAGACATACAGCATCGCATGTCAGCGTGTAACTCCTGCAGCTTGCGTCTGTCGCTTCGGAGCCGCAGCTGCAGACTATGATTCAGGATTTGGGGAATCTGGTAATTTCACAACACCGTAACAGAGGAACTCTACTGTTGCTTCGTCTAATTTGTGAGAGCACCGAAAGACCAATCGTATATGAAGTTTTTTATTCTAATAGGCATGGCCTACCTTCACTACATCTTTTTTTTATAACGAAGCGGGAATTCCGCCGACCTGTAATGAAAGTTGCAGACTAGTATGAACACTTTACACCTAACAAAATGATTTCCTGGTGGAACCTTTGTTGTTCCTGCGGTTTCATAGTACAAGGGGAAACCTTAGTTTAGGACCAGGGCAAAGTATGTGATGTTGTCTCAATTTATTTCAAGGCGGAATTGATAGACATTTGCTTCTTGACATCTATTACAGATTCCCTGTTTACATCAACACATGACACTAATTTAAATCGCATTCACGTGAACAGCATCAGGGCTGTCTTGTCGGTACGGTCTAAACAGAATGTGGCATTTTTAGAAAAAACGTCACAGTGTGTGAAAGAGATCCAATCGACCCGGACGCAGGTGCGGTAGAGAAAGAACGTCCCCCAGCACGTCACTCAATACTTCGCTTCGCGCGGTTTTTCATACATGGCTTTCTATGAACGGGCCCAGTCTGATCAGATACATTCGTGCTTACATCACCGGGAATCGCACTAGATGAATCTGTTTTGGAACATTTCCGATGGCAGCTGGTTCAAGTTTAATTTGTTGGTCCATATTCCAATTCAGTTTATGTGTTTAGATCAATATTGTTCAACCCTACAACAGCTACAAAATGAACAAGGAACATCAAAACGTGAACAGTGTTACGCCACGCGGCTCACGTGTTCCGCGGTACTTGGACGACTGCAGTATATTAAACCAATCGTTGGCTTTCAATTCGCTATAGTTTCTGCTAGTTATGTGTCCCCTGTGGGGCAAGTTCGAGGCCGATCCTGACGCAGTCTTAAACAAAGAGATCCAGCAGAGAGATTTATTGCGCCAGAACTCCCAAATTTCACCCACATCACTTGGATGAATTTTATTCCACCAGTGCGCTTCTCAGGCCACTTCCTACCGCGCGTAGTAAAACTATGGAATCAGCTACCAACAATGGTGTTTCCGAACAGATATGACCTGGTGATCTTCAAGAAAAGAGCTTATTCCTTCCTTAAGAGCCGGCAACGCATCTGTGATGCCCCGTGTGTCGCAGATGTCCATGGGCGGCGGTAATCACTTACCATCAGTTGAGCCGTCTGCTCGTTTGTCTGCTGTAATGTCAAAAAATAGGCAGACAAGCAAGCGGCCCCTCATAGACATCAACAATACCGGAGCAGTCATGCCGCTTCCTACCGTGAAATAAGAACTCTTTTCAAACCTCGTTTGAAAAAGGATATGTCATGTCATAGATCAGGGAAAACCGCGGCTGGACGGTCATTCCAGAGATTTCTCCGTGGAAGAGACATGCTCGACCGGAGTGATGCCACGGCCTCACCGAAAACCGGCGTAAAGCAGCGCCTGTGGTGTTTCGCTGAGTCAGGGAACCGAAAGCGTAATCCGAGGGAAAGGTTGGCAGCGCACTTATCTCTCCACCGAATGTTGTGCATGGAGGGCGACGGCAAGCGTTGCAATCTAACTAATCTCTAATTTTAATATAAGAATATATAGTTGCCATACCATAATCATTATTAATTAATGGGGACAAAATTAAAAATAAAAGAATATTCATTTATATTGAAAAATACCACTTGCTATTATTACTATCAAGGTTCCCCAGCTACTCAAAGACCATGGTAAATTGATTGAGTATAAAAAACACAAAAGCATAATTTACTTAATGAAAAGGCCAGATGGAGTTATTTGTAGCAACATTATTATCATAATAAGGTTCTGTCTATAAAAGGTGTTTATTTTACAATCACAACCTTCCTTTCTTAACCATCCTTTACTTTCCTGAAGTTTGGATAAACAGACCCAGTGCAGTGACCAGACCATTTTGATACCGATTAATAAAAATGATGTGATTAAAAAAACACCAATAAAATCATATCATGCAATACATCATTAAAAAAAGCCAATTTTAAGTTTAAAATATAAAATTTATTAGGAATGTAGAAATTGTACAGTTTAATTAACATCATAAACTATTACGCTAATCTAATTTGTTCTTTATTTTAGTTCAATTTAACTTTTGGCATAGGTACATAAAACGGAATACACATTTGTTGATAATTGAAGTAAACAAAGAACATTACGAAATGACAGCAAGAGTACACTGATACCAATAATGGGAACAGATCTGGATATTGAGGAGGTGGTTCTACGAACACCGATCCAATTGTCAACCAAAACATTCCCAGAATCGAAAAGAAGAATGCTGTACTCAATAGCTTCAGTACCACTGAAGACATAGGTTTTTTCTCTAACATAGTTTTGTAAACCATGTTTGCGTTCATGAAGGAGAATATGCTAGCGTTCAAACGACCGAGCCTTAAACAAATGGTGAAGAAACAAATATAAATAATATTAGTTCCCACGAACGGTACAATTAGGCCATCTCTTATTAAAAGTGGTATCATACTAAAACTAGATACAAGTAAGAACCAAAAGCACATGAATGGGTCATGGGGAAGGTGCAGAGCTACAGGAATTGCTACTAATAAGATACTTTTTTCATGAACTTGAAATGAAAAGAGAAAGAATGCTAGTGAAACGTTAATGAGACATAAAATAAACTTTTTTCTATTTATTCTAAAGAACATATCAAGACACGAGGGTAGGGCCGCTACAGCTGTCATGGACAGACACATTTGTGCCATTGTTTCATTTGTATAAATTGTTTTTAGCTTTATAAATACATTGACTAGACACCAGACATTTGAGACTTTGTCTTCAAACACACCCCGGTTCAAAGGAAAAACCCTGTGTATTACTTGCAACACTGTCTGCACAGATCCACTTAGTGGATACCAGATAATAATGAATGACGAGACCACAGCTATAGATAGCTTATTAAATTGTCTTACAAAATGAACTATTTTACCCTTCGGAGGCATGCCTATGAAACATTTTCTTAGAAGATAAACAAAAAATGGCAGTGCATGGTACAATTCCATTTGCTTGTAATTCAGAGCGAGACAGAAACATAACGTAGCCATTACATCATTCTCTATAGCAACAATGAAAAATGTAGCCCATAAAAATAGTCCAAGAGACACACAATTGTATTGAAAATGTCCGTGATCTATTAGTATCAACCCTGGGTACAATAGCATAAGCACAGTAGACAAATCAGTTCTTTTGAAAACAGGTATAGTCTCTCTGAACCTCAAACGTTCCATATCTATGCAAATACAAAGAACAGCAGATACATAGAAGTACATGTCACTTAAAAATACTGTCCACCTCATGAACATTTTGTGAGATTCACTCTCATAGCCTCTTGAGGCGAACAGGCGGACCGATTCGGGGTCCCACCAGTCCGCGACTAGGCCGATGAGGAAACTGTGATATGCAGTCAGAGGCGGGTAATCCAACCCCCAGTATTGGAGATCGTTCTGCGTGGTGTTGTAGTACCATTGTGCGACAGGCGTGTGCACTGTTATCTCTTGCCAATGCCTCTGGGCCTCGTAGTCACCGTGCATAGGCGGATTCTTGTACCCTGAATACGGATATGCCGCGACGCACCACCGCACAAGTAGAGAGAAAAAAACGCCTGGTACCAGGGCGTCTTTAGTCACTTTGAACTTATCCGGGTCGGCTCGTCGTGTCATCGCACCAATAAGATAACTCCCAATGTCAAATTGCACGCGTATTCATTCACAAAACGAATTTTATTTAGACACGGCATGCGCTACTCGAAATGAAAATTTTGACAGGTACTTACGACGTGAACGGCGTCCAATTCCTTGATCAGCTTTTCTTTGAGATATCCTTCCGTGTACACCATATTCGTCAATTAAAGTCCATCCAAACACACACACGGTTCACAAAACTGCTGCACCGCACACACGAATTTCTGAAAACTAGTTTGCTCTGGGGACAGAGAACTTGGCTTTTTTCGAAAGTGAGAAAATGAGAAAGTGGATCACTCGCGAAAGTGAACTTGAAATTGCGGACGCCAATCGCACGAATTTCAAGTCGGATGTTCCGCTGATTATAATTCGACCAAATTAAAGAGGTTTCATTTTGTGCAATATTTAAAGCATACTGGAAGTCATTTTAATTTTTGTAGTATTATATTGTGACCTTGACCAGTTTATGTAAACTCATTTTTTTTGCTTCTTAATAATCTACTTTCCCGAAATTAATTAGATATTAATCAATTTTCATAAAAAACTATGGTAATGAATAAAAATGTTTGTTCATTTTTATTTACATGAGCCTAAATTTGGTCTTCATTTTTATGGTGCTAAACCCGATTGACGTTTGAAAATTTTTGAAAGACTGTCAGCAGTGCATCAGTTTTCTGAAACCACAAAAACATCATCATGAAAATGGAAGGAGAAGCAACCACATTAAAGAGAAATTTAACAGAATGGAGGTTTAGTCAGTATCCTAAATACATTTTATTGCCTATTGATGAGAACCACGACCAAATTAAATCCAACATAAAGAATGTTGTGTTCTCAGAGGTAAACTTCAATTTGTTTTTTGCCAAACGGGTGCAGGTATTGGGTTAATAGCTATGTTGATTACTTACCATGACCCCACCTTATTTGTGGGTTGGGGTCAAGTCCCTTCTCTTTGGAATTTTAGAATAGGTCGGGATTTTTAGGACCAAGGTAGACCTTCAAATCTTTATTCAAGCGCCAGAATTCGACAATCTTTTTTTTTATGTAATAGGTGGCTGATGAGGAGACGGATCACCTGATGGTAAACAATTGCCGCCGCCCATGGACACCCGCGACACCAGTGGAGTCACAAGTGTGCTGCCAACCTTAAAACCTCCCTTTCCCCCGGATTGGGCCTGTACCCTCACTCACGCAGCGAAGCACAGCGCAGTGCTGCTTCACGCCGGTTTTCTGTGAGGCCGTTGTTACATATCCATTATTGCATTTCTTTTTCTTTGTGCTTTTTCTTTCTACGTAAATATGCCTCAGGTAACACCCCGCCCGCTAGAACGCAACATTCGCTTAGTGTGCTACTCGGAAGACGCGCTGACCACAATCCTAGACATGGACACGGATATCGTGAGCCGTGAGGAGTTCGCAGAGTTTATAGCGGGTCGCAAGTTACCGTATGGGGCTTTGCCTGTTGCTCATCGGTAAGTTAAGTACGGACAGCCACACATCAAGTAAAATACATCACGTCAGAACCGCCGCACATCACGGCAGAACGCCAAATTCCATCCATCATTCTCTATAGCAACCATGAAAAATGTAGCCCACAAAAATAGTCCAAAAGACACACAACTGTACTGAAAATGTCCGTGATCTATTACTGTAACCCTGGGTTACACAGCTATAGATAACTTATTAAATTGTCTTACAAAATGAATTATTTTACCCTTCGGAGGCATGCCTATGAAACATTTTCTTTAAAAAAATGGCAGTGCATGGTACAATTCCATTTGCTTGTAATTCAGAGCGAGACAGAAACATAACGTAGCCATTACATCATTCTCTATAGCAACAATGAAAAATGTAGCCCACAAAAATAGTCCAAGAGACACACAATTGTATTGAAAATGTCCGTGATCTATTAGTATCAACCCTGGGTACAATAGCATAAGCACAGTAGACAAATCAGTTCTTTTGAAAACAGGTATAGTCTCTCTGAACCTCAAACGTTCCATATCTATGCAAATACAAAGAACAGCTGATACATAGAAGTACATGTCACTTAAAAATACTGTCCACCTCATGAACATTTTGTGAGATTCACTCTCATAGCCTCTTGAGGCGAACAGGCGGACCGATTCGGGGTCCCACCAGTCCGCGACTAGGCCGATGAGGAAACTGTGATATGCAGTCAGAGGCGGGTAATCCAACCCCCAGTATTGGAGATCGTTCTGCGTGGTGTTGTAGTACCATTGTGCGACAGGCGTGTGCACTGTTATCTCTTGCCAATGCCTCTGGGCCTCGTAGTCACCGTGCATAGGCGGATTCTTGTACCCTGAATACGGATATGCCGCGACGCACCACCGCACAAGTAGAGAGAAAAAAACGCCTGGTACCAGGGCGTCTTTAGTCACTTTGAACTTATCCGGGTCGGCTCGTCGTGTCATCGCACCAATAAGATAACTCCCAATGTCAAATTGCACGCGTATTCATTCACAAAACGAATTTTATTTAGACACGGCATGCGCTACTCGAAATGAAAATTTTGACAGGTACTTACGACGTGAACGGCGTCCAATTCCTTGATCAGCTTTTCTTTGAGATATCCTTCCGTGTACACCATATTCGTCAATTAAAGTCCATCCAAACACACACACGGTTCACAAAACTGCTGCACCGCACACACGAATTTCTGAAAACTAGTTTGCTCTGGGGACAGAGAACTTGGCTTTTTTCGAAAGTGAGAAAATGAGAAAGTGGATCACTCGCGAAAGTGAACTTGAAATTGCGGACGCCAATCGCACGAATTTCAAGTCGGATGTTCCGCTGATTATAATTCGACCAAATTAAAGAGGTTTCATTTTGTGCAATATTTAAAGCATACTGGAAGTCATTTTAATTTTTGTAGTATTATATTGTGACCTTGACCAGTTTATGTAAACTCATTTTTTTTGCTTCTTAATAATCTACTTTCCCGAAATTAATTAGATATTAATCAATTTTCATAAAAAACTATGGTAATGAATAAAAATGTTTGTTCATTTTTATTTACATGAGCCTAAATTTGGTCTTCATTTTTATGGTGCTAAACCCGATTGACGTTTGAAAATTTTTGAAAGACTGTCAGCAGTGCATCAGTTTTCTGAAACCACAAAAACATCATCATGAAAATGGAAGGAGAAGCAACCACATTAAAGAGAAATTTAACAGAATGGAGGTTTAGTCAGTATCCTAAATACATTTTATTGCCTATTGATGAGAACCACGACCAAATTAAATCCAACATAAAGAATGTTGTGTTCTCAGAGGTAAACTTCAATTTGTTTTTTGCCAAACGGGTGCAGGTATTGGGTTAATAGCTATGTTGATTACTTACCATGACCCCACCTTATTTGTGGGTTGGGGTCAAGTCCCTTCTCTTTGGAATTTTAGAATAGGTCGGGATTTTTAGGACCAAGGTAGACCTTCAAATCTTTATTCAAGCGCCAGAATTCGACAATCTTTTTTTTTATGTAATAGGTGGCTGATGAGGAGACGGATCACCTGATGGTAAACAATTGCCGCCGCCCATGGACACCCGCGACACCAGTGGAGTCACAAGTGTGCTGCCAACCTTAAAACCTCCCTTTCCCCCGGATTGGGCCTGTACCCTCACTCACGCAGCGAAGCACAGCGCAGTGCTGCTTCACGCCGGTTTTCTGTGAGGCCGTTGTTACATATCCATTATTGCATTTCTTTTTCTTTGTGCTTTTTCTTTCTACGTAAATATGCCTCAGGTAACACCCCGCCCGCTAGAACGCAACATTCGCTTAGTGTGCTACTCGGAAGACGCGCTGACCACAATCCTAGACATGGACACGGATATCGTGAGCCGTGAGGAGTTCGCAGAGTTTATAGCGGGTCGCAAGTTACCGTATGGGGCTTTGCCTGTTGCTCATCGGTAAGTTAAGTACGGACAGCCACACATCAAGTAAAATACATCACGTCAGAACCGCCGCACATCACGGCAGAACGCCAAATTCCATCCATCATTCTCTATAGCAACCATGAAAAATGTAGCCCACAAAAATAGTCCAAAAGACACACAACTGTACTGAAAATGTCCGTGATCTATTACTGTAACCCTGGGTTACACAGCTATAGATAACTTATTAAATTGTCTTACAAAATGAATTATTTTACCCTTCGGAGGCATGCCTATGAAACATTTTCTTTAAAAAATGGCAGTGCATGGTACAATTCCATTTGCTTGTAATTCAGAGCGAGACAGAAACATAACGTAGCCATTACATCATTCTCTATAGCAACAATGAAAAATGTAGCCCACAAAAATAGTCCAAGAGACACACAATTGTATTGAAAATGTCCGTGATCTATTAGTATCAACCCTGGGTACAATAGTATAAGCACAGTAGACAAATCAGTTCTTTTGAAAACAGGTATGGTCTCTCTGAACCTCAAACGTTCCATATCTAGTATAATACATTACGTCAGAACGCCAAATTCCATCCACATCACCTGGATGGATTTATATCGACTCAATTGGGGGTGATCTGTGTATCGACTACAGTGCGTTTCTCACGTCATTTCCTACCACCCACAATAAAACTGTGGAACCACTGTCCGTGATGTTTCCGAACGAGATACGACCTGGTGAGATTCAAGAAAAGGACTTATTCCTTTCTTCAAGAGTCGGCAACGCATATGTGATACCTCAGGTGTTGCAGATGTCCATGGGCGGCGGTGATCACTTACCATCCGGTGTGCCACCTGCTCGTTTGTCCACTATAATGTTAAAAAAAAAATCTCCAACCGATTACGGCTACGGCGGGCAATGTCAACAATCAGCCACGAACGAATGATATATTATAGTGCTCAAGTGTGTGCGTAAACACAAGTGCACTCTTTATTCCCTTACCCAGGAGGGTAAGGGAATAAAGAGTGCGCTTGTGCACTATGATAGGAATCATAGACATCAAGTCTGTCAAATTACTTCAACCGATACGGAGAGCCACACATCAAGTATTTAGCACCAGATATGGGCCGCATGCTCGTCTGCCTATTATTCGCAACAAAATAAAAATGAGTGAGTGAGGCTACCAGAGGCCCAATCCGGGGGAAAGCGGGGCTTAAAGGTTGGCAGCGCAGCAATCGCTTACCATTAGGCGATCCGTCTGCTCGTCTGCTATCCATGACATAAAAAATAATTAAAAAAAAATCTAACATTCGCTCGGCGGTTAGGGAACACATCTTGAGGAAACCCGAGGGCCTAATTTAAAGCACTTGTTTCGGCCGAATAAGAGTTTCCCTCTCTTTCACACGCGCTGCGTGTCTCCTTTGTTTGGATGCGACAGGTATATGAACACTTGTGTTTGTTCAGTGTCTGGGTGTAATATATGTAATAGGTGTTTAAGTATATATTTGTGTTCCTCTGTTGTTTGATATCTGTAACACAAGTGCTTAAGCTACTTAGTACGGAATCAGGTCAACCTATGAGATGTTGTGAGAATTATTATTATTATTATTATATTCTCGTTCGTTAAGGGACGGGCTTTAAATTAAGCCACCCGAGACCTTGCCATGAGTTTGAAATACTATCCTCGCTATCTATTGCTCTGTCTCTTTCACATGCACCACAATGAAAGGGACAAAGCGATAGTTTTCGAAAGCGAGAACAGTTTTTCAAACTCATGTTAATGATCTGTGGTAAGGATACTTCTCGCTTCTCGCTCGCACACTATTTGCGTCTATACTCGCACCCCACGAGTGCGAGTATAGACGCAAATAGTGTGCGAGCGAGAAGTGAATAGATGCGCCGCCATTTCTGATCCCATTCTTTATCCGAACGGGTTGTACGTTCGGATAGTTTCTCAATTGTTGAGATAATTATTCTGAATGCGTAATCTTGAGTCCAGTTGGTCTGGTTCCTCTGCTTATGGTTTGCGAAGGTCAGACGACAGTTTAGTAGTAGTACTAGTATCAGCCTATATACCTACTGTTACTACTGTCCCACTGCTGTGCAAAGGCCTCCATCATAGTAATCAAGTCATCGCTACTATGATGAGATTAGATCACCACGCTTGCCTAATGCGGATTGGTGATCACAAAAACCCGAGCAATGTTCGAAAAATTCGAAACATACTTTTTGCTCGACCCGGGAATCGAACCCAAGACCCCGAGATCACGGCCCGGTACTTAAACCACTAGACTAACGGGGCGTTATAGACGACAGTCGCTTCATTGTAACTTCTGACAGACCTCCCAAAATAAAAATGACTTCCCAAATCCTTGGTTAAATCGTAACCCGGGTTTAAAGCAACGGCTTTGGCCGCAACTGGGAATGAAACGAAGAACATCAAACGGTTAATGCATTGATGATATCCTGAACCGAATCCGAATTTAGTCATAATGGCGCCCAATATCACAGAAAAGACAAAAACGATTTCATAGACATCAACAAGACTCTTAATCAAAATGATTCGGTTTCTGTTTTCAGCTACGGTGGTCATCAATACGGACTTTGGGTTGGACAACTGGGAGATGGCAGAGCTCACATCCTAGGGGAATACGTGAATATGTACTTTATTGAACTATTTGCTTACTCTACAAAATATCTTTAGTCCAGCGGTCGGCAACCCACGGCTCTTCTCAGTGAGAAAATAATAAATTTATATTTTTGAGTAATGTGGCAGATTTAGGGAGGAGAGATGATAAAACACTCAATACGATAAGTGGACGTAGCCAGAAATTGTTTGAGAACCATTCAATAATAGTTTCGCTCTTGTAGTTTTATTTACAGCAGTGTTAATAAAACCCTTGAAATGTTTATGTTTAAAACAATGGGAACTAAATTTGTTTGAATATTATTTGCGGATGGTTTCAAAATGTCACGGATTTTGGCATAGGTCACGTCCACTACCGAACTAATTTATTTTTACTGTGTGCCTACCTACTTACATAAGAATGGAACTTCTTTTGTCATCATCATCATCATAATCAGCAACCCACACTCGTCCACTGCTGGACATAGGTCTCCCTTAATGCCCGCCACTGCTACCGATTTTCGGCCACTCTCATCCAGCCCACACCAGCCAGCCTTCGAATGTCATCATCCCATCTTGTCGCAGGGCGTCCTACACTACGCTTACCGAGTCGCTGTCTCCACTCAAGGACTTTACGGCTCCAACGGCTGTCAGTTCTGCGGCTAATATGACCAGCCCACTGCCACTTCAGTTTGCTAATTCGGTTGGCTATGTCGGTGACTCTGGTTCTCTGTCGGATTACATCATTTCTGATGCGGTCCTTCAGAGATACTCTGAGCATAGCCCTTTCCATAGCTCTTTGAGCGACTTTGAACCGGTGGACTAGTCCAGCCGTGAGTGTCCACGTCTCGGCACCGTAAGTCATGACTGGAAGGATGCACTTCTTTTGTATCGTTTCGAAATGTCTGAAAAATCAACTTTAAGTAAGTAAACATATAAGTAACATTCTCACTGTATTTTTGTAGACATGGCGAAAGATGGCAGATCCAGCTCAAAGGCTCCGGACAGACGCCCTACGCGAGGGTGCACGACGGGCGAGCCGTTCTCCGCTCCATGATCCGGGAGATGATCGCTTCAGAAGCCTGCTTCTTCCTGGGTATACCCACCACTAGGGCTGCTGGACTTGTGGGTAATGCTCAATAGATTTTTAACTGCCTATCAAACACCTGATACTTCATGATGACATATTGGAAGGATAAGTGGAATGAAGGAGGGAAATAGGAAGGCCAAGAAGGAATAAGTCCAACAATTTACGGAAAAGGTGATTGTCTTTTGTCATTTAATGTCGTAGGTACAATGACAGGTGCTCTTGGAGACGAGGGAATAATAGAGGCTGCTCCATCGACAATAGCGACGCTGTTAGCTAAGAGAGAGAAAGAGTTCAGCAAGCGGTTATGTTTTTTGTTATAATAATAGAACTCGTTGCCAGCCTCCTTCTATCAATATGAATTCCTTCAAACGAAGCGTGAAGAAGCATCTCGCGCTTGCCAGTATGGGAGTCTCAACGGAAATTGATACCTTGACGTCGCTTCCGTTGTAATTATTGCAACGTGGGCTCTTCTCTTGCTTACCATCAGGCTGAGGAGAACCAATATACTGTGTCACTATAAAAAAGTCATAGGAGGTCATAAAAAAATTATTTCACAACATCACATACATTGATCTGACTCCGAGATAGGTAGCTCAAGCAAGTGCTTGAGCTACCTATCTCGGAGTCAAGTGTGTTACGGACACAAGTGTGTTACGGAGTTAGTCCATGGTTACGGAAGTCAGAACCAACAGCAGAATTACATATATAATACTTTTCTTTTGTAAATACTTAGTAGTAGTATCAGGGCAGGGCTGTCCCACTACAGGGCAAAGGCCTCCACCATAGAAATCAAGTCATCGCTACTAGGATGGGATTAGGCTTAATCACCACGCTTGCCTAATGCGGATTGGTGATCACAAACCCGAGCTATGTTCAAAAATTTCGAAAAGTATTTACCTTTTCTCGACCCGGGAATCGAACTTTGGACCCTGGACTTGTAAATACATGCTTATTACATAGAAAACACCCAGGAGACATGACCGAGGCTCGAATCCCATGTATCACTTGTTGGTAATATAAGAACCCCTCAAAAGTGAAAACATCCGTGAAAGAATGGATTTGTTAGCTTAGAAACTCTTCGAGATAGGACAATTCGAAAATCACTTAAAATAGGCGTGACGTCAGCCCTCACTAGTTTATGAGAATCGCGAGATAGCTTTGTTCGATAGCTTTATGAAATAGTGCGTTTATGATGGTTTCTTAACAAGAGTTGCTATAAATTGAATAAGATATCGATTGCTATATAAATATTTCGTAAATTTAAGACTTAAAAATTTACTAGCCTTTCTTTGCCTTTGAGGGCTCATAACAAAAATAATACATAAGGTTTCAAGCTGAAATTTTGTACATAGCTCCTTTTGACCCTTATTTCTCAATGCTATTTAAAAAATCTGCCAATCCTTGACCTAGTACACAAGCCTATACCTATACTGTAATTACTATGACGATAAAGAGAGAGAGGAGAGGAACTCGTTTGACAGCCCCTCGTAAAGTAAAATCCTGGATAGCAGATTCGTTAAAGTCCGTCCGCCAAATAACCGGTTTTAAAGACCTTCGATTTAAAAGACAGCCAATTCATAACAATTACTTTCCGTAGTCATGGTTAAACTAAATAAATTAATAATATTTAACCTCTACTTACGATACTATGATTTGCATCATTGTCCTGAAGTACGTGAACCATTATAAGTAATACCTCCACTCTGGTATTGTTAAAATTATCTAATTTATTATGTAAATAATTTTACCGCAAGAAAGGTCGCCATTTTACCGCAAGACAAGACCGCAACGTTTTTATGAATCCCAAGGATTGTATGACGTTAAGACCTAATAATAATTGCATTTACGTTATGACTAAGAAAGGAAAGGTAAACAAAGCGCACGTAAGTTGGTCAATATTTAGTCATATGAATAGGTATAATAGATACCTACAGTACGAAACGTAATCGTTAACCAAGAGTAGACATTATGTCGTTAAAATTGGTAGGTACCAGCCAACCTTTACTTACAATTTGCTTCCACCCTTTTCTTTCATGGGCTTTACCCGGGTCGCTGGTGATTGTAACTAGGAGGTCACATTTGTTTGGTCTATCCACCAGCTAGGCGCTCAGCCTTAACTTTTCCAAGCACAACCAGCTTCTCCATGTTAGTTGGCTCCCTGTGAGTTAACAATGTGACAAAAGTACCTTTAGTAGCAGATAGGACAGTTGGCATTAATATAACAATCGTTTACGTTCCAAAACGATCTCAAATAATATTGTGGCAAAAATATATGATTCTACGACATCCGGATAGTTTTGCTTTGGCGAGCTTTGTTTTGCTCTATAATTATAGCTAGATCACCTAGATCGAGAGTGATCCCTGAGAGCGGGAGGTGGTGAGAGGAGAGTGCCATGACGATATGGTTACTCTCTGGGTCTCGGTTCTCGGACCTCAGGCGGTCTGAGTTTAATCGCCGGATATCGGACGCGCTCGCCCCGGTACTTGACCGGTGGCTCGAGCGGCCGCATGGCTCCCTCACCTATAGGATGGTGCAGGTAATGACCGGGCATGGCTGCTTTGGTCATTACCTGCATCGCATCCGCCGAGAGGGAGCTCCTTCCTGCCACGAGTGCGGCGCTGCTGATGACACGGCGGATCATACGCTCGCGTATTGTCCGTCGTGGGACCAGCAGCGCCAGGCACTGGTGGCGAAGGTCGGCCAGAACCTCACCCTTGGTAGTATAGTGGAAGCTATACTGGCAGGGGAAGAGGCCTGGAAGGCCCTCGCCACCTTCTGCGAGGAGGTGGTGGCAGGAAAGGAAGCGGCGGAGCGCGCGCGGGAGGAAGATCCTTCCGCCGACGCGTTCCGAAGAGCGAGGAGGGGTTGGAGACGCCAACTCTCATCTCCTTCCTCTCGTTGGAGGTGGCCAGCCGGCGCACGGTACTGGGGTACCCGCGCCGGCATTGCACCGGTCACCTCCAGTGCTCGTTAGGGACGGCTGCTCACCCTCGGCAATCCCTAACGCCCCCCCCAGTTCACCCCGGGGGGGCAGCGTCCCGCCGTCATGCGGGGGGAGTCCGACATAACCCGTCCGCCCCCAGTCGGACGGGTATGCGTAACGCATTTCCGCTGGGAAAATAAAAAAAAAATAGACAGTGATGCAGGAAATATCTTGTAAGTCGGCAAACTACCTAATACCATTAATTTAGCTTAATATCATTTTTTTTCTTTAGGATCTAAAACTGGAAAGTCACGTTTGTTCTAGCTTCAGATCTCTTCCTCAGTGAGCGACGAGACTGTTATCCGTGACGTGTACTACACCGGAAACCCTCGGAGGGAGAGGGCAGCCGTCCTCCTCCGGATGTCTCCCTCCTGGTTTCGCTTTGGTTCCCTCGAGATCCTCTCCAGAACCGGCGAGGTGGCTGTGTTGAGGCAGCTGGCTGATTTCATCATTAAGGTATAATTACTAAAAAAGAGCATTAGAAATCGATTCTAATGCTCTTTTTTTACTTTTAAAATAAAAATTTAGTTTTAGAAAACATCAATATGTTTTCTAAATTTCAGGAATACTTCCCCGATATCCACCTGACGGACGAGAATCGCTTTATCAGATTGTTCTCAGAAATCGCTCATCGCACTTTGGATTTGGTTGCAAAATGGCAAGGTAAGGATAATTTCTGGTCAACTTGAATTATTCTGAGCCTGCAGAAGCGAAGGTTCTAGGACTAACTTGAAGCAATAACAGAGACAATGACAGAGATGAAGAAATTATGAATATCTAACTTAAGTAGTGGCCTAGTCTGGGACTAGATAATCCGTCTGAAATATCCGGCAGTTCTGGCGAATTTATTTATTGTCGGCTGACCCATGACTTATTCCAGGCCTAGGATTTACCCACGGACTGCTGAACACGGATAACATGAGCCTCCTAGGCCTCACCATGAACTACGGTCCGTTTGGTTTCGTCGACTCCTACGATGGTGGATTTGTGGCCAATTGCTCTGATGGAGAAGGACGCTATGCTTTGGCGAAACAACCTGACGTAAGTACGGGCATAATTCTTTTGTCCTTTTTTATTGATGTTACTAAATGTAAACTAAAGTCGGGAATTTCTCCATGTATGTAACTCGTCATATACACTTCAATCTATGAATTGCAATGACTCACATAACCCTTAAATTGCTTGTAGTATCTTCCTCCCTAAATCCTAGACCTTTGGCACTGCAGAACAGAAGTTGTCCATAGTGAGTAACACTTTGTACCCTAATCTTAATTTTTTAGGTGGTGGTGTGGAACATTAGTCAACTGGCGAACGCATTGAAGCCTCTATTGACATCATCACAGCAAGTCCACATGTCACACATACTGAAGACTTTGGACACATACTGCAAAAATAAAATTTTGTAAGTGGTCTATAAGACATCTAGGAATACTTGCTAGCTAACTTGGTCATGTAATCAACCTATTTATTGGCTATTACTTAATATTATACTAATGCAGATCACGTAACCAAAAGAATGATGTTGAGTATGAATGTTAGTGAGTGGAGGAACAGGAGGACGGCCGCAAAAGAGATAGATGGATGGTGGTTGTAGATGGTCAAGAATGATGTAATTGAACTGGGTGAATCGATGGCGAATGACCAGGGCTTATGGTGGAAGAAGAAGACGATTCAAAACTGCGCCGACCCCAGATAACCTGGAAACAAGGCAGGAGGATATTGATGATGATCCCACTGTATCTTTCTATGGTAGTGTAACTTTTTATAGAGAAACATTCCTGATGAAGATCGGTCTGAAGGAAGAACGGTGGGGTGACGAGCAGCTGGTCGAGAAACTGCTAGACATGATGCAGCAGACCGGAGCAGACTTCACCTGCACTTTCAGACAGTTGGCTGAAGTAAGTATGCATTAGTAGTACCTACTACTAGACGTTTATCTCCGCTTAGTCATTGTAACGATAGAAGTACGTTCAACTTTAATCTGACAAGTAAATGTAGGCAACATCGCTGTACCTACCTACGTATGAGATAAACCCTAGATGAAGTTAAATGTTGGAGTTACGTGGGTCCAACTTGCGTGGCAACGTCTTTGGTTTTTAGTTGACGAATTTATCATACGCGCGGTATTATTGTAGAAAGCAGAAACTTTAATGGCAGCTGTAAATTAGTTCCTATTTTTGGGTAATAGGATTTTGGTACACTGCAGCACACAGTATGTTACCTACAATAATAGTGTTTAATTCTCTTGATAAGTTAGATTTTAAATAAAATCCTACACTATTATTCCACATCCACCACTATATTTCCACGCACACTATAATACAATTGATAAAATTATAAGCGCTTAGTAAAATTATTTTAATTATAACCATCAGACCATTGAAAATTGGTAGGTATTTAATATAATTAAATTTCGTCTCACTCATCTTTAAGATTCTGCGAAAACAAAACGAATAGCGCTATCTAAAAAAATGTACACCGACACCTGGTGGCTGTTCCTTGAACAAATTACACGGCGGTACAGGGCTGCCAGGGTTGGAAACCCCTGGAGCTGTAGTTTAAGCACAGAATTTGACAAAGAAGATTTCTACTTATACACTGATATTTTTTATCGTTTATAACACGGATACCACTTTAATAGGTACAGTGGCGGACACATCAAGCTATGCAAAACTGTCAGATTTCTTCATTCGATTATAAACCTTATGTTGTTACAAATTGAGTTCGAAATCGATTGAGGAAATTTGACAGTTTTGTATAGCCTGACCTGTCCGCCACTGTACCTATCGTGAATGAAGTCCATTTACCATGTTAGATCAACAAAATAAGGGGGAAAATCAGCTGTTCCATACATTATTGCCGGCCGGATATTTTGTATTGAACAGCAGATTTTTTAGTAGATAGTAAATTATTAGTATACGAAGACTAGACTACTGTGACGAAATATTCTGCAATAAATAAATCTGTCATCATCACATGTACAGACAGCTACACAGCAAGTTATTTGACAGTTTCGTATTACTTTGATGTGTGGCTGTTACAATAGACATTTGCCCTAAACAGACTGAGCCCTTTCTTTTTTTTTTAATATACCACAGACACTGGTTGCATGCCTATTTTGTGCTTATTTTTTTTTTTGGGTTACAAAATTTGAAAAATTTATATAATTTAAATTAATATAAAATTACAATAGCTTAAGTTTAGGCAATCATGCATGATTATTGTTAGTAGGTTGAATTTGAATTTAATGTAATTGTAAGTAGGGTGTTTTTTATTTTTTTTGTCTTTGGGGGTAGGGGGTTGCTTTTTATGTAGTTCTGCACCCGCGTAGAGACACATTCTGTGACGTTTTTTTCGAAAATGGCGCATACCATTTAAAGCGCGCGTTTTCTTGTTCCATGGGCTGTACGTAATTATATCAAAAGTAGTAGTTACCTGTTTTTTAGCTTTCATGGCCTATTGATGGTGTTATTACGTTCGTAGTTGGAGCCATGTGAAATGGTGAGCGAAGTAAAACTGGAGGAGAAATGGTCTCTGAAGCGGCTCTCCTCCCATGCGTCTTGGGGCTGCTGGCTCGACCAGTACCGCGAGAGGCTTGACAAGGAGGCTGGTGAGAATCAGTAGCTCAGCATAGTAGGCGCGTTACAGGTGTACCTACCTCGTTTATAAGTTACATCGGCAAAATTCGTCTACGCAGAAGAGCAAGTTAAATCAGATTGATTACGATTGCGAAAGCAGTTGAAATACAGACTTTATTGCGTTACGTTAAGATTAAATACAATAAATACAGAGGGGAATGCTATCTCTCTCATGGCGCTGACGCATCAACCAATAAGAAATTGTAATTTTTGGCGCGCGTAAATGGGGCGTTGTGATTGGTTAAGATTTTGCCGCAGTATTCGAAATTAAGACTGCGCAGGTATGATTGGTGTGACTTATAAAATTGGTAAAACTGTACCTACTTTGTAGGGCGTGGCAAAATCTCGGCTTTATCCATCCATTGTACGATCAGCATCAAAAGTGGCTTAACACATTAGTGCCATGTCGAAGTAACATTTTGTACGTAACCCTAAGAAACTGACTATAATAGGCAGAATAGTTACTTTGATATGATACTAAAGTGTTAAGCTAGGTACTTTTGATGCTGACCGTACCTAGGATCAGCACGCTGAAGTGGAGATAGGTCGGTCTTGTCTCTAGACGTGTACTGATGAAAGATGGAGTCGACACGTACTGGAGTGGAGTGTTCGCCACGTGAGGAAATGTAGTGTTAGACGCCCTGCGGCGCGATAGACTGACGATTTGAGAAAGATGGCTGGTGCGAGCTGGATGCAGACTGTTTAGGACCGGGTTGGTTGGCGCTCTTGGGGGAGGCCTACGTCCAGCAGTGGACGGCGATAGGCTGATTGATTTGATTTGATTTGATCCAAGTGGGTGGTTTGAGGAAGAATAGAGGGTGGAAACGATACCGTTTGGCGAAGGTTAACTTTTTAGAGGGATGAGAAATTAATGTAAGCTTCTTAAGGGGAGGGAAGGTCGAAGAAGCTTAGTGGGACCGCAAAGTAGTGATCCACCCGGGTCGGCCGACACCCACCCTAAGCAACTGGTGAGAATTTTATTGAGTTTTATTACTTAATAGGTACTCAAATATTTATTTGCATCATTTTAGGTTTTACAATACAGATATGATTTGTAAAGAACAGTAGTTTTACTAAAATTATACTTATTCTTATTGTGTGCGCAACGGAATATGGACCTTGTCTTGTCCCCGGATAAGCTCTCTTTTCGCTTGCAGGGGGCATATAATATACTCTGTCCAATAAAGTCGTGAAAATAATAGATGGCGCTACTGCTGCTTACGTCTTAGGGCTTGGTAACCCCATTTGTTATAAATAAATCATGGAAACTTGGTTAGTTCCTCAAAAATCCGTTGTCACGGATTTTCTTGACGCATTATAGTTGTAACATTACATAGGGACTCAAACTCCTCAATTTTTAATCCCATTACAGTGGACGCCAGTACAGTAGGCCTGTTTGAGGACGAGCGGCGCCGGCGCATGTTGAGCGTGAACCCAGTGTACATCCCCAGGAATTGGCTGCTGCATGAGGCTATCGCTGATGCTGAGAGGGATGACTATGGAAAAGTATGAGACAGTAAAAATTTGCGAAGTGAAAAAATTCAACCTTATCGCTACCTTTTAAGGTTGATTTTTTCATTTAGCATAATTTTTTTGACGCCCCGTGGCTCTAGTTGTTTAAGTACCGAGCCATAATCTCGGAGTCCAGGGTTCTATTCCCGGGTCGAGCGAAAAGTATATTTCGAATTTAACATAGCTCGGGTTTGTGTGCGTGATGACTAAGCCTAATCCCTCATAGTAGCGATAACTTGATTTCTATGATGGAGGCCTTTGCCCTGCAGTGGGACAGTGTATGCTATACGAATCACCTGATTTCACCATTTTTCCCTTCCCTCAGAATCGGGCCTCCCGGCACAAGTATAAATAAGAGGAGCCCATGAATACATGTGCTACCGGTATCCTCACATACTAGACGGAGCAAAGTTCAAACGCTGCTGCTTCGGTTCGGTTTTCTGTGTAATCACTTCGGTCGTGCCGGCCCATTTATGCTGAACCGTGACTCTCGCACGGGTTGTCGATTTTTTTTAATTAGAAAAAACATGTAGGTATGTAAGGTCCTCGTAAAAGGATGTAGGTACGACGGACTGCCACAGGTTCCCCGTTTTCTCGTGGTCCCATTTTTTATCCCATTGATGGGACTACGAGGGAGACTTACATCTCGTTATCCCATTCAGTTCAATTTCAATTGATGCAGTGTCTTGAATGTTCACAATTTAGTCGTGTATTTTTTTGTATGCTTTTTCCAGGTTCGCTTTCTTCTAGAAGTTTTGCGTCGACCTTACGAAGTGCAAACTGAAGCGGAAAAACGCGGGTTCTCCGCACAGCCTCCGCAGTGGGCGTACGCATTGAAAATTAGCTGTTCCACTTGAACTTTGAATACATACTTATTTATTAAATCTTTACTTTTTTTAGTTTTTCATTAACGTATTTAATTATTTGAGCACAATACCAACGCATGTACATTCTATCTGATGCTTGCTTACTATCACTTCATAAATTTAGTCGGTTGCTTGTCTTTCCCATTCTTTCGACACACTTTTGGCCATAGAAATGCATGATTTCGTAATTAAATATAGAGACTGAATAAATAAAATAAAATAAAATATAATTAATCAGTGGCTGATTCGGACCACGTTTACAAGTTGTCAGCATTGACAGCTGTCAACTTGACAGATGAGTATTTGGCATTAATTTCGCCCAATTTCCTTGATAGAAACAATGCAAAATCACCGTTATTCTCTTACAATTAGAGTTTCAAATTCAAGTAAAAATTTATACTTTGATAGAACATGATTTCATCTTAATCAATGAAAGTGTTTGCAAAGGTTTTTCTTAAATTTCTTATCTAATTCAACGATATGAGCTGTAATCGATAATTCGGCGAAGTGTTTTGTGCCGATGAAGCGGTCTTTCTGTTTGCTAGCGGCTGTATATAGCGAAAACAAGCCAGTGATGGCAGGGAGCAAAAAGTTATGGAGTCACTTCAAAGAGTGGAGGCTAAAAGAGCCCCCGGTGTTCGGAGAGCTACCCATTGATGAGTTTCCTGAGTACAACATGCCGAGGGCGGTGAAGGATGCTGTTTTTTCTAAGGTTAATTCATCACAGAGCATATATCGATAAGAATTGCTTGTTAAATAGGTATTTTGCTTGCACATTAGGTATAGTTAGACGCAGTAAGGAGTAAATCAATCATAACACGCATTATCAGCACGGCCATCCACCAAAATTTAATTGAAATTACTTTTGACGATGTTTTTTTGCACATCCGTAAATTGAAAATGTTCAATCCCCACCTTGGACAAACATTTGTGTGATGAACACTTGTGTTGTTTGTTCAGTCTCTGGATGTAATATATGTATTTAAGTATATTTGTAATCCCTCTATTGCTTGATATCCATAACACAAGTGCTTAAGCTACTTAGTACAGAATCAGGTCAATGTATGAGATGTTATATTTTATTTATAAATATCACCTTCTTCTTCATCATCTTTGCATGTAATTCCCGGTTGCGTCTGAAGCTGTCGCTTTTGGAGCCCAGGGTACGCTTAGACCATGATTCATAATTAGGGTAGACTGGTAATTACAATGAAGCGACTGCTGTCTGACCTTAGCAACCCTTCAACAAGGGAAATAGATCAACTGAATCATGGTTACACGTTCGGCAAAAACTTTTTCCGAAACGTGCAGGTTTCCTCACGATGTTTTCTCTCACTGCCGAGCAGATGGTAACGGTAGAACTAAGCACATATTTGAAAAAACCATTGGTGCATACTCGGATTCGAACCTTGACCACCTGCGTGGAAGGCGCGTTCGTATCCATTGAGCTACCATTACTCTCACTTTTCATCACTCACACAATTTATTTATATCACCATCAAGTAAAATAACATTTTAGGTTCCAACAGAACCACTAACAGGCAAGCTCCACCTGGTGTGCGCATCGGAAGACTGTTTGAGAGATGTACTGGACTTGGACCCTGAGGTGGCGGAAACTGATGAGTTTATTGACTTCGTTGCTGGCAAGTACTTGCCGGAAGGAGGCATGAGTGTTTCTCACAGGTTTGTATAAAAAACTGAAGCTCAAATTAACTTAAATTTTTTCTTTCTTTATTCATAAAATGTTTTTTTTTTATGTGAAAGGTGGCAAATAAGCAGACGGATCACCTGATGGTAAGCGATTGCTGCAGCCGAAGGACACCCATTACACCAGTGGAGTCGCAAGTGCTCTTCCAACCTTTAAACACTCACTCACTCATCGAAACAGCACAGTGCTGCTTCACGCCGGTTTTCTGTGAGATTAAAAAAAAAACACCTAAAACTAGGTAAAGAATTAATACAATACATACTTTGCATTTTGTACAGACGGCATCCAGGTACAGTTTGCAGTTCAAAAATAGCACATGTGTCTTAGATATAAGGATGCAGATGGTCTAAAGTCCGACAACAGTAACTCCACATAACACTGTGTTTATTATTTGTTTTTTTATATAGATAAGGTTCTCAATTCAACACATGTATCTCTTATTTTTTTTATTATTACGCAATTCCAGGTATGGTGGTTATCAGTTTGGTTTCTGGGCTGATCAGCTCGGTGATGGCAGGGCTCATATCCTTGGTGAATACATCAACAGGTAAGAACTTGATACACTTTAGTTATTTTAGCTCATATGTTTATCTTTTAGTTTATAGATGCTAAACAACCACTTATACTTAAAAGATTTCAAGTTTTTATGGGTATTAAATCTGTTGTGTCCGAGTTCATAAGTAGGCAGGCACACGAACAAGCGGGTCACCTGATGTTATGTGACGCCCAATAACATTAGCTACATCTGAAGGAGTGCGATGAGTGGTCGGAACTTAAGGCAGGTTTAGGCTCTAAGATTTCAATGTCGTGCCTGTTTGGAAATACCTCTGCGGAAAGTTTATTCCACGATGAAGAGGTAGGTAGGTCCCGGCAGAAGGGGTAGACCTAAAAATGTGTGGCTTGACATCGTAACGTGAAGGTCGGCATGTGTGTTAATAAACTGACCACAAGGGATGCACAATACCGTCCGAAGTAGGTTTGGACAGCTTGGGACGCAACCGGAACAAAACGCTAAGATGATAATGAGGAGGTGTGTGAGAGACAATGTCAGCATGCGCTTACCTTTTTAGTGATAGATAGATAAAAAAAAATTTCGCATTCACCTAGAAAGAATGGGAGACGATCGCGCGGTAAAGCGAGCGTATCAGGGACGTCCTAATGGCAAAAGGCCAGTCGGCCGTCCGAGATATCGCTGGAAGGATGAGGTCGAATAAGACTTGCGCGGACTCTCGGCAGATGACTGGCAGGAGGTGGCGCAGGATCGACCAAGATGGAGGCTCCTATTATCGGAGGCCAAGACTCACTATGTGTTGAAGCCTTTTCACTTAAAACTCCGTGGTGTAAGCTTAAGACACCGGGCATGAAATATTTTTTAATTTAATTTTTTATGCAGTTGAATGTCATGGCCTCTTTTACTTTTTTATTTACTTGATTATACCGCCAATTTGGAAAAGCTGCCTTTTAATTATTTTTCGCACCAAAACCTGGATTTTCCCCGCACACTATGGGTCGCTGCGCCAACCTAGTTAGTTAGTTATTCAAGCTGACACACATAAACACACAAAAAACATAAGACGGAAGATTACAAGGGCATTTAGCAATAAATAAAAAAAAATTAAAAAAAGAAACTCCAACAAACATTACAACTATGCAAAAGGTAGATAGCATAAAAAACAGGGCCTATGGGCCCCTAGGACAAACCTAAAGTTCCTCCCAACAGCACACACCCTCGACGCCACCAGATGCCAAATAAGAATTTCACATTGTACATAAAAGGTAAAGTTTTTTTTTTGTTTTGTCAATAAGCAAACGCTTGACGACAATCGCACCTGATGGAAAGCGTCGATGAGGTCTAGGATGATACATCGTCAACCCATTTAAGTCCCCACTGCTGGGGCACGGGCCTCCCTCAATCACATGAGGGGTAATTGCCATACTCACCACGCTTGGCAGACGGGTTGGCGAGGGTTTTGATATAAATGCAGAGTTTTCCTTCTCTGGGTGCTGATGATCATGCCAGCAGCTTTACCTTAGTCGCCTTTTACGACACCTCGGTAAGAGTAAGAGTGAGGGTGGCCTATTTTACTCTGCCGGGGACCACACAGGATGATACGCGTTTGCCTAAAAGATGCCTGTTCACTGTTGCCTTAAAGATGTCCAGACTACAGCTGCCAGGAAAGACAGACCTCGGCAGGAGGACCTGCACTTACATTGTAACATTAAAATTCTTCAGAAAGTCTTCTATTGCTAACTTCACAGCGCTGGCGAGTCCTGGCAGCCCCAACTGAAGGGATCGGGCGAGACGCCGTACTCGCGCTTCGGTGACGGGCGCGCGGTGCTCCGCTCGTCGCTGCGGGAGATGGTGGCGTCGGAGGCGTGCCTCGGGCTGCGCGTGCCCACCACCCGGGCCGCCGCGCTGGTGGGTAAGACCCTGTGTACCATCATCTCTGCTGTGCTTTGCTGTGTTTCGCTGCTTCAGTGAGGATACCGGAGCACAGTGTCGATCGTTCTTACGAACAGCCGGACATCTATTCAATTCAATTCAAAATATCTTTATTTGCATAGGCCTGTATACTATACTGTAAATCGTCATAGGTACCTACATTAAAAGTTATACCTATTTATTTGTAAGTCTAATATACTTACGTGTAATTACACATATATGTCGATACATAAAATATGCGTGAAGCAGCATTGTGCTGTTTCGCTGTGAGTGAGGGCACCGGAGGCCCAATCCGGGGGAAAGGGGGCTTAAAAGTTGAATGAATTAATAAAACTTTATTTGACACAATCAGTAAAAGAAAATACAGATAATAATAGAACAGAACAATAACATAGATAGATTCATAATTAAAAAAGAAAAATGTGTCAAATAGGTGACCGCTCTGCTTTTGTCGACCCTGCCGGATATAGCCAGCGCTGATGCTGGTTTTCAGCCCCTAACCTTAAACATTGTTGCGCCTCTGTTTCCCTCCGCGTCCATTAAAAGTTGGCAGCGCACTTCTGACTCCACTACTGGTGTCGCGGTTATCTATGGGCGGCGGCAATCGCTTACCATCAGGCGATCCGCCTGCTCGTCTGCCACCTATCACATAAAAAAAAAATTGTGGGTCGGCATAGTAGTTATTATGGGTCGGTTTAACGGTTATTTTGAGTCAGTATAGCTGGTACTGTCTGTCGGTATAGCGGTTATTATGGGTCGGTATAGAGTTTATTGCGGGTTGGTATAGCGGTTATTACGGGGCGGTATAGCGGTTATTGTGGGTAAGCATATTTTTAATTTCTATTTTCTGTGTCCACAGTGAGTGACGAGCACAAAGTGTGGCGCGACAAGTCCTACACCGGGCATGCCAAGCAGGAGCGCGCAGCCATAGTCCTCCGGTTGGCGCAGGCGTGGTACCGGATTGGCTCCCTCGAGATATTGGTTAAGAGGAAGGAGCCAGAGTTACTGAGAAAACTTGTGGACCATATTATACAGGTATGGTTTTGTACCAGCAGAGGGAAGGGAGCTCAGATCATCATCATTTCAGCCAATACGTCCACTGCTGGACATAGGCCTCCCCCAATGTTCTCTACATAGATCGGTCCTGTGCCGCCCGCATCCAATGGATTCCCGCGACCTTCACCAGATCGTCGGTCTACGTCGTGGGGGGCGCCACGGCTGCAACTTCCTGAACGTGGCCTCCACTCGAGGACCTTTCCGCCCCAACGGCCGTCTGTTCTCCTCGCTATGTATATTATTATATATGTATTTTAGTAACACGTCGCGGCAAAGTGTCACTTTGTTTTATATTTTCTTGTACTATGTTTGAATAGAATAGAATAGAATAGTGTACGAGTCAACTCGGACATTTTATTGTATGACGTGTATTTTGATGATTCCGATGTACAACCAACCTACTTTTGCAACTTTATGTGAAATCAATGAATTAAAATCAGTGCGATAAACGCATTCGGCAGTTATACACGTCTTGTTATTAAATGTCGTATGAAAATAAAAGTCACGAGCCTGAGGTTCCAGGTGATGTCCGCCATGTTTTCAAAATATCATAAGCCAGAGAATTGGGCTCCATATAAGTTAGGTCCGGAGTGATACCACGGCCTCACAGAAAACCGGCGTGAAGTGATGTGATGACAGTGATCTGCACTGTGCTGTGTTTCGCTGCGTGAGGGTACCGGAGGCCCAATCCAAGGGAAAGGGGGGTTTAAAGGTAGGCAGCTCACTTGTGACTCCACTCTGGTGTCGCGGGTGTCCATGGGGGCGGCAATGGACAATATTTCAAAATTGCTAAGCTCTGAAACAAAAACGACCAATTCTTTGTTTACTTTTCCGCTGCTTGAATATATATTTATTCATTTTTTATATTGCTTATTTACTGAGAAAAAAATTAAAAACTAAAAAACGTTAGATGACGTCATCGGACGGCAGAATGTAAAATATTTCTTTGCTTAGCACATTATAGTTTTAAATTTACGAAATGCCAAACCCATGACATGTAACTGTAAAAAAAAAGACAAATTGTCAACGTTGAATGTATGAATGACGTTGACAATGTTGACACTAGTATTATTTACCTTTGACAGTAGTACCTTTTTTTTATCAAAACAATGATAAGCAAAGGAATATCGCTGTATTCAGCCGTCCGATGACGTCATTTGGCGCTTACGTCTATTTAGAATAAAAAGAATTTCAATAATTATTTTATGCATGAAAATGGACAAATTTTGAAAAAAGAAAAAATATGGGTCTCTTCATTTTATGTCTATTTTCATATAAAAAAACAATATGGACATGTTAAAAATATGAAATGTTGTCCATCGCTTACCATCAGATGATCCGTCTGCTCGTCTGCAACCTAAATACATAATTTAAAAAAATTACAGGACACTTATACATGTTAAAACAGGTACACATATTATTATCTACCTTCAGATGAAATCATTCCAGCATTTCTTGTGTTGTAAGTGATGTATCTATTTCGTTTTCAGCATTACTTCACCGAAATCGATTCAAAAGATGATGACAAATACGTAAAGTGGTATTCAGAAGTTGCTCGTAAAAATTTGGATATGGTGGCTACTTGGCAAGGTAAAAATATTTTAATCTGAGCTAATAGGCATGTACGGTCGCGGTCAAAAAGTGTTTACCACCTTAAGGACCATAATCGCACGCACACATGTAGGCGATAAGTCCTATATATCTATTACATAATATTATATATAATAGACGCCGTGTGGTCCCCGGCAGAGTAGAATAGGCCACCTTCACTCTTACCGAGGTGTCGTAAAAGGCGACTAAGGTAAAGCTGCTGGCATGATCATCAGCACCCAGAGAAGGAAAACTCTGCATTTATATCAAAACCCTCGCTAACCCGTCTGCCAAGCGTGGTGAGTATGGCAATTACCCTTCATGTGATTGAGGGGGGGCCGTGCCCCAGCAGTGGGGACTTAAATGGGCTGACGATGATATATAATAGTAAGGATTTGACGCCGTTTGTTTGTCCGAAAGAAAAAAAGGTGTTAAGTGATGTGAAAAAAGTTGTTGTCTACACATTGTTAGTCCTGCACACCAGTCTCCTTATTGGTTGTATGTGGACAAACGCTAAGCAGACTAGAAACACTCACATGATCCTAGGGGATCATAGAAAAATTTAGAGTTTAGCATGATCCCTTGGAGCCTTTCAGATACCAAAATCTGCAGGTTCTGTCGCGAGGACGAGGAAACGATTATCCACGTCCTCGGCGAGTGCATAGCGCTGCACCGCTGCAGAAGCCGGCACCTGGGAGCACACATGATCTCAGCTGACGAGATCAAGAGCTCCCCCATCAGCTCCATTCTCGGGTTTATCCTGGAACTGGAGCTACATGAGGTGCTGTAATAGGTTACGGGGCTGCCACAATAGATCATCTACTGGTCGCAGTGGTTATGAGACGCAGGGCTCACCCCATTTCAATCAAATAATAAATACATAATATTGATCATAGATATGGTATCTTTTTGTAATGATATGACAGCTGACAGTTTTATGACAAATGACATGTCATTTCAAAGAAATTTGGTTTTTTATGGCTGCTTCTGTGTTGTATCCTCTTTATGTGTCTTTTTTCATATTTACTTTAAAAAGGTAATTTGTAACTTGATATGGCATTTTTGACTTTAGTGCAAAAAGTTGTAATATAGAATCATATTTCAAAACTGGTAAACACTTTTTGACCGCCACTGTACCTAAATCTAATAATATATACTTTTTTTTTCATTACTTGACTGGCCAGATTGGCTTAATTTGGTAGTTTTTTTTATGAGGATCAATGAGGAAAGAGGCGATTCAGTTGATCGCCCTCTATCGGAAGGTCAGCGATTACCGCCGCCCATGAACACCCTAGAATACAAGGGCGCCGCAGGCTGCCTGCTTCACGGAGATTTTTGTGAGGCTGGTATCCTTTCGGCCGAGCTGGCCCATTCAAGCCGAAACTTGACTACTGCACTTCCAGTTAATTTGGAGTCAGATCGATATTTTCTGTCTGATATTTTAATTTATTTATTTATCCCCAGGAGTGGGCTTCACGCACGGAGTGTTAAACACAGACAACGTGAGCCTCCTCGGGCTGACCATAGACTACGGCCCGTACGGGTTCATAGATCACTTCAACCAGCACTATGTGCCCAACACGTCCGACGACATGGGCCGGTACGCGTTCAATAAACAGCCAGATGTAAGTATCATACATAACGATAGACCGTGATACCATAATAGGTAACGATAGACCGTGATACTATAGGTATCGATAGATCGTGATACCATAGATAACATAGACCGTGATACCATATAACGTTAGACCGTGATAGATACTATAGGTAACGATAGGCAGTGATACCATACTTACCGATAGACCGGATATCACAGGTAACGATAGACCGTGATAGCATATAACGATAGACCATGATATCATAGGGTAGCGATGGACCGTGATACCCTAGGTAAAGATAGTCCATGATATCATAGGTAAGGATAGACTATTAAATCATAGGTAACGATAGACCGTGATATCATAGGTATCTAACCATAGGCAGTGATAGCATAGTTAACGATAGGTCGTGATATCATAGGTATCTAACGATAGGCAGTGATACCATACGTCGACCTAATTCTAATAGGACGTATCTCATTTTTTAACATTGGGCTTCTGGAGCCCAATTCTCGGGCTCGTGACATTTATCATCATACAAATTTGTATTACTAAATTCATGTGATATCCGCCATGTTTTTTCATTTAGAAAATCCCGAGAATTGGCCTCCAGAAGCCCATTGTTCAAAAATGAGATACGTCCCATTAGAATTAAGCCGACGCATAGTTAACAAAGGCCGTGATATAATAGGTAACGATATATAGACCGTGATACCTTAGGTGACGATAGACAGCGATATCACAGGTAAAGATGGCGTGTACCTCCCACGGTAACTCTTACTGTCACGGTTAGGTACCTAATCTTTGTTAATGTGAATGCTTGTACCCGGTTCTGTTTTCCCATTCCACGTCGGGCTCATATTACTCCTTACTTAAAGCAATACAATATCATGAACATGGAGTCCCGGCGTCTTCTCCATCTTGCTTCTCTGTTATTTGGCGTAATAAAGACCAGAGTTCCTATTTATTTATACGAGAAACTGCAGTACTCACAACGCCCATTGACGATGGCTTCTCGTCTAGTGTGCGATCGGACCAACACAGCTGCGTTTCGGGGCAGCTTTCGATACGCTGCCACGAATTGCTGGAATAATATACCTCCTCCCATAAGAAATACTTCTACTATTAATATTTTTAAAATCAAATTTAAGTCACATCTTTTATCTGTCCAGAAATTACTTTAAATAGTCAAGTTGTGTATTTATTGTTATTATTTTTATTTTATGTGGATGAGTGTAATGTTTCATGTTATATTCGGAGTAATCAGTTAAGGCTGTAGCCCTTCAAGTAGTATTGCTATTTCTTTAGTTGTAACATAGTGTAAGATAATGATAGTCTGCGTTGTGTCAAATCTTAATTAATTTAAATAAGGTTAAGTGTACTTATGTACTTTATGACGTCGGCACGCACGGTGGCGTCCCTTAGTCCCTTGGACTTCACGGAAGACCAGCATCGGGGTGTCCTTTAGACACTGTGACACATGCTGAGTGGAGCCATTTCAGTGCCATTTATTTATTTATTTATTCTTTATTGCACGAAGTAAAAAAAAAAAGTACAATTGGCGGACTTAATGCCTTACAGCATTCTCTACCAGTCAACCATTGGGCGAAGCAGAAAATTTGTGGCGGCAAAATATGATATTATATAATAAATATATTAATAACTACTTATACATATTTAAAGATTATATTTTTTTATTATCAATCAATTTATTAACATTATTCGCCGACTTTAAATAATAAAAAGGGGGTTCTCAATTCGACATGTATATATTTTTATTAAGTCACTTGAGTGATTTAACTAGCTTGAAACTAGGCGAAGAAAATGCTCTCGTACTGACCGCTTGAAAGAGAATTCTAATGTCCATTTCGTTCTATTTTTATTTTGTGTATGTTTGGCGCTCAATAAATTATTTTATTCTTATTCTTAATGTGGGGACAAAAAGAAGTGAAGAAATACACGTGATAGCCCTATACCTGCCATTAGTGACCATTCGTGACTTTTTCCAACTTAACATACTTTTTTTTAGATAATTCTGTGGAACCTGGACAAACTCGCATCAGCTTTGGAACCTCTGTTAACAGACGAACAGAAGCGAAAGATCAAAGACATTAGAAACACTCTAGAAGAGTACGTCAAGAGTAAAGTGCTGTAAGTAACAGTAACAAGACCCCCCTTCACCCTCCCGTAACCCCCTTCCATATACCTAAATCCTCCCAAGGTACCCCCTTTTTGCAGAAAAACGTTACGGAGCGTTACATGGGGGCTAATTTTTTTTTTATTTGATAGACGAATCACCTAATGGTAAGCGATTGCCGCCACCCATGGGGTGTCCAATACCAGTGGAATCACAAGTGCGCTGCCAACCTTTAAGGCGACGGGTAGCCCTAACCAGCGACACTAATCGATTTAAATTGTTAGCTACTAAACCGGATTTATTTTAAACAATTTGGGGGTAACACACTCTCGGCAAATACTTATACTATTTATTAAATAACCATGCAAAAATGTTGGGTTCAACGCGTACGCGAAAAATTGATTAACGCCAAAAGCGGGCACTTTTGGCGTGAATCAATTTTTCGCGTACAAAAACGGACCCAACATTTTTGCATGGTTATTTAATAAATAGTAAAAGTGTTTGCCAAGAAATTGTAACCCCGAAATTGTTTAAAATAGTTCCGGTTTCGTAGTTAAAAATTGAAATCGATTGGCGTCGCTAGTGTGCCTTACCCGTCACCTTAAACCTCCTTTCCCCGGATGGCGCCTACGGTATACACAGCGTAGGCGCTGTTTCAGAGTGATGGTGCCTGAGGCCCAATCCGGAGGAAAGAGGGGTTTAAAGGTTGGCAGCGCATTGTGACTCTACTGGGGTTGCGGCAGTTCAAGAGCGGCAGCTGTCGCTCGCCATCAGATTATCCATATTCTTGTCTGCCTCCTAAAAAATCATATAGGTACTTATTCGATTGCAGTGTATAAAATTCGCTCTACCTAATCCCGATCATTGATGATCATTGGCAAATTCTGAGTCATCATATTAGCCTGTCTTTAATGATATGACAGCTGACAGTTTTATGACAAATGACATGTCATTTCAAAGAAATTTGGTTCTTTTATGGGTGCTTGTGTTGTATCTTCTTTACGTGTCTTTTTTCATATTTACTTTAAAAAGGTAATTTGTAACTTGATATGGCATTTTTGACTTTAGTGCAAAAAGTTGTAATATATAATCATATTTCAAAACTGGTAAACACTTTTTGACCGCCACTGTACCTAAATCTAATATTTTCATTACTTGACTGGCCAGATGGCTTAATTTGGTTTTTTTTTTATGAGGATCAATGAGGAAGGAGTCCTTTTTGCTCTGGAGCCCCGGGTACGCTTGGGCCATATATTCTTGATTTAAGGAATCTGGTAATTACAATGAATCGATTGACCTTCGCAACCCTTTAACAGGGGAACCAGGTCATCTGGATCATGGTTACAAATTTCAGAAACTATTCGAAATGTGCAGGTTTCCTTACGATGTTTTCCGTCACCGCCGAGCTAATGGTAGAAATGAAAATGAATTTATTATAGCTCAAATGAACTTAAAACTAGGGTATACAAAATAAATAAAAATTACAAAAGTCCATATTCAACAGTTTCCAGGGGTACCCAAACTAAGCTAAGCTTGTATCTTGGGATACCAATTTCCAAATAAAAACCGAGTTCCTTAGATCATACATAAACATACAACTTGTGCGGATAAAGAATGGGATCAAAAATGGCGGCGCATGTATTCACTTCTCGCTCGCACACTATTTGCGTTTATACTGCACTCGTGGGTGTGCGAGCAAGAAGTGAATAGATGCGCCGCCATTTCTGATCCCATTCTTTATCCGCACAGGTTGTAAATTAAATGTTTTCTAGCATTTCTGCTGTGATTGCATAGACAAATAAAATAGTTAAAGTAAAGTTTAAAAATAATTGTGGTTTGCATGTGTGTTTGTGTCAATGGGTGTGTGTGTGTGTGCTTGTTAGTGTATATGATAGAAATATATATATACATAGATTTGAATAATCCAGAGGTGCATGTCCGGATTCGAACACAGACCCCCGTATGGAAGGCGCGTTCTTATCCATTGAGCTACCAGGCACTCTAATTAGCTACTCTGGGTCACTGAATAAATTAATAAGAAACAGTTACATTCCTTTCTACAGGACAACATACCTCCTCAAGTTGGGGCTAAAGGAATCTCACGTTGGTGACCAGAGGCTGGTGGACGAGTTGCTGATGCTGATGCAGCAGACCTTGGCCGACTTCACCTGCACCTTCAGACAGCTGGCGGAGGTAAACTCTCATCATCACCATCGTTTCAGCCAATAGACGTCCACTGCTGGACATAGGCCTCCCCCAATGTTCTCCACACAGATCGGTCTGTGCCGCCCGCATCCAATGGATTCCCGCGACCTGACCAGATCGTCGGTCCACCTTGTGGGGGGCGCCACGGCTGCGACTTCCTGTACGCGGCCTCCACTCGAGGACCGCACCGCCCCAACGGCAAGCGGATGTAAACTATAGTGTGTGCCAAATTGACGTGAACAAAACGTGTTTTTTTTTCTTCCTTGGTCACTAGTTTATGTATTAACTTATGTATTTATTCTTGTTTGACTATCTCTTTCCAATGTATTACTGTCCAATATCTATTTACGTTAAGTGCCATATCTCTGTAATTCTCATATGTGGTCAATAAATGATTACTTACTTTTTAAAGTAAGTAATCATTTATTTTCAAATTTATTCAAATCCGGCAAGAAACTCGCCAGTTACTCTTTTTAATCGCCAATTTTTTATACAATGGTTTATTATCCTCATACCAAGTCATACAGTCTAAGCACATAAAAAGCTTAACATGAGGTAAACCGAAGCAGACGAGTCCCCAAAGGTGGCATTTGGTAGGTAGATGTAACTTTGTTAAGCTTTGTAACCCTTCGTTGTTTTAACAGGTGAACCCAAATGATCTAGCAGAGAAGACTTCGTTTGAAGACAAGTGGTCGCTACGGAAACTTTGCGAAGCCAGGGGCTGGACAGCGTGGGTTGAACAATATCGAGAGAGAATAGAAAAAGAGAATGGTATGCTGCTACATCAAAACTATTTACAAATATGTGATTTCTATGCACAGGCTTCAATTAACTGAATAGGGGAACCTTTGTGCGACCCAATCGACACCCAGCGCCATCTATTAGTTCAATTTGGAACTAATGAAGTTCCGAAACTGTGACTATTACCCTCTTATTACAAAAAACTACTCTGATATCGGCTTTAATCCTAAACTAGCAAGTTCATGATTATTACGGAATAACGTTAGGTCTTATTTTTTATTACAAATCCTCGACTAACCAAAGAGCTCCGCAGGATAATGCCAAAATAGATCTAATCATTCAACCATTCGTGCAGTGACTTATTTTTTTAATAAGAAGTACGCGCCAGTGGCCATCCACATAGCTTTAATAGACACAAGGTACCTAAAATGTTACTTGACCTTTATATCTATGCGCATAAGGTTTATAATTTAACCAAGTTCCACCATTTCATACATTTTTATTACTATAGCCCTAAAGATCATTTTCCTGTGACACCGATGGCTGTCATTTTAATCAAGTTATATTTTACCGACTATAAGAGCGGGTAAAAGAGTCCACTTTTCATTAGATTTAGAATAGTTCGACAATTTCCAGTGGGTGAGGAAGAGCGTCGCAAGCGCATGGAGAACGTTAACCCGGTCTACGTGCCCAGGAATTGGATGTTGCAGGAGGCCATCGCTGATGCTGAAAATAACGACTTTGAGAAGGTACTTACTAATTACAAGTAAACAATAATAATAATATCCTCTAACGATTTCGGCCAAGGCGGACAATCTTAACGATCAGCCACTTATATCTTATCTGTTAGGGGCCATTTTCATGGGGCATGTCGACCCTAAGGGATCTTTTGTACCTACCTCCCCTATCTTTTGTGCTCTTACTCACGAAAGATTCGTTTCATCAGCGTCACGATGTCTTTCTGATTGAAGTGCCTGTAGTCTCCTGGTTAACGATCAGCCACTTGCTCAGGATATATTATAGTGTTCAATTCTTTGCGCAAACACAAGTGCACTCTATTCCCTTGCCCTTATATTCCGATGGGACACCAGTGTGACACGGTCGGGAAGGACCATCGGCTTAACGAGACTAGGGGTACAAGACCGTCAACTTCCAGACTCCGGGCTGACACTGAGAATTTCTCTACAGAAAAACTCAGGTCCGGGGATCGAACTCAGACCCCAAGTCGTCGCACAGCGTGAATCTCGATGCTCTCACTCGTTCCGCCGAGTAAGTGAGGGTACCTACCGAAGGTACCATCACCAACAACCATGCAAGGAGATTAAAGGTTGACACTCACTTATCACAAAACGAAATGTTATTCCAGGTGAGGTTCCTGCTGAAGATTTTCAAGAATCCATTCGAAGTGAACGAGGAAGCAGAAAGGCGGGGGTACTCCGCGCAGCCGCCGAGCTGGGCTTACGGGCTTAAACTTAGCTGTTCAAGTTAAAAAAATGCTATCAGCTTTCTGTAAAATCGTGTTAGTCGCTGGGCTTTATATCTCTAACCACCACAAAATCGACCCTACCATGGTTCGGGGGGCGCCGAGTACGCTCGACTAATCTAAAATTTTTTATTCTGATTGGGCCAGTCGGAAGTCGACCGTCTCCTTCACAGACCAATATGAATGACGTTCGCAGTTAGAACCGTGCGACTGGGCGAGCTCTAAAGAGAACTTTTTACCTTTTTTCATTGGTCAAGCTCTTCGCGTCCCGGGCACCATGGGAAGGTCGATTTTGTAGCGGTAAAGTTATAGGTAAACAGAAAACATCAACCGCTTTCGCGATACTGTATACACCCATCCAAGCCGTGTGGTGCCCGGCAGAGTAGAATAGGCCACCCTCACTCTTACCGAGGTGTCGTAAAAGGCGACTAAGGTAAAGCTGCTGGCATGATCATCAGCACCCAGAGAAGGAAAACTCTGCATTTATATCAAAACCCTCGCCAACCCGTCTGCCAAGCGTGGTGAGTATGGCAATTACCCCTCATGTGATTGAGGGAGGCCTGTGCCCCAGCAGTGGGGACTTAATGGGCTGATGATGATTATTCCCATCGGCATCTATTGGATTAAAAATCCCATGATGTCAGGCAGCGAGAGATAGCGCCATAATAAATATGTATACGAAAGGAAATAGTGACATATAATTACTTAATCTTAGGATTCTGGGAGCATTGTGAGGGGCCGAAATGCGTGGTAATTTCTAAGAAAGATACTATGTGCAAATATGTTAAAATGAGTAGCAAAGCTTGTTCACAGAATTACCTTATTGCTTTTATGTAGTAAGTCGAGAGGGTTTGCGTGAATATCTGAATAAAATTACAAAAAATAATTGATTTGAAAATGTGTAAAATTAGTACATAATTAAAATGTTATTATTTTGCTTTATGCATTCGTTATTTTAATTTTAAGCATGATATATTGTTATTGTCTTTTTTACAAAATATATTTTCGTATTTCTATCACAGGGGGTTTTATTTAAAAAACAAAGTTTTGAAAAATCAATCATTTATATTTTTCAATATTCCACAATGTAGGTCTTTTCAATAATCTATATTTACAGTAAAAAATAAACTTAATTTTACTTTAAAAAAAACAAAAAAAAAGAAATTAAATATACTATGCATAATCTTCGTCATTACTATCATCTGGTTCTGAATAATCTTCATCTATCTCAATCTTTCTTCTCTTTTTCTCCTGCACGTTTTCCTTGTCTTCATCTAAATTTTCCTCCTTTGTAGCCTCTGTCTCAGCTGACCGATGGTGGAACACAAATGAGATGGTCTTCGCTAAGTCCCAACATTGCTTAAGGACCAAGTCTGCTAGATTCTTCTTATCAGCACAGTGGTACCAGTTGGACAAATCTGATGTACAGTCTGACTTTTCCGGAGGGAGGGTCACTTGGATGTTATTGACGCATCGACGGCATTTGAATTTGCTGTGCGTATCTGACAGAGTATTCTCCTCCAAGCGGAACAAGTCCTTCAAGTCATCTGAAGTGAAATGCCGTAACGACTCTTCATTTTGGTCCACAACAGTGTCGCTAAGGGCTTTCTTGTGAGCTTGTCTTTGGAAAATCTTCTCTTCAATAGTCCCTGTGGCCAGTAGCCTGTAGATGTAGCATGGCTTTTTCTGCCCATCTCGCCAGACTCTTGCCATGGCCTGATCGTCATTGGCTGGGTTCCAGTCTGGGTCAAACATGATGAGACGGTTTGCTCCAATTAGATTTAGACCACAGCCACCAGCTTTGGAACTGAGCATGAATATCCATTCTTTGGACTCCTTATTATTGAAGCTCTCAACCACTTTGGCTCTTTTCTTTATTGTCATAGAACCATCCAGTCGAACATACTGGTAGCACCGTTTCCTACACAGTTTTTCGAATAAGTCCAAGGTTTGAGTATAATTCGAGACAAGGACAATCTTGTCATCTGTATTGGTTTTAAGGTTGGCCAATATGCAATCCAAGATCATAAGTTTGCCTGAATACTCAGGTTTGACATCCTTGATGTCATAGCCACTTGGCAGTAAATCTCTAGCCTTTTCAAATCCTTCAGATCTTTCTACAATCTTATCGTAAACCAAGTCTGGATGATTGCACAGCTTCTTCAATGTCGTAATACTGGACAGAGCACTTAGAGTGTTCTTCTCACCGTTACCGCTGAACTTGTTACGGATGGCATCCGAATTTATAAAGTTCTTGTACAATTGTGTCTGAAGGGGGGTCATTTTCACACAAATGACTTGCTCAAACTTGACCGGCAAGTATTTAGTCAGCAAGCTGCTCGTTCTGCGAATCATACACTTGTTAACAATGGAAGTCAATGTTTGGAGACATTCCTGTGCTCTCTCTCTTTCCTGATCTGATGCTAAAGCATCTTGGCCCTTAAGTATGGGGTTTTCATATCTCTTTTTGAATTCTTGTGCAGTTCCGAGTATACCTTCATTGACAAAATGTACCAAGCTGAAGTATTCTGTCAAATCATTTTGGATTGGAGTTCCTGAGATTAATATCCTCCTTTTAGCTTTCAAACCCATCAGAGCTTGGTAGGTTTGGTTTTCACTGTTTTTCAGTCTGTGTCCTTCATCACACAGCACTAATCCTACTTCAGAGGAGTGCAAAATATTTGAATATATCCTAAAAGTTTCATATGAAATTATAAGGACAGGTGTGGCGACCCGTGTTGCTGAATATGTATTCATGAACTGTTGCAATTTCAACGTAATCTCAGCTTTGGAGCCTCCGTCCATTGGTAAAGCGTTTATTCTCTGTCCTAGCCATTTGTGTATCTCATTGTACCAATTTTTGACCAAGCTACTTGGACAAACAATGATAGCCTTGCATATTGTGGGTTTACACTCAGGTCCTTGTCTCAACAAGGTCCATAACAGTGTTATACACTGCAAAGTCTTACCTAAACCCATTTCGTCAGCCATTATACAGCCGAACGCATTCTCAATCTGTTTCCCAGTGACACAGTTGTACATGAAAGTGACTCCATCCCTTTGGTGCGGCCGGAGGATGTTTCCGAGTACTGGATCGACGACGACGGCTACTCTGATGTCGTTGGGACTCATTTTCATCTTCTCATGCTCTGGGATGTGCGGAGGGCGGTACAAAACCAGGGCATTTGGCTCATCTGGATCGTGTAGTGCGCGTCTAACCTGGCTTCGTTTTAAACCCAAACTTTTACTACAATACGACGATACATAGTTCGGGATGGGAACTTTGAAAGGTTTACTCAAGATTTGTTTGATTAGATTCTCATGTTCTGAGGTAGACATGGATTGGGAGGCTGATTTTTGAGTTAGCGGGATTCTCGCGCACTCCCGCCGTTTACGCTTGGAGTTGAGTAAGGGACTTTTGAAGACGCTGTCCCCGGAGCCGGTCTGGCTCGGCGCGAGGCTGCGCCTCATTTTGCTTTTATACTTGATGCAACATTAGCGAAATTCTATTAGAACAAAAAAAAACTGAACAAGGAATTGAAAACACTCACAAAACCAACTTTTTGACATTGACAGTTGGTTGACGGACACTGTGGAATCGACTCTATGGTATGTTTGGGTAACAATGTTTTGAGCAAGAGGGGGGTGGGTAGCTATATTTCTCAGAAGTAGAAAAATGGATTGATTTCTTGAACTGAACCAAAACTCAAGTGCCTGGCCTAAAACTACTTAGCAGTGTTTGTAGCTACGGAATCCATTTATCCGTCCTACCTACCTGTCCGCACTACCAAAAAAGTCCCATGAAGTTGCCGCCATTCGAATTTGAGCTACTTGAGCTAACAATGAATCAAAAATCGTTAATCGTTATACTAAGTAAACATAAATTTACGTCTTGTAGCCTTGTTGAATTATATCTAGAAAAGGGTTGGTTGGGTACGTACTTATTTATTTATTTCAATCCACCCAAAATGCCAAGACATAAACCCATTTCCATTTGATTTCGCTATTTGCGCAAATTCTAACCACCAATCAATATTTTCAGTTATAGTTATTTATCAATAGGCCACTATGTCCATGTCACTAAGGCCGATTTTACACACAAAGGACTTACTGTAATAAACACACAATAAAAGAAATTTTATTATCACAAAAAATACTTTAATCAAAAACAGGCAACAAAAACTTCCACTTACAACAAAGTTACAATTTAATTGATGCATTATATCCATCAAATATTACTTAAAACGTTTGTCGTCAGTGCCTAAATCACAGATGGCATCATTTTAGCACTTTTGTCCAGGATACATAAGTTTTACATAAACTAATACCGATTATAAACTTTTCTGCATTTGGGCGAAAGAAAAATAGGAAAGAGCGATTCGGTGCTGCTAATGTATTTTTAACCATAATATCCATCCTTATTGGACAATGTTATGTAGCTTATTAAATTTACGTATAATGTATGACTCACTGGATAGAGTATCCATAACAAGCTATAGAGTGCTATGCATAAGTCGAGCTACTTTGTTCTTAGTTCACTCGAAAGAAGAAGCCATAAAAGATTTAAAAAAATATAACGTGTTTTTATTGAATGTAGCTATTTAATAACAACACGCATATCACACATTATGACTACATCATCCATAGATTCAGAACTAACAAAAATTACATTACCAGTGGGTCAACATTCAATGGTCGCCACTGTACATAAATAAGAAAAATAGCATATTTTAATAAAAACAAATTAAGATGAGGAGTTATTTATCTGTAAACAAAATTATAAGCTTATTTTATACTGAGAAAATTTTGCTGGCGAATCCGGTGGTATGACATAAGTGGCCTAATAATTAAGCTACAATATTGATTTTATTAGCAAAATAGATAATCATAGCTTGCCAATATTAAGTAAACAAAAAAAAATATAAGACATTATTTAATAATGTTAATTATTTTTTAAAACGACTAAATCATACATTCCTTTGTTTTAGGAATGCAATGAGATGGGATAAAGATAAATTCAAATAATATTTTATTTATACCGGCGATTGGCAACCTGTGGCTCTTCTTACGGATAGTAACAATGGACTATAATGTATCAATACGGGGATTAACACGATATTTCGGACCACGCTCCGCTCGTGACCACGGCTGCTGTAACGTAGCCGAAACGTCGAGCCAAATATCTGAGTACACAATGTTGTTTCACATAATAAATATCGTGTTAATCCCCGTATTGATACATAATAGTTATAATAGTAACAATGGAGTATTAAAATGACCACAAACTGTCAACTTTTGCAAAACTGTGGTGTCACTTAAATTTTACGCTACATTTTTCGACCTGCGTCGCTCTTCAGTTTTTGATAGGTCGAACTTTTATTAAGAGGTATAGAGTCCTACGTCACCAAACAAGTCTGGCGAAAAGCGCGGTAAGGTCGCCATCAACATTCAAATTTGAGTTTTATGTCCATAAATACAAGCCCTCTTATTCCAAAACGTCCATAATGGGAATAAGTGAAGAACTAGAATAAACATTATTACAAAATTAAGTTTAACGTAACTTAGTATATCAACTATAATAGTCAAAATAAACCACCCGGACAATTCGATCAATTTTTACACTATCCTGAGGTACTAAGTGGTCTATGGTTAGTCGAGGATTTGTAATAAAAATTTAAGAACTAACATTATTCCGTTATAATCATGAACTTGCTAGTTTAGGATTAAAGCCGGTATCAACTTTTTTTAATAAGAGGGACAGAATTTAAAATTTTAGTTCTGTGTTTTTCCGCGGGACTTCTTCAGTAGCGCGGACTCTAACCGGTGTACTTATTTTTATCGAAACTATTTACACCAGCCAGCGTAGAATATAAATCAGTTTAACGCCTCAGTTTTAAGAATAAATGACTGTCGGTGGGCACTTTAGTTAAAATTAACAGGTAAGTGAAAAATGCAATGTGTTTTTTAATTATTTTGCACTTTACCATCTAAGAAGCTCATAGGTCGCCGATCGCCGCTTTAGCTCATCATATGAAAAAAGAAAGTCCGTAAAATGAGCTTGATTAAAATGACAGTCATTGGTGTCACAGAAAAATGATCTTTAGGTCTATAGTAATAAATATCTATGGAATGAAACTTGGTTAAATGATAAACCTTATATTCATTGAAATAAAGGTCAAGTGACAGCTGTCAATTTTATCAAGCTATATTTTACGAAGTATACGAGATGTCTCGAAAAAACAATAGACATATGGATTTATCTTTACGATTAGATCGAATAACAAATTACGTTTTAACGATTTGGTTAAGTAAAAAAGAAATTAAGATAGTTTCAATAGAAAAGTCCAAACTTGTGAAACAATATGGCCGACTGACATTTGACTGACATGACGAAATATTTTATACCGTGCGTCACTTAGTTATTTATTAGGTCTGCCAACATTGTTACATTACAGCATGAGTGTTAAATAATAATATCTAACATGAGTACGTAAATGACAATTAATTACGGATCGGACCGTTCATGTACAATCAACAGCACTGGGCATCGTTAACAATCCAATTTCTAATTTGATATTGATTCATATGTATTTAATATTAGGAAGAAAATTGGTCGGAGAAATTTTATAATGGTTGAAACAGTAGTACTTATGTGACACTTGTAGAAAAAAGCCCTATAGTTCTATCGTCATAATGGAGACCAATCCAAAAAAAAAATCTTTATGGGCCAATCAATCAGTCGAATGTAGACTGTCGTCGTCAGACCAATAAGAATAACGTTCGCAGCTAGGACCGTGCGACTGCGCGAGCTCCAAATATAACTTTTCCGATTGGTCAAACACACTCCGCCTCCAGCTGATTGGCCCTAAGAGAAAATAAACTATTTCGATTGGTCAAGCACACTCTGCCTCCCACGAAACATGTGAAGGTCGACTTTGTGGAGGTCCATCAGCTAAAACAGATTTGTCAAGGATTTCCTACTGATATATAAGCTACCTAAGGTGAAAAAAAACTGATAAATTACTTTTAGACTACTTTGCCCATGTACCGTGGGAGAGCCACGCTTCGACATGAATAGGCTGGCTCGACCGCAGTCTCACTGTTTCGCTGCGTAATTGAAAGTACCGAAGGCCCAATCCGTCGGAAAGGGTGGTTTAAAGGTTGGCAGCGCACTTGTGACGACACTGGTGTTGCTGGTCCATAGGCAGTGGCAATCGCTTACCATCAGGTGATCCGTCTGCTCGTCTGCCACCTATCACATAAAAAAATTAGATTTCAGGCTCATCGTCACATTAAATGATGTGGAATGGACTTTTCTGTTGAAACCGCTGGGATTCTTAAGGGATCCTTACTCAGGAGTAAGTCATGAGTAACCATACTTTAAGAAGCTTCGCGCCAAGAGTCATGGTGACCAAAGGTATTTAGTAATGATGAAGATGCCTAAGATTACTTCTTGGGAAGCCGGTACACTTTCACGTTATTGACGTCCTCGAAGCCGCAGTCCGTGCGCGACGGGTACACGCTCTTGAGGTTACCTTCCATGTCTACAACTTTCACCTGGAAATTAAAAGATAGAAAACACTTAATTGCAAGAACATACATTAGTCAAAAATTTATAACTGGCACAACACCAGATGTAGCTGGCACCAGATGTAACTGGCACCAGATGTAACTGGCACAACACCAGATGTAACTGGCATCAACACCAGATGTAACTGGCACAACACCAGATGTAACTGGCACCAGACATACTGGCTCAACACCAGATGTAACTGGCACAACACCAGATGTAACTGGCTCAACACCAGATGTAACTGGCACAACACCAGATGTAACTGGCACAACACCAGATGTAACTAGCTCAACACCAGATGTAACTGGCAGAACACCAGATGTAACTGGCACAACACCAGATGCAACTGGCACCAGACATAACTGGCTCAGTACCAGATGTACCGGACACAACACCATATGTATCTGGCACAACACCTGATGTAACTAGCACACCATCAGATGTAACTATCACAACACCAGATGTAACCGACACGTAGCCAGAAGTAGGTAACTGTCACTTTATCAGATGTAATTGGCAACTGATGTTACTGACCTGTTGCACGGTGAGCGTGTGGTACTCCGAGCCGTCAGGGCTGCCCCCCAGGCCGAGCAGCAGGCTCTCCTGTAGGAACTTGTTCATGACGGTGCGGCACGCGCCCAGCGACCCGTGTGCGGTCACCTCCACTAACATGCTCTTGCTCTCGTGGGACATCTGGCGGAAGAAGGAATGGGACCTTTAGACTTATAAATACCTGCTATTGCAGAGTGCAAAAAAATCATTGAACCCTGGAGGGAAACTGGGAAATTACCAATCCATTAGTTTAGCGCTTTTTAACCCCCGACGCAAAAACGATGGGGTGTTATAAGTTTGACGTGTCTGTGTGTGTATGTGTGTCTGTTTATGCCATCGTAGCTCCCAAACAAATGAACCGATTATGTTTTTTCTGTTTGAAAGATGAATAAGGGGGGAGTGTTCTTAGCTATGTTGGATAAAAATCGATCCAAGATGGCCGCCGTCACAAAGATATGGATTGCATGTTGTAACACAACTTCCACAATATGGGTATCATATAAAAGGACTTGAGTAGCAGAATATATTAATTGTGACAAATTTCAAATCCAAGATGGCCGCCGTCGAGGGTTTTTTAAATTTTCAATTTATTTACTTAAGAAGCTTTAAGAAACGAGCCTATACCTTCCTAAAAGGCGGGCAACGCATTTCTACTCCTTCTGGTGTGGCTGATGTCCATGGGCTGCGGTGATCACTTACCATCAGTGTGACTCGCTTGCTCGCTAAGAATGCAGGCTAAGAAAATGTACAAAATTTTGCACAACTTCAAAAATTATCAAATTCATGTTTGTAGTTATTCAGTATCTGTTAAGACGAATTAAGAAATTAGAATTACCTTAGTGACTTCAGAATTGGTGATAGGTGGGAAACTGATGACAGTGCCACTTGCGTCCTGAAGGCACGGGTACTTTGGCTTGCCTTCTAGCAGGTACAAATATCTGCAATACAACTTCTAAGTAAAAATATATATATATGTATATATTTTTTTTATGACATAGGTGGCAGACGAGCAGACGGAGCGTCCGATGGTAAGCGATTGCCGTCCGCCCATGGACACCCGCAACACCAGTAGAGTCACAAGTGCTCTGCCAACCTTTAAACTATTTTATGCTCGACCTGAGATCGAACCCAGGACCCCGATATCACGGCCCAGTGCTTCAACCACTAGACCAACAGGGCGTCTGTCGCCTGTCATATGCTTGTATCACATAAATGAAAACAAGATTAACATACTTGTGAATTCCAGAGTACACATTCCTCTTTTTCTCTTTCCTAAGAGCATCTGCCTCCGCTGTCAGCTGCTGGAACAGCTGTTCCCCGGAGTAGGGCTTCAGCCTGGACAGCGGGATGAGCTTCAATGCTGAGGGGGTTTTGGCTGTGTAGACTAGATCACCTGCAAAAGGGAAGGACTATAATATGGTGATTTACTTGGGGGTGTTCAAGTATTCAATTGTGATGGCCGATTCAAGAAAATATGACACAGATGGTTCATATTATTTAATAAATAAAGTATACTGATCTTAGAGACTGGTTTTGTAGTAATAAATGGGTGGGTAAGGTATAGGATAGGATATAAGAAGTAATAGTAACAAACAAAATACAAAAATGTATACACAAGCCCTATGTAATGTCCTGTTAAAATGATTTAAAAGATACAAATTTGGTCTGATAAATATCATCACGAATTGGGTAACGTAATACTTGTAAAAGCACACTAACAATAAATGTTCGACATTCTGTAAGAGAATTAAGTTTCTGTTTACAACGCGGAAACATCTTTGGCTTTCTACTAGTAGTGAGATCTATTAATTTGTTTACAGACTTACCTGGTGCCATTTTATTTAAATCATGCGTTGCGATTGTAGCAACATTCCTTTTATCACAAATTGTATCATGCAACTTTGTCTGCATCTGTATAAACTTCTTAAAAAGTTCTTCAGTGAAGTTCAGATCGTTGACAATGCAACATAAAATGTATGGACGGACGCCGCTGACTTCTGATTCCACTATTTTAACTTTGAGTGTATCATCTTCAACATGTAAAATTTTCATAGAATGGCAAAGGTCACAGACATTGTCCTCGGGGGGTGCTTCATCCTGTTTTTTGGTCTTCTTGCCTTTCCCTTTGCCCTGTGCGGGCTGACTCTGGTCCGACTTGGGGCAATGGTCTCGGATGTAGTCTAAAACTTGTTTGGTACGACATTGGTCGACTAGCTTCATAAGACGTTTGTCAGCCAGTTTGTTCCCTTTTAGGTTGAGTTCTGAGAAGTAATATTGTAAGAGAGTTAGGATAATATTCATTAATTCATAATAAATTGTTTGAAAACTTTCATGGTCACTAACATAATTTTATCATATTTAAGATAATTGAAATATATTAATTGGACATAAGTCAATTGTATTTTTCCCTTTTTTTTTAATTTGATGTCTTATTTAATAATATAGTAGTGATTTATAATTTAATGGTGTTTGTTATAATAAGTTATTGACATGCTGTTTACACATAGTTTTGAATTTAGTCTACAATGACTGCACAGTAACTATGTATTATCTTTATTTTTTATCTGCTGTAACTCTATTGTGTGTAACTAATAAAAAAAATAAGAATAGTTATTTACGAGATTTCTACTCCCTATACCATAAAAAAAATACTGCAAAGGAGGGTAGACCTAATATGTCGGCCAGTAACATCTTACCCACAAAAACTTCAGTTACTCTGTGACCATGGCACTTGCAACAGTGATGAAATATCGGAAACTCAAAAATAAGGTGCATGGTTGCACTCTCGTAAATAACTATTCTAATTAATAATACCTAGGTTTATTTTCGCCAAAGCCAAATATATCAATATAACTAGATAATATGACATTCTACACAGTACAGTTAGGATAATATAAAATAGTTTTTAAGAGCATTTAATGCAGATTTGAAATGGTTTCATAATATTTTATAGAGCATTTTCTTGAGATGTGTAAATTATGAGTCACCATTATTTTATTTGTAATTATCTATGTGAACTGACTGCCAGATGTTGCATCATCATTTGTTATTATTAGACATTACCAAAATCTGAACAAGAGTATTTAATATTTGCATCTTTTGATGATCATCCACAAGACTTACCCTTCAATTTACCCATAGTAGCCACTTCACCAGGAATAACCTTCAACTGATTGTCGCCAATGTCAAAATTCTTCAAAGAAGGCAGACTACGGGCCACATACCCAGGCAGGCCTTCTATTGCGTTACCCTTCAGCTTCAGATCTGTCAGATGGGGCAGACTCACACTCTCCAAGTCCAGAAAACTTGTTAATTTGTTATTAGAAACATCGACTGTAATCAAGTTCGGAAAATCACCGAATTTCGGCATGATCTCGATTTGGTTCGAACTGAAATTTATACTAGTCAACTCTTTCATGTTGTTCAGGCTGTCTGGGATACTCGTCAACTGATTTCTGGACAAATCTAACACTTTCAACTTGGACAAGGAGGTTATGTTTTCGTTAAAAACTTCCAACTTGTTACCGAACAAAAGCAGTGATTGTAGATTTGTTAGCAGTTTTATCTCATCAGGTATCGTAGTCAGACATGTGTCGCTGATGTTCAGCAGGTTTAAGCTGGTCAATTGAAACAAATTCTTGTCCAAACCGCCTTCTAAAATACGCTTCGACACACTTGCTCCCGCCAACTTGATTTCGTGTCTATTTTCCGACTTTGCAGTCGTTACTTCTGGCCACGCACTCATTTTGAACACCAATTGAAGTTATTAGCTATTGTAATTATTTTTGATTGTCTAATTAGTAAAATAATTGTAAAAAATATTACGGCCACGATGGTTGCAAAAAAGAAACAAAGCGAAATGTCAATTTTGACAGCTAATAGAGTTTTTCTTTTTTTAACGGTCACATAATGTCATTAAAAGTTAAGCTCACGCACACGATATATTCCAAGAATACAGTGAATACAGTATTCTTGCAAATGTTTGATTTAATAGCATTGCAAGGCCCACAAAGTAACTAAAGTATTTTAGTATGACATTAGCGGAATCCGTAGGCCGATAAAACGCAAAACATCGGAATTTTATTGAGTAACTATGACGTTGACTGACTTCGACTTATTTTATTTTCAATAATTTACTTGACATTGGCAAATTATCCATGAGTAGAGCCATATTAAAAAGTACTCTGTGGTCCACATGTCTGCCACGCTTTTTGTTCACGAAAGAAGCTTTGGGTGGGTACTTGCTAACAAGAAAAACTATTCTAACGAAAGAAGTCTTTTGTTCATAAACATTACAATTTATAATAATAGCAAAATCAATGTTTTTCACGTACCTACATAAGATACCTAGATAGATAACATTCCAGATTTGATTTTACATTCAAAACCATTATCTTACAATAAATTTTACCAACTTACGTCATACAGATTAGACCAAGGATTAGCATTTAGGCTTAGGTAAGATAATACATAATCAATTTAAGTAGTTTTACATGATAGGTTTATTTAGTCAGATAATTAGTTTAATTATAAACATAATATTTATATCTACATAGCTGATTGTTCGGTACAAGATATGAAATAAAAAAATACTTATATAGTGTAGGTATTATTTTGTTTAGGTATCTTCCTCCTTAGGTACATACTTTGTTTTTTACGTGACCGCTTACAAACAATGTGCCGCTTTGAGGCTCAAAGTCACCCAGAGGTCAATGGAGAGGGCTAAGCTCGGAATTTCTTTACGTGGTCGTGGTCGAAATGATGAGATCCGCAGGAGAACTAAGGTCCCAGACATAGCTTAAAGGATTGAATGCCTCAAGTGGGGATGGGCAGGGCCATAGATTTTTTTTTTTGGTTGAATTCTTCCTTTGAAGGAAAGGCAAAGGGTATAGAGCTGGGGCCATAGAGTATAGTAAAAACAATTCGGATAGGCACAATGCGAGGAGAACAAACAGCCGTTGGAGCGGAAATGTCCTTGAACGGAGGCCACATACAGGAAATCCGTACCCAAACAAGGTTAAGCGACGATCTGGTGAAGGTCGCGGGAATCCCTTAGACGGCACAGTACCGATCTGTATGGATTACATTGGGGGAGGCCTATGTCCAGCAGTAGGCGTCTAATATTGGCTGAAATGATGATGATTGATGACTTTGTTTTTACTTCAGTAGTGGCAGGATTAGCAGTGAGTGATGGTAGATCAGTGGTTCAGAAGGCGCCTTCCATACGGAGGGACTGGGTTCGAATTCGAGCATGCACCTCTGATTTTATTAAAATCTATGTGCGTATTTCTACCGTTAGCGGTGAGGTGAGGTGAAACTTGGACATGGACATGGTAACCATGATTCAATTGGTCTGGTTCCCCTTAAAGGGTTGCTGTAGGTCAGACGGCAGTCGCTTCATTGTATTACCAGACTGCCCAAATCCTGAAACATGTTCCAAGCGTGGTGAATTGTGCCGATAGATAGATATACTTTATTGCACAAAAAAAAAACACAACTTTAAAAGGCATTACAGAAACTTAATTGTACAATTTCGGCGGTCTTATCGCTGGAAGCGATTTCTACCAGACAACCTTCAGGCAAAGGACATTTGATAGTAGAGGAGGGGTAGGTGGTGCAATATTGAAAAAGGGAAAATAAGAGTGAACTGTAGGTATATATATATTAAAATATTTATAATGCTAATACATAAATAAACAAAATATTATATACTAATAAATAAATATGTTATGCTTGGATAAAATAATATAAAGTACTAGATATACATTCATATAAATTAGGATCTTAGACGGACCATCGACTACTACCGATGACTGGACCTGTAAAAACTTAAAGGGATTGCTATTTATTTATTTAAAAGGTGAGTTTTGACTCGGGCTTTAAAAATGGTTAATGATGGAGACTGTCTTATTGATAGGGGTAGGGAGTTCCATAGACGGATGGACTGGACAGTGAAGGACTGAGTATAGAAATGAGAGGAGTGGGAGGGAGTCATAAGGCGGAGATGTTTGGAAGAACGCATATGACCCTGAATGGGCTGCAAAAACTGGAAACGCTCCCGGAGATAAGGTGGTGATTTTGGGTTGAATAGTATTCTATATAAGAAGAGAAGAATGTGGAAGTATAACGATAATCTATGTGTAACACCATCATGTACCACCTTTCGAGCAAAATAAATTGATTGATTGATTTGACTGACCGGATGGCGCAATTGGTAGTGACCCTGCCTCTTACGCCAAAGGTCGTGGGTTCGATCCCCACCCTGAACAAACATTCGTGCGCTAAACACTTGTGTTTGTTCGGTGTCTGGGTGTAATATATGTATTTAAGTATATATTTGTGTTCCTCTGTTGTCTGATATCTGTAACACAAGTGCTTAAGCTACTTAGTACGGAAGCAGGTCAACGTATGAGATGTTGTGAGAATTATTATTATTATTATTATTCTAAAATGATTTTATTATTATTGTCAAGTAACTTATTGAGAATAAGTACGTAGTCAACAGTCGTAGTCAGTCAAAGTCACAGTAACTCAATAAAACGCCGGTGTTTTACGTTTTGTCGAACTACGGATTCAGCGGATATCACTCTAAAAGCAATCGCAGGTTTTAAGACTCTATTAGGTCCAAGCAAGTTGTCACGAGACAATGCACTCGACACACAATAGCAGTGTTAAAAACGATACCATCCAACGATTCTTATTATTAACATCACATTGCGGCACTTTACTGCACAAATAAACACCAAATTTGTACACTAAAAACCACTAGACACTAATTTAAAACCTTTGAATTGCATCAGCCCATGCGGCTTGTTTTAGCCCTACCCGCCGAATCCTAAAATGATTTGATTTGTGTAACAGCTTTTTGACTATCACCTGTCATTTTTTGGGGTGCAAAGTTTTGAACCGCCCTTCCCTTAAGTCTGAGATACATACACGCGGGTTGGTAACTGTACCTGACGCTGCTTGTACTTAGGTAGGTATACAACTTTTTTTAGTGCTTAGTAAATTTTTTATTATTTAGAAATAAACCTTAAAGTATCAGCGTATAAACAGTCACACTGCAGGGCAAAGGAAATCAAGACATTGCTACTATGATGGGGTTAGGCTTAATCACCACGCTTGCCAAACAAACCCGAGCTATGTTCGAAAAATACTTTTCGCTCGACCTGGGAATCAAACCCAAGACCCCGAGATCACGATCCGGTACTTAAACCACTAGACCAACAGGGCGTAAAAAATAAATCTTACATCAAGCAAATTTAATGAGCGATGGTAGGTCAGTGGTTTTGAACGCGCCTCCCATATGGGGGTCGTGGTTTGAATCCGAGCATGTACCTCTAGAATTTTTAAATCTATGAGCGTATTTCCACCATTAGCTCCAATTACCAGACTCTCCCAATCCTGAATCATGGTCCAAGCGTAACTGGGGCCCCAGAGCGACAGCTTTGGAAGCAACCGGGAATTACACGCTAAAATGAGGAGGGATCTCTCTGACCGACTGAGCTACAGACGACGTTAGTGCCGATCAATTTATCTAGTTCGCAAACGGTCTTGGATTTCAAAATATTTACTTCGATATACAACGTTGTTAACACGTTCTACAAAACATTATCTATTAGTATATCTATTTAATTCGTCCTACTATCAGCAAATTATATTAATTATGATAATTAAAGCTTTATATATACGTATCAACGGGTCTAATCCCAGTTGTTTTGTGAGCAAAATGAAGTGGGTTATAGTGGCGTGGTTGGTGGTGGCTGCCGTGAGGGTAAATATCAAACACAATTGGATGGAAGTGTGCATTTCGAGTGGGAATGCCATGTTGGAAAACTAAGGGAGTTGCCACAATAGCGGATTGCGAGCGTTTTCAAAGCGGAGCGACGCCGGCGTGTTTCTGCGTGACTTGTGCGTAGCGCATCCGCGGCGTGAACCAGGGTCATTTCACTTAGAACCTACCTACTTTCTTCCTTAGTATGGGAAAAATAGTTCAGCAGTTTTCGTTAGATGGAGCTTGTAAAAAGCAGATGTAGCTTTAAACCAATCAAGCAGATAGTTCGACGTTGTTGCGGTAGATGTCACTTTTTACATCGCGCTAGCACAGATATTATAATGCGCTAGTAAAGCCATCATTTCAACATCGTACATCACGCCAGAATTCCAAATTTCACCCACATCACTTGGATCGATTTTACTCCACAACAGTGCGCTTCTCACGCCACTTCCTACCGCGCGTAGTAAAACTATGGAATCAGCTACCAACGATGATGTTTCCGAACAGATACGACCTGGTGATCTTCAAGAAAAGAGCTTATTCCTCCCATAAGATCCGACAACGCATCTGTGATGCCCCGTGTCTCTCTCTGCGGTCTTTCTCACCGTGGGGCGAGAGTACGGGCCTCGAGCCGAGGCTCTTTACCCGGGCTTCTTCTCCTGGCCCTCCCGGGTCCAGGGTGGTTCGGGTTTGGGCCGCGAGGTCCTCCTCAGCGGCCGCGCCTAAATAGGCTGGTCAGTCACTGTCATGTCTCGGTGGTCTCTGTTTTTTTTCGTGATTTTGTATTTTTTTTTTGTTTTGTTATTATTATTATTATTATTTTGAGACCACCAGTCAGTCGGGTCAGTCAGGTCCCCTCGCGTCGTCCCCTAAACGTCGGCCATATAACCGGTGACGAGCCGGTTATAGGCGTAGTCGTCGTTTCCGTCGTCGTTAGGGGGACGGGGGATGGTCTTGCCGCTGCTGACGGACCAGCGACAATCCGTAGTCGGGGGATGGGGGCAGGTGGGCGTGTGGGAGTGTGTAGTGGGTGATCTGTGAGTGTGAGATTGAGTATTGGTCGTTTTTCTCTAGATGGCGCTAGCACTAGCTAGCCGACTGATGTCTCTATCTTAGTATATATAAGTTACTCTACGGCGTGAACGCTGCGCAGCCGCCACGTGGTCGCTGCGTCGCTCCGCATCGGAAACGCTCGCAATTCGCCAGTATGGCAACTCCCTTAGGGTCGATTTCACAGCTGTAATGTAACGCGATCAACCGATCGACTCAAACGAAAACATATGAAACTCAGGGGCCTAGAGCAGTAGAGTCAGCGCCACAAATGAAGTCCCACAACTAAACTCGGAACTAAAATTTTAGAAGCCCTCCACCCTATTATAAATTAAGATCTACAGTTATTACCGTACTAAAGCTCATGTCTTCCCGTTCCAACACCGAATTTTAAAAGGAGCTGGCATTAATTTTGTTCCGGTACTATCCTTAATTCCCGATTTGTAATAACAGGGCTTGTGTCTATAGTTGTTTCAAATTCAAATGTTGATGGCGACTGAAGCGCTTTTCACGGGACTTCTTTGCTGAGAACTCAGGTTCTAGGCCTTAATTTAAACTTAATTTAAAACAGACGTTACGACCAAATTGGAGATTCCCTCTCTTTCACGTGCGCTGTGTGTTTCCTTTGTTCTGTTGCGACAGTTATATTCCCGTTCTTTAAGGGACGGCTTTAAATTTTATAATCCACTAGACGGTACGACCGAATCAGAGTTTCCCTCCCTTTCGCACGGGCTCTGTCTCCTTCGTTTGGATGTGACAGATGACTCGCGTTCTTCAGCGGGGAAATCGGCCCTTAGTGTAGTAGTGGCGCGTCCATACGCTTGCCATAATCCTTTGACTTTCGTGGACTGCCACGAAAGTTTAATTTTATGTTACTCCGAAAATGACATCAGATTGAGATTGAGAGATTTGTAAAATGGTTTATTTATTTATTTATTTTACATTCGACACATTCTGGCTTACAGTTGACCCAAGATGTCAGAATGCTAGTTAAAAACAATTTAAAAACAAAAAACATTACCTACTAAACACACAAATAAAATTGATAAGTGAATACAGTCATAATCAGATTAAATTTATACAGTCACAAATAAAAAATAAGTAAAATGTCAGTAAATTATTAATGTTTTATAATGTTATGATAAATAAATATTACTTTTCATAATATTTTTTTTCTTTTGTAAAAAATCTTTGCCTCCATTAAGCCTGCAAACATTTTTTTTTATACGGAGCCCCGACAATGCACGCTACGCCACTGTGCAGCAGAATTGATATAGCGGCAGTCCAGCCTGCCCGCATGCCCGCTATCTGACTATGATGCTGTTGGGGCTGCCCCGCACCCTGCGCACCAGAGAGGCGCATTGCTTCCGCATAGAAGTAGTCTACTCGCGCTTCTGCAAACATAATGATGTTATGAGGAATTTTATAGTACAGAAAAAGATGTCAATTATTTATGAGGAGGATGATGGGAGAGCCACGCTTCGGCACGAATGGGCAGGCTCGACCGGAGTGATACCACGGCCTCACACAAAAAATCGGCGTGAAGCAGCATTGTGGTGTGTTTCGCTGCGTGAGTGACGGTACTGGAAGCCCAATCCGGTGGGAAGGAGGGGTTTAAAGGTTGGCAGCGCACTTGTGAGTCCACTGGTGTCGCGGGTGTCCATGGGCGACCGCAATCGCTTACCATCAGGTGATCCCTCTGCTCGTCTGCCACCTATTACATAAAAAAAAACTTTCGTAAATTGAGGAAGGGAAATACTCAACATCTCTACACCCTAATTACAAAAAAAGGTCTACGAATAGTTCCGGAACAAAAATCGCAGCCCAATTCTCGTGCAGTCGACATTGAGGTCGAACATCTCTATGTTCGACCTCAATGTCGTCTCAATGTCAATGTATGACATCTCTATGTCATACATTCGTCCATACAAATCTGTAACTCGGCTTCAATGTTATCTCTATTTAAAACTACACTAGTGAATCGCCCTCACTTCGTTTCGGGACAATAGTTCCACTTTACACCAATAGATGTCGCTAGGTGTGGATTACATCGCGCAAGCGTATCGTGTTTTCGGATTAACTATAAGTGTATCCGCTGCCTATAGGATAGGATTTTTATCTCTTCATTAATAGTATAGATAGGTATTCCCAGACACACTGTATACCTACATACGATAATAAATAATTTAATTTACTAAGTTTATTATTTTCAGGGCCAGCCGTTGGAGGATCACTTGCTGAAATTTCCTGAAAGTATACAACGTTAGTACACTATAGTTTCATGGATAATAATAATAAATCCATTCAACATCTCAACTCATCAACATTGACCAGTAGGCCGATTCTCGGGCTCGTGAAATTTTGAAAACCATACAAAAAAACTATGTTTTAGTGAGATTATGTCGTATGAAAATAAATGTCACGAGCACGAGAATTGGGGTCCAGAGGTTCTAATTTGAAGCAGACGTTACGACCGAATCGGAGTTTCCCTCTCTTTCACACGCGCTGTGTGTCTCCTTTGTTAGAATGCGACAGGTTTAATCTCGTTCGTTACGGGACGGCTTTAAGGTGACGGGTAGGGCACACTAGCGACGCCAATCGATTTTAATTTTTAGCTACTAAACCGGATCTATTTTAAACAATTTCGGGGTTACCACCTCTTGGTAAACACTCATACTATTTATTAAATAACCATGCACAAATGTTGGGTCCGTTTTTGTACGCGAAAAATTGATTACCGCCAGAAGCGGCCACTTTTAAAATAGACCCGGTTTAGTAGCTAAAAATTAAAATCGGTTGGCGTCGCTAGTGTGCCCTACCCGTCACCTTAAATTACGCCACCTGATTCCGTACTATAATAAATAATAAATATTTCACAATATCACATACATTGATTTGACTCCGAGATAGGTAGCTCAAGCACCTGTGTTACGGATATCAGAATCAGCAGTGGGATTACAAATTTAAACATATAATACTTTTCTTTTGTAAATACATACTTATAATACATAGAAAACACCCAGACCAATACAAACAGACATCTACTTTTTACCGACTTTTCAAAAGGAGGAGGTTCTTTTGAGCCTTGAAAACCGGCCGCGCCACGTAAGTGTAGCGCTGGCCTTTAGTTTGCGTACTTGCAAAATAGCTTACTTTACCTTTCTTTCTTTATATAATAGGTGGCAGACGAGCAGACGGATCACCTGACGGTTAGCGATTGCCGCCGCCCATGGACACACGCAACACCAGTGGAGTCACAAGTGCGCTGCCGGCCCATTTATCTTCGGCCTGAAGTGTCCAAAAATGATTACGATGCACTCAAGGTCACCGCTAAACTTATTTGGCACGGCCTGTAGTCAGCGGTTTATGTTATCTGTCAATAAATCAATTGAATAGACTGCTGGTCTCAGATAAAGTAATCATGAGTGTTTTGTGTGTTTTTCATTTTCTTTTTACTTGTATTTATTGCATGTCAATCTTAAGTATTATTTTTTCAATGCAAAGGCGTCACTCAAGGTCCAGTCTGAAAACCAGCGACCAACCAACCATATGCTGAGGCTGAGCCTTGTTGGCCGCAACTCTTTGTCTCTGTACCTTGTTTTCTGTGTTTTGTTCTATGTGTAATGTGTTGTGGTCAATAAATTGTTTCTTATCTTATCTTTTGCAGAAGACTCATCTCGTATCGTGTCAGGATGGGAAGCTGTCAGGGGCCAGATCCCACACCAGGTGTCGCTCCGCATGGTGTCCAACGTTGGCCAGGTATTCGGCTGTGGAGCTTCCATCATCCATCGTGATTGGGCCCTCACTGCAGCCCATTGTACGGCTAAGTAAGTTTAATAAATAAATAAAATATTGCACAACATCTAGTATCTGACTCCGAGATAGGTAGCTCAAGCATCTGTGAGTCTGCACCCAGACCAATACAAACATACTTACATGTTCATGCACACAAATGTTTGTAGGTACCTACTGTGCGGAAATCGAACAAGGAAACCTTGCTGCACCAGAGGCAGCGTTCACTGCCAATGATCCAAACCGGTCGTCAAAATCCGCTATGGTCTTGTCGCCATCTTGAACGGTCTTTTCTTATGACATAGGGAGCAGACATATCATCTGATGTTAAGTGATTACATCAGATGATATGTCTTTGCCGGCCTTTTTACAAGGAGTACGCTCTGTTCTTGAAGGTTTGCAGGTCGTATCGGTCCGGAAATACCGCAGTTCATACCACAGTTTAGTAGTGCGAGATAAAGTTTCTTGAGGAGAGCCACTCTTAGGCGTGAATGGGTCGTTTCTATCGGGGTGATACACGGCTTCACAGAAAACCGGCGGGCACTGTGTTTCACTGCTTGAGTGAGGGTGCCGAAGGCCCAATCCAGGGGAAAGTTTGGCAGCGCACTTGTGACTCCACTGGTGTCGCGGGTGTCCATGGGCGGCGGCAATTGCTTACCATCAGCCGTCTGCTAAAAAAACTCTCAGATTGAGAATGCGGCTTTAGGATGAACCTTGTCAAGTCATCGGGAAAGTGTCAAAAAAGCCTAAATTCAGGAGTACTTAATTGATTGTTGTCTTCCAGCCGTCCTACCATGGTGATGCGTATTGGCACGTACAACTTAACTCGCCCGAGCTTCATCTTCGAGAGCCTGAAGTACATCAACCATCCGTTGTTCAACGAGCATACCCCTAGCGTCGTGCAACCCAATGACATCGGCCTCATCAAGTTCCCCTTCGCCATCAAGTTCAACAGTTAGTATGATTCATCATCATCATCAGACAGGTGCCCATTGCCTATACTCAGGGGTGTCACCCCTGAGTATAGGCAATGGGCCTCCATTCCCTTACTCCAATATACCCGGATTACCCGGTCCTGAGCCGCTCAGATCTATATAGTCCCCACGGTTTTGGTGATGTCTTCGACCCATCGTAACACTGGACGACCTGTACTTCTTCTGCCGGTTCTAGGACACCATCGCTTAGGACTTTAAGCCACCTGCCATCGCCGCGCGTAGCCAAGTCTCCTGTCTATTTCCTTTTTAGTACCATCACTATTGATCGGACGTCTTGGATTTTAGTCCGGTGTCTGGTTTCAGAGTACCAGCCTCGATTTTGGAGTTTGATGCTGAAAATTTGAAATGTGAAACAGCACTGTGCTGTGTTTCGCTACATGAGTGAGGGTACCGCAGGCCCGATCCGGGGAAAGGGGGTTTAAAGGTTGGCAGCGCACTTGTGACTCCACTGGTGTCGCGAGTGTCCATAGGCTACCTATTGCTTACCATCAGGTGATCCGTTAGCTCGTCTGCCACCTATCACATAAAAAAACCGTTTATCAAATTAAGTAATAAATACCTAGATTCTTATAAGTACCTATTCTTACGACTATACCTCCTATAAGCAGAAACAGAGCTTATTCCTAAGGGATAAGATCCATAATTCCGTGGTGCATGTAGAATGTTCTTGAGGATCTTACTTACCTACCTATCTATACCTGTTCTTACAACTATGTACCCGCTGTAAGTAGAAAGAGAGCTCATTCCTTAGGGATAAGGTCCATATTCCGATGCGCACGCTACAACGTTCTTCAAGATTTCCTTATAAGGTAATTTTGGCATGGCTTAAGACGTTTTCTGTTTGCAGACCTGATCAGACCCATCAGGATCCAGCGCTCTGCCGACAAGAACAAGAACTATAACAACCAACGCATGATCGCCAGCGGCTGGGGCGCTACCTGGACCCGGGGTGAGTGTACCGAACATCAGCCTGTGTCCACAGCAGCCGGTTGACAGACGTCCCAATTTTTACGGGACTCTCTCGCTTTTCGGGACAAAATCAGAGAACGCGCGGGACAGGTCCAGATGGCCTAATTTAAAGCAGACGTTACGACCGAATCGGAGTTTGCCTCTCTTTCACACGCGCTGTGTGTCTCCTTTGTTTGGATGTGACAGGTATATTCGCGTTCGTTACAGGACGGCTCAAATAAGCCACCAGTTTCGAGAATTTGAGCCGTGTCCTTTTTTGGAAATTTAAAGTAAAAGGACTTACAGAAGTCTTATGATTTAATTCATAATACATCTCATAAATTAACTTAATTCCGTACCTACCTATTTTATGTTTGCATGTGCGTGTGTTTGGGTGCGTGTGTATGTGTGTGTGTGTGTGTGTGTGTGTGTGTGTGTGGTGTGAAGTGTGCGTGTGTGTGTGTGCGTGTGCGTGTGCGTGTGCGTGTGCGTGTGCGTGTGCGTGTGCGTGTGCGTGTGCGTGTGCGTGTGCGTGTGCGTGTGCGTGTGCGTGTGCGTGTGCGTGTGCGTGTGTGTGTGTGTGTGTGTGTTAGAGAGAGAGAGAGAGAGAGAGAGAGAGAGAGTAGGAGTGGGGCGTGTGCGTGTGCGTGTGCGTGTGCGTGTGCGTGTGCGTGTGCGTGTGCGTGTGCGTGTGCGTGTGCGTGTGCGTGTGCGTGTGCGTGTACGTGTGCGTGCGAGAGAGAGAGAGAGAGAGAGAAAGAGAGAGAGAGTGAGAGTGAGAGTGAGTTGTATTGTGTAAAGACAGGAGTAGTCCCGATCTTCGGGCGATAAGGATTACGTTTCAACACAACAGTTTTACAGTTTTTAAACTTTGCAACAGGTCCATCTCCTGAGGTGTTGAATTGGGTGTACCTCCGCGGAACTACTAACCGGAATTGCAGGAGCTCTTTCGGAGGGAGTCAAATCATCCAGGACTCTACGATCTGTGCCACCGGGTTCTACCAGACCACGCAGTCTACTTGCCAGGTTAGTTCTTAGAAATCCCAAATCCTGGATCGTGTTTTAGGCGTACCCCAAGCTCCAGAGCAACAGCTTAGGTCGCCACCGGGAAATACACGCTAAGATAAGGACATTGAGGTAATAAATGATTTGAAATTGACTGACCGGATGGCGCAATTGGTAGTGACCCTGCCTCTTACGCCAAAGGTCGTGGGTTCGATCCCCACCCTGGACAAACATTCGTGCGATGAACACTTGTGTTTGTTCGGTGTCTGGGTGTAATATATGTATTTAAAAATATATTTGTGTTCCTCTGTTGTCTGATATCTGTAACACAAGTGCTTAAGCTACTAAGTACGGAATCAGGTCAACGTATGAGATGTTGTGAGAATTATTATTATTATTATTAAATAAGGAATTTAGGCTGTAGTTTTAAATTACCCTTCTAGATAAAATAAAAGGATGAGCTTTTAAATAATATCAACTTTTGATAAGCGAATTTCCATCGCCATCCAGCCGGGGTAATGCTGCCAGCATTTTGGGGACCTTGCCACGGGGACATACTTTGTTTTAACTTTCCTTTTTATTTACTTTCAGGCTATTTTTATTTCTCAGTTATTGTTTTTTTTTATGCTAGAGGCGGACAAACGAGCAAGCGAGTCATCTGATGGAAAGTAATTATCGCCGCCCATGAACATCCGCGAAATCAGAGAGATCGCTAATGTGTCGCCGGCCTTTTTAAGAAAGTTCCAGGAAAAACGCACAAGTATTAGACCGCCATCCATAGAGATGATGAGGATGGAATGACAATCGCTTGCGAGTGGTTCGATGTAAGAATTCGGCTGCAAGGAGTAGATCAAACAGTTCTTCAGAGCACTCCCCATGATATATGCGGAATAGAATGCTGAGGGAAGCTATGTCCCGCCGCAATGCTAGAGGATCAAGTCGACTAGTGAGAGTCAAGTCGACAATTCGAGCAGCCCTACGTTGTACGCGGTCAAACGGAAGAAGTTGGTAATGAGGTGCACCAGCCCAGAGATGGGCGCAGTATTCCATGTGGGGCCGAAGTTGCCTTATAGATTTGTAACCTATGAGCTGGTGTAAAATACCGCCCCGCTCTATTAAGTACACCAATGTCCACCAATCTTTTAAGCTATTTTAGCTTTTTTATTGTATTTATTTTCTTGTGTTTTTGTTTTTTGATCAATAAAATAGAATCCTACTTTTGATATATTCTAGGGTGACAGCGGTGGTCCTCTCACAGTTATAGACAGGGATGGGCATCCTACCCTGGTAGGCGTAACCTCCTTCGTGTCCGGATTAGGTTGCCACGTCGGAATGCCCGCTGGTGAGTTCAAAACTATCTAAAATTCGTCTGATAGATTCTGATTAGATTGTTGGTTCTGATATCCGTAACACAGGTGCTGAGCTACCTAACTCAGAGTCTGATGAATGCATGTGATGTTGATAAATATTTATATTTTGAGATATTTTGGCCCGTGATGCAGCGTTTAGGCTGCGTTACGCCGACAATGATATAAATAGCTCAGAAGTATTGATAAAGGGGTTTGGTATCTGCTTTTTGGTTTTTTATTTTCAAAATAGCTTATAATGATAAAACAATTGATAGATCACATCAAAATCCATCGAAAATGTCCTTAGCCGACGATGGTATAAATAGCTCAGAAGTATTGATAAAGTGAACTGCTAAGGAATGGAACTGTATTCCCAGAGAGCTACAATTTGGCTGTCTTTAAGTCGAGAGTGAATAGGCTCCTTCTGGGTAAGCACGCTACATCTTAGACCTTATTGTCACTTTCCATCAGGTGAGATGAGGTCAAGTACAAACCATTTAATACATAAAAAAAGGGGTTTCGTTTCTACATTTTGGTTTTTTAATTTCAAAATAGCTAATTATGATAAAGCAATTGATAGATCACATCAAAATACATCGAAAATGTCCTTAGGTAAAACCTTGTAAAGCGTCAGGTTGTCGAGTTATACGCTGGCCCTGCTAAAGATGTGTTATTTAAAAATTAACTAATATTATTTTTTTTCATCTTAATTATCTAATTTCATTCATGGCCGCGATTTTAGAAAAAATATAAATGGCGGATTATCAGGTGAGCCAGGCTCCATAGAAAAAATGCCGAACCTGCTTTAGTCGGAACCATCAGAAGACCCGCTAGCTCGTTCTTTGTCTCCAGAAAAAGCTTTCTTGAGATCAGGTCAAAAACTTTTTTTTTTATTATGGCTCTACCAGAAGATAATTCGCCAATGTCGAGTAACTTATTGAGAATAAGTAGGTAGTCAACAGTCGAAGTCAGTCGAAGTCACAGTCAATCAATAAAATGCCGGTGTTTTACGTTTTATCGACCTACGGATTCAGCGGATATCACTCTAAAAGCAATCGCAGGTTTTAAGACTCTATTTGGTCCAAGTAAGTTGTCACGAGACAACTCACTCGACACACAATAGCAGTGTTAAAAACGATACAATCCAACGATTCTTATTATTAGGATCACTTTGCGGCACTTCACTGCACAAACAAACACCAAATTTGAACACTAAAAACCACTAGACACTAATTTAAAACTTTTGAATTGCATCAGCCCATGCGGCTTGTTTTAGCCCTACCCGCCGAATCGTCAAAAACTTAAATTGCCTCTTTTCAGGTTTCATCCGTCCCGGCCACTACCACGACTGGTACAAAGCCGTCACTGGAATAAACTTCGACTGGTATCACTTCGACGACTGGAACATTAGCCGTGAAGACAGCAGCGAAGAAGACAGTAGCAGTGACAGTAGCAGCGACAGTAGCAGTGACAGTAGCAGTGACAGTAGTAGTGACAGCAGCAGTGACAGCACCAGCGAGGAAGACAGCAGCGAAGAAGGATCCGGTTACATGTCAGTGCTTTAACCGACTGGACTGAAGAAATGGATCCCAGCAGATCTTGAACCTTATCTGTCATGATTGACATAAGTGCTAAAATAATTTGCATTTAAATAAATAGTTTCAAATACCTATTTAAGATTGTTTTTTTATGTGATTTATATAATTAGCGGAAAATCGAATACCTAGGTCACGTACTTAGGCATGAGAGGTACAGGTTGCTTCCAATCATCATGATGCGTAAAATAGAGGGGAGGCGACGCGTTGGAAGAAGGATAAAGTCTTGGCTGCGTAATACAAGGGAGCGGACTGGCATAGCATCTGTGGAACGGCTATTTCGTCTCGCAATGAACAGAGACGATTTTGGAAAGCTGACGGCCAACCTTCAGAACTGAAAAGGCACTCAAAGAAGAAATATAATTTAGTCCATGGTGTTAGGCACTAGGGACCAGATGACCTGACGGATCAGCTGGTAAGCGGTTGCTGTCACAAGTGCGTTACTTTTGAAGTGCGCCGAATCCCACTCCGATCGTGTCACGCTAGTGTCCCACTGGAATATGAGGCTAAGGGAATAGAGAGTGCACTTGTGTTTGCGCGCACACTTGAGCACTATAATATATTCTACGTACGTGGCTGATCGTTGAGATTGGCCGCTTTAGCCGTAATCGGCTGGAGGATTATTAGGAGAGAATGTCATAGTGAGGGATAGCATCGTGAAGAAACCTGAAGGTTTCGGATAGTTCCTGAAATGGGAGACCATAATTCAGTAGGTTTGGTTCCCCTGCTGCGAAGGTCAGACGGCAGTCACTGACAAGATATTCTTTATTATACTGAGGTAATCTTCTCTTCTCTTCTTCAGCAGCACGTATTTGCCCACTGCAGAGCATTTACCTCCACTTCCTTCTGTCGTCGGTCTTTCTGAACCACGCTACTCCAGCTTAAGCCTTGATGTCATCGGACCATCTGGCAGGTTGTCCGCCAATTCCTCTTTCTGAGGTAATGTCCTCTTACCAATATTTCGGTTCTGGCGGCCAATCTTAACGGTCAGTAAGTGAGAAATTATGTGCACAGAGTACAGACACAAGTGCACGCTCTCGTGTAAGGAATTCCCGGTTCCGTCGAAAACCGTCGAAAATAAATAAATAAAATTGTCGCTTCGGAGCCCGGGGAACGCTTAGACAAATCCACAATTTGTGGAGTCTGGTTCATCTACAATGAAGCGACTTCCGTCTGACCTTCGCGAGCTTAACAGGGGAACAAGACCAACTAAATCATGTTTACAAGTTTCCGTATCGGAAATGTGGGAGAGCCACGCTTAGGCATGAATGGGCCGGCTCGATCGAAGTGATACCACTGCCTCACAGAAGACCGGCGTGAAGCAGCGCCTGCGCTGTGTTTCGCCGTGTGAGCGAGGTTACCGGAGGCCCAACGAGGGTGAAGGAGAAAAGGTTGGCAGCGCACTTGTGACTCCACTGGTGTTGCGGGTGTCCATGGGCAGCGGAATTGCTTACCATCAGGTGATCCGTCTGCTCGTCTGCCACCTCTCATATAAAAAAAATGTTCAGTTTACCTCAACATGTTTTCTCTCACCGGCGAGCTAATGGTAGAAATATGAACATAGATTTGAAAAATCTAGTGGTGCATACTCTAATTCGAACCTATACGAGTACGTCCTCCCGAATAAAACGCCATTGCTCTCATCAACAAAATTACCCGTTGGTGTACAGTCACGTTCTAGGAAAACGAGATAGCTTAGCTACTTAGGCAAACAAATGTCTGGCCATTAGACGTGTGGTATCTTTTACTGAAACAACTCAGTGATCCGCTTCAGATAGATGATACACTGATCCGAATCACGAATGGACGCACCGAATGTATCATTCGGATTTGTTTAATCGGTCAATTCGCTCACTGATTCACTTTGTTCCACTGAACGACGAACTGCAGATGATCACTGATAGCGAGAGAACGAGTGAGTCGGTTCCGTCGGCAACACATGGAATCTGTCACGCGGGGTAACAGATAGAACTACATTGATTGAAATGACAGCCATTAGAGTCACAGCACAGCAAAATGAGCTTTAGGCCGATAGTAAGTAATAAAAATCTATGGTATGTATGAATCTTGGTAAAATAATTTAAATAAATAAATTTTTCACAACATCACATACATTGATCTGACTCCGAGATAGGTAGCTCAAGCACCTGTGTTACAGATATCAGGATCAACAGTGGGATTACAAATATATACATATAATACTTTTCTTTTGTAAATACATACTTATAATAAATAGATAACACCCAGACCAAATACAAACTGACATGTTCATGCACACAAATGTTTGTACTGTGCGAGTATCGAACCCGCAACCCTTGCACCAGAGGCAGCGTTCACTACCACTGTTCCAAACGGGTCGTCAAATAAGGGGTCATTCTTAACGAGTCGCTCTCTAAATCTATCTGAGAGTCGATGTTCCAAATGAAGCGTAGGTATCACTGAAACGACCCTTTCACTGTTACAGATTCAAATGATCCATACTTTAGAAAGATAGATGTATGCCAGGTCTACTGGTCTCCTGGTAGAAAGGGTAGACCTAAAAAGGTTTGGTGTCGTAAGAGATCACATAACAATAGCTTTACTACAATGGATGCAAAAGACCGTGAAGTGAAGGTTATCTAGTAAGAAAGCGGACCCCGGACTCCCAAACACCATATTGGAATTGACCGCGGGAGAGCCACGCTTCAGCATGAATGGGCCAGCTCGACCGGAATGACATATGGCCTCACAGAAAACAGGCGTGAAGCAGCACTGTACTGTGTTTCGCTGCGTGAGTGAGTGTACCGGAGGCCCAATCCGGGGGAAAGGTTGGCAGCGCACTTGTGAGTCCACTGATGTCGCGAGTGTCTATGGGCGGCGGCAATCGCTTACCATCAGGCGATCAGACGCAAGTCGCAACCGGTATTCAACATTAAGATTTTAAGATGATTTCTTACATGAACATAACTATAAATCAAGTAGGCACAAATGTTTTTTATGTGCTAAGCTATCTTTATCAGAAAAAATGTAGATATACTTTAAATTTTGGTGAACTCTGCCCTCCCTTATTCTACGCTTATCTGCGGTTGTAAAAAATATCTATGAAAATATCTATTACACCAGAATTTTGAACGATGTCTAAAAATAAAATCGAATTTTTTCAAGCCTTTGAAAGTATGTGTGATAGCATATCTATTTTATGTATATTATGTCACCGGAAAATAACAAGATCCGTAAGTTTATCAATATACTAGGAAGTTTATAAACTGTCGTAGGATTCTAAACGGGAGATAAATTGTATTATTTTAGGTCCACACTTTCGTACATTGATAAACTTACTGATCTCGTGAGAGTATTATATTATTTGCTTACTGAACTCACTCGTAAAATAATATGTAAGCAATATCCAAACGCAATGCGCGAACAGATTGGCATTGCCACTATGAATATTGAACAATCAGAGAGCAGTGCATTATTTTACGAATTTCAAAGATGCGTGTTGGAGCCTCTTTGTATGCCATACGGCATTAGAAGTTTAATTTAATTTTTTTTTATTTTTCTGCTTTGGCATAATGGATTTGATGTCTTTGTCTTTTTATGTACTTTCTTATTTTTTATTACTTCATTATACCGCCAATTTGGAAAAGCTGCCTTTTAATTATTTTTCGCACAAAAACCTGGATTTTCCCCGCACATGGCCCTTTACTACGCCGGATAAATTGAAGAAAGATTATTTGGACCAACATTAAGTAGGGGAATTAATAATTTGCACCCAATACTCTAATAAAGGTAGTACATAAATGCTTATATATGGAGGTCAGTACATACATGTTGTAATTATTGTTTTTGTTATTTTATGTTAAATCTCGTCAGTTAATAGATAAAACTTTGTTAAAATTATTTGTTGCATTCGAGAACTAACTATATTGCACTTATTTGTTGATATTTTCGTCGTTTGTTTGCGGCAACTTTGCGTTTAGTTAGGTATCTTGGTAGGTCGCGGTTGCTACGCGACCATTTAGCACAAATTTATTTAAACTTAATTATAATTGTTTTATCCTGTTCTTACTGATTTTAACATTGATGTTATTACTTTATAGTTCCCAAAGAAGGTAACTAACTGTCTCTGTACTAAGTATAAGTTAAGCATTAGTCAAAGTAATTGCAAGAAAGTTAGAAATTTTCTTGTTAATATTGGATGTAAACATTGTTTCATAACATTGTACTTATTTTTTGCATTCAGGTTTCAGGCGTATTTCCACATTCCCAAAGATGACCGAGGAGAAGGAACTTATTAAGAAAAGGGGCAGTTATAAAGGCCAGTTAACGCTATTTATTAATTATGTTACGTCCCTTGGCGAACCACCACTTACACCGCTTTGTGCAAACGAATTGCAAAAGCGGCTTAGCAAGCTTGAGTTAATGTATGACAAATTTGACCAAGTTCAAATCGACTTGGAATGTCTAGCAGATGATGTGGAAGTGCGATTGAAAGAGCGATCAGAGTTTGAGTCGAGTTATTATACAATTATTGCTAGGGCTCAAGAACTATTAAATGTTTATGCCAAATCGCAGCATGACCTTGGCAGCGGCTCCAGTCACAATTCTGGTAAATCCGTAAGTAATAGACTAGTTAAATTGCCCACTATCCAGCTGCCCAAATTTAGTGGTTGCTATGATAACTGGCTGGAGTTCCACGACACCTTTTCAAGTTTAATTCATAGTAATTCTGACATTGATGACGTGAATAAATTTCACTACCTGAGGGCTTCCTTGGAAGGGTCTGCTGCTCTGGTAATACAATCTATAGAGTTCTCGGCAAAAAACTATAACGTTGCGTGGAGGCTACTTTGTGATAGGTTCGACAATAAACATTTATTGATCCAAAATCACGTTTCATCATTATTCAATATTGAACCTATCACAAAGGAATCTTCCTCAACGTTGAAGAGAATGATTGACCAGCTTAACAAGAACCTGCGTGCATTAAAATCGTTAGGGGAACCCGTAGAATCATGGGACACACTTATTATCCATATTAGTACGCAAAAGTTGGATTCAAAAACGTTTCGCGAGTGGGAAGAATATAAAGGGCGTTTAGATAAAAATAAACCTATTAAATTCGATTCGTTTGTTACATTCTTGCGACAGCGCGCTGATTTATATGAAACGTTAGAACTGTCCCGTGTTAGTCCTTCCCATCATCACTCTCCAAGTACAAAAGGTCAGTCAAAGCTGAAGACTATGGTTTCTGTTGAAAGCGCTAGCATCACTCGTTCTAATACGCAATCGCAAGCTTGCCCTAAGTGTACCTTACATCACAATTTAAGTGTTTGCCCTCAATTTTTGGCATTGTCAAATAATGAAAGACTGCAACTGTTACCATCTTTTAGAATATGTTTTAATTGTTTCAAAGGTGATCACTACGCAAATCGTTGTAAAAGGGTAGGCTGTAAGATTTGTCACCGCAAGCATAATACCTTGGTTCATGTCGATTTAATAAACAAACCAGTCTCTCTATCTGTAAGCCCAGTGGATGGTATCACTCCTCCTCCCCTGTCTCCTGCTGAGGATGGTAATGTTACTCTGGCTGCCAGCGTGAAGCAACCCTCTGGTGAAGTACTGTTATCTACCGCAATGATTAAACTGTTCGACGAACATAACCACGAGCACATCGCTCGCGCTGTGCTTGACACGGGCAGTACTTCATGTCTTATGACTGAAACCTTGTTTCAACGATTGAACCTACCCGCGTACAACGTAGATAAATCTTTACATGGAGTTAATAATGTAGTTTCACAAATAAATAAAATGTGTCGTGTGCCTATTACATCACTCAATGGTGACTTTTCTACCAAACTGCAATGCTTTGTTTTGCCAACGATCACCGAGAATTTGCCCTCTCATAAAGTCAATATTTCTGATCTTAAAATTCCTGCAAATATTCATTTGGCTGATCCCAATTTTCACAAGCCTGCACCAGTTGATATCATCATAGGGGCTGATTTATTTTGGGATTTATTGGGTGCTCAGAGAATTAAACTTGGAGAAGGAAAACCAATGCTTACGGAAACAAAACTTGGTTGGCTCGTCTCTGGTCCCATCAACATTGGTAAAGATGATTATTCTTCAATCAATAAAATTAAATGCAACTTCAGTCAGCTGGGTTGTTATGATGACTCTCATGATTTACAAAGGCAACTCACTCAATTTTGGCTATTGGAAGAAATCGATAGCCGCAAGTCATCTCATTTTTCTTCTGAAGAAAAGCTATGCGAAGAACATTTCATAACAAATACTACTCGACTCGAGGATGGCCGTTTTTCAGTTCGCCTTCCTCTCAAACAAAATCCAGAAGTCCTAGGGGATTCATTTCATCGCGCTAAGTCTTGTTTATTGTCACTAGAGCGCAGAAATCAAAAGCAGCCCGCTCTTGATAAAATGTACAAGGATTTCATGGCGGAATATGAATCGCTAGGACATATGTCTAAGTCTGAGTGTCAGGTAGGTAACAATGAACTTGATGCTTCCGCATTTTATATTCCACACCATGGAGTAATGCGTGAAAGCAGCTCCACTACGAAATTGAGAGTAGTATTCAATGCTAGTAGCCCCAGCTCTACTGGCATATCATTGAACGATATTCAGATGATTGGACCAACAGTCCAAGACGACATTCATTCAATCCTTATACGGTTCAGGCAACACAAATATGTCATAGCCGCAGATATCGAGAAGATGTACAGACAGATATCTGTACATCCTGATGATCGGCATTTGCAGCAAATTTTGTGGCGCGACAATCCAAGTGAACCGCTTAAATCTTATGTTTTAAATCGCGTCAGTTATGGAACTTGCAGTGCACCTTACCTTGCTACTAGGTGCCTCATGCAGTTAGGTTTGGATTGTAACGACCGGAAAGTCAGTGAAGTCATCCTACACGATATGTATGTGGACGATCTCCTCACCGGAAGTAATGACTTTAGTGAGGCGTTACATATTCGTTGTGCTGTCACTGATGAATTAGCCTCTGCGCAATTGCCCCTGAGAAAGTGGAAATCAAATAATCCAACATTAATACCTGATGCTTCGCCACAGACCCTTGACTTAAATATTGGTGCTGGTGAGCCTTGCAAAACATTAGGCTTATGTTGGAATACGGATTCCGATGAACTCAGCTTTCCTTTTCGGGCATTATCAAGTCAAAAAACTAAACGAGAAGTCTTGTCAGTGATTGCACAAATATACGATGTGTTAGGAATTGTATCTCCGGTTGTAATTCGCCTCAAAATGCTAATGCAACAGCTGTGGTTAGAAAAATTATCTTGGGATGATGAACTGTCGTCTAAAGTAACCAAAGAATGGACTAATCTAATATCTGACTTGTCACATTTAAATAAATTGCGAGTCCCACGATGGGTTATTTGTGATTCATATAAAACTGTAGAATTGCATGTTTTCACGGACGCTTCAGAGCGCGCATATGGAGCATGTATATACATTCGCAGTGTTGGTGAAAATGGCAATGTTTCTGTCCATCTACTTATGGCGAAAAGCCGGGTAGCTCCTGTTAAGCCTACCACAGTTCCAAGGCTTGAACTTTGTGGTGCTTTGGTTGGCGCTCGTTTATATGAAAAGGCTGTCGGTTCATTGAGACTCCAGATAACTAAGGCTATTTTCTGGACAGACTCTACAATCGTTTTGGGTTGGCTTAAGAAGCTGCCCAGTAAATTGCAGCCTTTCGTACGCAATCGTGTCTCAGAAATTGTAGAAAGAACGGGTAACGATTCTTGGCGCCATGTTCCCACAGATGAAAATCCGGCAGATCTAATATCTCGGGGTATGTCTGCGGCTTCCATTCTGACATCAGATCATTGGTGGTTGGGGCCAGGATTTCTTAAAGACGGGGAAGATAAATGGCCGTCTGCACCTGCATTGCCAGAAACTTTACCCGAAGTAAAGAATGAGGTTTTGCTTATAGCTCCTTTAAACACTGAACCTTTACACGATTTTATTGATTTTACTCGGTTTTCCAAATTTAACAGGCTTCAACGCTCTATTGCGTATCTCTTGAGATTTATAAATGCATGTCAACATAAGCCTGTTCAATCTCATCTTACCAGCGACGAATTACAAGGCGCATTAGAGTTGCTTATAAAAGTTTCTCAACGAGAATCATTTATTGAGTATGAGTTATTATTAAAAAATAAACCCTTACCTAAAAAGAGTTCATTATTAAAATTTAATGTCTTTTTAGATGACAGAAATATTATGCGAGTTGGTGGTCGCTTAGGTAATTCCGACTACCCTTATGAGAAAAAGCACCCTATCTTAATACAGTCCGCTCATCGATTAACTAAATTGCTATTTACCTATGAACACCTAAGACTAATGCACGCAGGTCCACAATTATTGCTAAACTCAATTAGGGATTTATATTGGCCCATAGGAGGGCGCAACTTAGCGCGAGCTTGCTATCGACAATGTATGAAATGCTGTCGCATGTCGGGAAAGATCGTGGCTCCTTTGATGGGTAATTTGCCAAAGCAGCGCCTTTCCCCTGGGCACCCCTTTGAAGTTGCAGGCGTTGACTATGCCGGACCAATACCGTGCGCGAGTAGACAAGGTCGCGGATGTCGCATAGTTAAAACATACATTTGCCTATTTGTTTGTTTTAAAACTAAAGCCATTCATTTAGAACTAGTGGGTGATTTAACAAGTCATGTTTACTTACTAGCTCTTCAAAGATTTGTTGCGCGTCGCGGTAAACCCACTGATCTCTACTCAGACAATGGCACTTCCTTCGTAGGCGCATACAATGACATAGGTAAATTCTTACAAGACAATTGCAATTCGTTATCCAGCACATTAGCTTCAGAAAGTATTAACTTCCATTTTATACCGGCCTACAGTCCTCACTTCGGTGGTCTTTGGGAAGCTGGAGTCAAATCTGTGAAATTTCATTTGCAAAGAGTATTGGGCAATTGTAACCTAACTTATGAAGAACTCTACAGTACACTGGTCCAAATAGAGGCGGTGCTGAATTCCCGTCCTCTGACTCCGTTATCAACAGATCCCGACGACTTCGCACCCCTGACACCAGGACACTTTTTGATCGGCCGTCCTCTCACGTCTTTGCCAACACGAAGATACGATAGCGATGTTGCTTCGAGTCATCTAACACGCTTCCATCGAATACAGCAACTTCGTCAGCATTTTTGGTCAAGATGGAGCAAGGAATTCATATCGGAACTCCAACAAAGAGTGAAATGGCTCCACAATGCTGACCCATTAAAAATCAACGCTCTTGTGCTCTTGAAAGAAGAAAATCTCCCCCCATTAAAATGGAGATTGGGTCGTATCATCGCTTTATACCCTGGCCCTGAGGGAATCTCACGTGTGGCAGACGTAAAGACTGCAGCTGGCATCGTAAGAAGATCATTCAGCAAGATCTGCGTGCTTCCGGATCAGTAACCTTGTTGTTGAAAACTGGAGTTTTCAACGCGCGGGGGCATGTTGGAGCCTCTTTGTATGCCATACGGCATTAGAAGTTTAATTTAATTTTTTTTTATTTTTCTGCTTTGGCATAATGGATTTGATGTCTTTGTCTTTTTATGTACTTTCTTATTTTTTATTACTTCATTATACCGCCAATTTGGAAAAGCTGCCTTTTAATTATTTTTCGCACAAAAACCTGGATTTTCCCCGCACAATGCGTATATTTAAAAGAGTTTTTGTGATTGGTCGAACCATGTAAAATTTTACGAATAGATATCCGTTAGTTAATAAATTTACCGAGTGGCGTCAGAAATTGATAAATTTACGAAAGTGTGGACGTAAAATAATACAATTTATCTCCCATTTAAAATCCTACGAAAGTTTATAAACTTCCTAGTAAATTGATAAACTTACGGATCTTGTTCTTTTCCGGTGACAATACATACTCAGACTTCATAAAATCAGTAATTCGTTTGTTGGCTTAAGTATTAAGATATTAAATAAGCTACCACAAAATGTCATTAACCTATCACTGGATAAGTTTAAGTCTCATATTAAAACCTGCCTAATGAAGAAAGGTTACTATAGTGTACAAGACTATTTAAATGATAAGGATTCTTGGTCAAGTTAATTGATTAATATTTTGAGTTGTTATTCATAGTAGTCTATTAACTTTCATAATTGTATTTTTTTTTTCTCGATGGAAACTCTGTAACATCATCAATATTTGAAAAGAGTAACTACTGAGTTTCTTGCTGGTGTCTTCTCAGTAGAGATCGACATTCCGAACCAGCGGTAGATATTATGTACCTATTTTGACATTCATAAGTGTTCTGTGTGGACCTAAATTGAATAAAGAATTTTTTGTCTTATCTTATCATAAGTAGGTACATTTTAAGGCGCTACATCGACCCTCTGTTGGTGTAGTGGTGTTATTACCGGGCCTAAATCTCTAGGTTGTGGCCTCTTGGGTTCGTTTCCCGCACAAATTAAATAATATAAAGCAAAAGGCTTGATCACCATCACGCCTAATCCTATCATAGCAGCGATGACTTGATTTCTATTAAGGAGGCCTTTGCCTGCAGCGGGACAGTCAGTATATAGACTGACACTTTGGTTAAATTTACTCCGTCGATGAACGGAACTCCGCCGCCCAGTAGATTTATATTGATTGTGACGGTTAAGAGAGATTTAAAAAAGTACATGTTGAAATACATACTGCAAAGTCCGAAACATTATTTTTGTGTAAGTAGGTACACTACGGATGCTTATAGTCTACAGGTGGTTCTTTAATTGATTCTGATATCTGAGTTTATCATCAGAATATTGCACATTAAGGCGACGGGTAGCCTAACTAGCGACACCAATCGATTTGAATTGATAGCTACTAAACCGCATCTATTTTAAACAATTTCGGAGCGGGAGTCTCTAAGCAATAATTTATACTATTTATTTAATTATTTATCACTACTTTCTGATCTGTTTTTTCACTCGAAATTTGGACTAACGCCATAAGTGGCCGTTTTTGGCGGTAATTCAAATTTCGAGTACAAAAGCAGACCCAAAAGTTAAATATAAGTATTCAATACATAGTATAAGTGTTTTCCGAGAGGCTGCTGCAAAAAGATATCCAGTTTAGTTGCTAACAATTTATATCAATTGGAGTCGCTAGTGTCACCTTAACCTTCCCACACACAGAATATTTGTCTCACGAACCTTTAAACAAAACGTTTCAATGTTTTACCTACAGACGCTTTTGCCATCATATCTTTGTTCTACTAGTTTTGCTGGTTACGCTCGCTCGCTCGGCTCGCGCGCTGTGGAGTCACTAGTCATATATATAAAGTAAAAGTAAAGTAAAGTATCAGCCTATATACTGTCCCACTGCAGGGCAAAGGCCTCCATCATAGAAATCAAGTCATCGCTATTATGATGGGATTAGGCTTAATCACCGCTTGCCAAATGCGGATTGGTGATCACAAAATCAAGCTATGTTCGAAAAAATCGAAACATACTTTTCGCACGGCCCGGGAATCGAACCCAGGACCCCGAGATCACGGCCCAGTACTTAAACCACTAGACCAACAGGGCGCAAGGGTCCTATATAACCCCCTCCTGATTAATTAATCTTTTATCATGTCTTCTAAAGATTATCCAGCTCAAGTTATCAGCTTATCGTTAATTACTAGATTTATTTAATAGTATTTAAAGTTTTATAAAGTTAGGGCGCAGCTTTTTCTGCAGTGCAGTGAGCATAATGAAGTGGATTTTTGTGGTTTTATTGGCCGTGGCTGCTGTGAGGGTAAATATCCATTATACCCTCCCAAAAAAGCTCACTTACCTCAGTTCTGTGGAACGGTTTGGCTGCGGGAGTATTTCCCGATGACTACGACTTAGGGACCTTCAAGAGAAGTACTTTTTTTTTTAAAAAGGCTGGTAACACAATAGCGATCTCTCTGATTTCGCGCATTTTGATGGTCGGCGTTGATTACTTACCATTATGGGTATTTGTTTTATGCTAGAGGTTACTAACGAGCAAGCGGGTCACCACTCGCTTGCTTGCTAGTAACCTCTATCATAAAACAAAAAGCTGTTGCTTCTGAGTCCCGGGTAACGCTTTTACCAATCTAGGTTTCGAAAAGTTTGGTATCGGGGTCGCAATACCGAATTATTCAAAGAAAACCGGTATTTCCGGTATTGACTCTAGACCAATACCCATAATCCGGTATTTTCGATATTTCCGGTACTAAGCTAAAGTTGGCAAATTTAGTATGTAATAAAGTTAGTTTGCGGAGGAATAGTAAGTAGGTAAATGAATTTATTTTCTTAATAAAAGACAATAATTAATAAGAATAATTGCTTGATTGTTTTAATCATTCTGTGCCCACATAGTTTAGAGTTGCGTCGAGATTTTGTATTTATCTACCTACTATGATTGTAACTTGTTTTATGAGCCATAAATAAATATATAAAATCATTGACACAAAGTTTATTATGTGTTTATTCTGTTGGTACCTAATCAATAGGTAAATTACTTCTTAGCAAACATTTACCAATAGGTACTATAACTAATGCCCATTTGAGGTCAGACGGGAGTCGCTTCATTGTAATTCACGATTCCTGGATTGGTGAAAGCGTACCTACCCGAGATCCGAAGCAATAGAATTCATAGCAACTAGGAATCACACGCGAAGATGAGGATAAAGGAAGGTATTTTTACAAATCCCTACAGGAGGTTATTAAAAACCTACAGGAGGTTGTCTGGTAGAAATCGCTTCCAGCGATAAGACCGCCGAAATTGTACAATTAAGTTTCTGTAATTCCTAGATTTTAAAGTTGTGTTTTTTTTGTGCAATAAAGTATATCTATCTATGTGATAGGTGGCAGACGAGCAGACGTATCACCTGATGGTAAGCGATCACCGCCACCCATGGACACCTGCCACGTCAAAGGAGTCACAGGTGCGCTGCCGGCCTTTTTAAATGTGAGTAGGTACGCTCTTTTCTTGAAGGTTTGCAGGTCGAATCGGTCCGAAAACACCGCAGGCGATAGTCATTCCACAGTTTTGCAAATTATTATAATTGCTGTTTTCTTTTATTCATTTAAACCAACCAACACCTGTTTACAAAAATACTTAATATCTAATAACAATATCCTCCAACCGATTTCGGCTAAGGCGGCAGTTCCTAACGATCAACCACTTACGCAGTGCACTTACTTATCGTGCTCAAGTGTGTGCGCAAACACAAGTGCACTCTATATTCTCTTGTCCTCATGTTCCTATGGGACACCAGTATGACACAACCGGACTGGGATCAGGCGTAGGACCGACGGCTTAACGTGCTTTCCGAAACACGGGAGTACAAGATCGCCAAATTTCAGACTCCAGGCTGAAACTAAGAATTTCCTAACAGAAAAACTCAGCTACAAATTTCGGCCCGACCCGGGAGCCTAAGCGCAATCGTTGCTTTAAGGTGACGGGTAGGGCACACTAGCGACGCCAATCGATTTTAATTTTTAGTTTCTAAACCGGACTTAAGTATTTTAAACAATTTCGGGGTTACAACCTTTCGGTAAACACTGATACTATTTATTAAATAACCATGCACAAATGTTGGGTAAGATTTTGTACGCGAAAAATTGTTTCACGCTAAAAGTGGCCAGTTTTGGCGGTAATCAATTTTTGATATGGTTATTTAATACAAATACCATATACAAATGTTGGGTCAATTTTTGATTGACCCAACATTTGTATATGGTTATTTAATAAATAGTATAAGTGTTTGCCGAGAGATGGTAACTGCGGAATTGTTTAAAATAGATCCGGTTTAGTAGCTAACAATTTAAATCGAATGGTGTCCCTAGTTAGGGCTACTCGTCGCCTTAAAGGCGACGCCGCAGCACCAACGAGGCATTCAATAATTTAAAAACTTTTTACAGGATTTCACATCAAATTGTACATTGTACATATCTCTTCATACTTACCTAGCTTTTATGTTTTGAATGTTGTTTGTTTATAATCAATAAAGATTACATGCTAATTACGAAGGTCACAGCCGGAGGATCCAAAAAAAACCAAAAATTATTTAATTAAAGTTAATTTATTTCAAAAGAAGTTATACAGTAAAACTTAATGCCTAACTTGACCGATGCTAGAATCAAAGTGAATTACATAGTTTTCAATAAAAGTCTAATTCGGGTAAACGGTGACGCGGTGACGTCAATGAGTTGCAGCGTCAGCGGCGCCGATCATGTTGCTGGCGGCGCGTGTAAGCCCGCTGGGTGTTGCAATCAGGTCATCGCATACTTGCACTTTGCCTAGTAACTATTACTATAACATCTCCCCCCTCAGATCATCAACTATTTTGAACTTTGAGATGAGAAAATAGTGATGACTGGGCCTTCTGCGGTAAAGAATCTTTAATGTCTTCATAGATCTTTTCTTGGGGAGGTAATCTCATTGATCTGCTCTGAATTAGCTTGTAGCGTCTTGCAGTCAGGAACACGATGAGTGCGAGTGCACCTAATAGTATGATGACGTATATCGGAATCGTCGTATGGTACAAGAAATCCGACGGTACTTGGTCCAATTGTAGAGCAGTTTGCGATATTATCCTTTGCTGTGCGTCATGCAGTTTTCTCAGATCGATTGAGTTGAGATGCATATGAGATAGTTTTTTATGTTCCATCTTAGGATTATCGTAAGAGAGATTCATTATCTGAAGCGGCTGTCCTTCAACTTGATCATTGGTGTTGGTGATCGATGTATCTGATG